>BLKR01000831.1:0-394477 GCA_011170035.1 Teleogryllus occipitalis | reverse complement strand
TTTAGAAGTTTTCCCTTCGAGTGCACCATGGTCTATCTCCAAAGAGAAATCTTTATTTTAATTGAACTTCCATGACGTTAATTGCAAGTGGTATGTTTTGGTTTTTGTAAATTCTCACTCCGTATTAAACATCCACTAGTGCATTAAGTGTTCTTTGTAGTGACACATCTTTAAACATCTGTTAGTAGACAAATGTACAACGTCTTCTTTTCAGTGAAATTGTATGTAATGTTTCAATTATTATTTTCAAAATTAGTGATGTAGATGAAAAGTCCTTTCCTCTTTTTCTACAAAATTTTTCCAAATATCCTTTTACAGCTTTCCATCTCAGTAGCAATTTCTAACACTAAAAGTACATTGGAAATGAAAAGGCTTTTGATTAATAGAACTTGTAAGAAAATGCTAGTCATAAGAGTTTTCGAACACCCTGGTTACCTTGTTAACTAAATAGTGTAGGAATTACAGTGCATACTGTATTAACTATAAACAGGTATAATTTTTTATTATCAAAACAAATTAGATATTTGTACAACTTAATGTAAAAGAATGAAATTTCGGTTTACTTAAATTTTAATGTGAATATAAATTAAGTATAAAATGTGGTTTTTGGTGATATTGCTTATAAATTTTAACTAAATTATCTATTCGTAAAGAAAAAATGTGAAACATCTAATACAATTACATAATTATTTGTCACTAGTTTGTATTTGAGACTATGAGTTCAAATTAAAAATTGGCATGCAATGATTTTTAACCTGGAAAGGCCTGCAATGTATCGCTCAGAGAGAGAGTTGCACCTTTTTGTGAACGCGAATGATTTGAAACACTATTTACTGATATTTGTATTTTATTTAGTTTGTACATGTCCCCTCATGCTATTGTTAATGAATCATATACTGCAGAAACCTTGCCTGAATACTTATGGTGAGAAAAGTAAAATTGACAAAGTATATACTAAAATCATTAAACATCTGATTATTTTGTTATCAATTATGAAATACAATTTCCATAAATAATTTTGGCATGTTCTAAACAAACATATCTTTTACATTTTTCCCAAAAATATTCAGAAAGGTTGGTGGAGTTGTTGATGCTTTTTTTTAAAAAAAATCTTCCTTTTTTTTCTTTTCTTCTTTTTAAGAAAAAATAGGAGTATTTTGTTTGAGAAAATTGCGTTAAAGCGTTTCTAAATATGCTTAATGTTGAGCTCATTTTCACAGAAAACTGTTGAGTTTTTGAGAAACTTTATCAGACATTATTTACGAACCTGTAAATGCAGTAATGTGAAAAAATCTCTGCAGATGTAAATTTGCGCTGGCTAGCGCTGGGTTTACGAATTATCCCACAAAATGACCGTACCTGGTCTCAAAGTACTCATGACCATCAGAGGGCATCGCTATGACGTGACACGCTAGATTGTTGGTTGTTTTGAAAGCTATGTGTTAATGTTTCAATTGGCGATTCAAAATTTTTTCTTATGTGATTTATACTTAACTTACTTCTTATGAGCTCAACGAGTGTAAAAGACACGATTTGGCATCAGGTGCGACTTTCACGGGCGTAAAAAAACAGTTTGCATTTCTGCAAAGGTGCGCATTGAGCTCTCTTTGGTAGTGAAGTTATAGTAAGGTTAATTTTGATATTTATTACATATTATGTTACAATATTTACGAAAAATTACGCAAAAATTACTCAAATGCTCGATCTAAATCTCTATCGATCTAAAAAAAAAACAAATTCAATTTTAAAATGCACCCTTTTTTTTGAAAACATTTTTTTGAAAATGTTGCAAAATGTTTTGAAAGTGTTGAAAAAAATGTCCCAGGGGCCTCATGTTAAGTACCCCTCAACATTTAAATATCGATTTGAAATTCAAAGGACCGCGACATCAGTCAAATCGATTGAGGAACGCCAATTTTGAAAAAAAATGTCAGAATGGTTTAGGTGCTAGAGTGGACAGACGTTTTGCGTCAAACAATTTTTTGGTGTCAAGGACCCAAAAAAACGTGTATTCTGACAAAACGTGGTAAAGGAAGTTATTTACTATATAAAGGCCTAAAATCTACACAATTTACATTTTTCGTTACCAGGCAATAAGAGTTTTGTGTCGAAATTACGCAGTTTCTCCCCGCAGCATTACAATACTTTCTCTATACTGCATAAGCAGTAACAAGAAAGTAAAAATTATGAACCTACAAATTATCAGGGTGCGAAGGATACACAATTGTACCTTACCCAATTGTGAAGTAAAATTTTGTTTAATCAAAGGGAAGAATTTTCATGGATATCCATTGTCAGTGGTTTAAAATACGTTATTAATCATGTAAAATATCTTTATTTGTTCTTTTAAAACATGTTTACAACAAATAAAAGTCGTCCTTAATATAAGAAAATTATTAGTTTCATTTTTTTATGAAAATAAATGGATATGAGTATTGATGTATATCTGCATTTGACTGTCAAAAATTTTGAGTTAATTGGCATCTTTGAACATATGCAAAGTATAATTTTTTGCACAAAGTCTTAATGGCTGAAAAATATTTTAAAAAATGTTTCCCAATATATAAGGCCTATTCTATATAATATAAAAAAATTCAACTTCAAAAAAAATTGGCCTAATGAAGGGTTAACAGGGAAAATCGGATCTATGCTACCTTTATAAGTGTATTTTACTCTATTGTTACAAAAAATTAAAAGAACAAATTTGGAGAAGAGAAAATTTTTAAAATGTTCGTGGGACTTCATGTAAAGTACCCCCAAATTTGTAAGAATGGTTTTCTAAATTTCAAAGCTACAACTAGAGCCAAATGGACGGGTTTCTTCAGTTTGGAAAAACTCATACGCATGGTTTTGGCGCTAGTACTGTTCACAGACGGACGGACTAATGTGTTTAAAAAAAACAGCACAAAGGGGACCCCAAAACGTGTTGAAATTCGTTGAAATCTCGAAATCCATTTTCTGCAGCGTTAAATTTTCTCTATACTACGTAAATACGTTAACACAGACACTTAACACAAATAAAAGAGCACCCAGTTTGCACAACTGACTGCTTTAACATTTTTTAAATTAACGAAAAAGTCATTTTTTAAGCGTCATCGTCAGCCACACTTTTGTATATTTATATTTTGTATATCACCTGCCTTTGCCAGGGAGTTGATATCCATGACTCGCGAGTGGTAGGTTTGAAATTTCTTGTAAGTTATGGTGCTATATGATTACATGATTATCTTTTAATTTTTTGTTGTATTATATTTTTGGTCTTTGTTGCAGGAGGAGTTGGAGCCTCCAATTGCCGTATTTCTTGAGCCTCCAGTGAAGCAAGAAACAGCTTATAAAGATGAAGAGAAGGTAAAAATAACCATTATTATTATTATTATTATTATTATTATTATTATTATTATTATTATTATTATTATTATTACTATTATTTTCAGTGTAATAATAATTAATATTAATAATAATTAGTAATAATTATTATTATTACACTGAAAATAATAGTAATAATAATAATAATCTAATTCACGACTAAAGATGTTATGAGTCGGTTGATTATAAAGGATACTCCGGGTTGTAACCAGCTACCTAGGGATCTAGGGACTGTCGGTGCCTCTACGATACTTTACGCAAAATGTGGTTTATTTGCAATAAAGCAATGTCTTGCAATTGCCAGTCTTTTGAGTAGCCTGGGAGTTTAACAAGTTGTTATACAAATTTTGTGGAACAAATTCCATAGTTCCGATAACTATCGGGACGAGTATGCTTTTACGCCCGACATTCGGCAGATTTCTATTTCCAAACTCTTGTATTTAAGACGTTTCTCTGCCTCCTTCATTACGTTTTAATCACATGGCACAGCAACATATACAAGTAGATTTTTTTCTCCAAATCCCGGATAAAAATATCTGGTTTATGGGCTGCTATCGTGCGATCAGTTTGAATTTGTTGGTCGTACAGTATGGTACACTGTCCAACAGACGTCACCGGTTTTAGTGAGTGTTCGTACCGCTTGGAGCATGTGTTTGGAACTTCAAAGGCGGTACAGATTTGCCAGTGGAGGTAACTATACACTCTATACACAGGTATTGGGACTTTGCTAGAATTGGACCAGCTGATGCGATATGATCAATGATTTCTACTTGTTCCCGGCAAATGCGGCATTTGTCATCTTAGGAAATTTTGAGAACCGCTTTATCATAATGTCGTGTTCCCAATGCTTGATCTTGGGCAGCTTTACAACTGCTTACGATTCTGGCTTCAATCTTCCCCCTTTAAGTCACATAAAAGATTGATATTTATTGATGTGCACTTTGTCCATTCTTTTTATGTATTGTCCATGCAGTGGTTTGTCTCTCCACAATTTCGTTAAAATTTTCCTTTTCAGTATATTATGGCATGGAGTGGTTATTGATTTTTTCCCTGTAGGATCCTCTTTCGTCGTGCTGTGCTAGTGTTTCTGGGGCTGCAATAAAACAAGAGACCACTTCATCTTCTCCAGATAAATGTGAGCAAGATATGTTTTTTGTATTTATTTCGTGAACCTAGGTTACAGACCATTTGAAGGTAAGAATACAAACATTTCAGTCGATCCAAATCCCAATTTTTTATGTGTATCCGAATACGGAAAAAAATATTCGTAAAATGAATCTAATATGCTATCATTGTCAGCTGAAAAGAGTATCTGGTGGCTCACAAAATTATGCCGGGGTGGCTCAGAAAGTAAAATGTCCCAACAATATGTAATCTCTTGTCTGCTCTCCCGCTGCATGAGTTAGTATAGTGCGTGTGTGAGAAAGAAGGGTTGAGGGGACGTGGGTAAGGCAGGAAATATCATTTGCGGTCAGTGGCTCTTTTCTTAAGATACGCCCCCTGCATCCATCCGAAATGAATCGGATAAATCACGCAAAACTACCGATCAGAGCAGCCGGCCACCAACATTCTCCTCAGACTACAAATGAATATATTATCTATCACCTTTATTCCAAGTGTCAAAAATCCCCTACCGTCGGGTCTCGAACCCAAGGACCGCCCGGCCAGAGGCGCTGCATCGTGTGCGGATCGCTGTTGTATCAGACGGAAGCAAATATTTTGACGAGACGAATTCGAAATGTTCTGGACTTTGATCTTTTTTCCCTAGTATATTACGTGTCTTGTAATAATGTATTTTCCATTGTTTAACATTAAAGAATGTGAGCACTATCAGAAAAAAGGTACATTTCAGGTAACACTCTAATAAAACATTGCAAGGAATTATTTAAAATTTATCTTTAATTCATAAACTTCAAAAATCGATTTTCTCAAATTCTTCCAATCTGGACTTCCGTAATTCTTCCCGTGTACTCTTCGTGTTTGATTGCTTTTGATTTTAATATAAGAAGGTTCTATACCTAGTCTGCCTCTGTATTTGTTTAATAGAAATGTTTCTTTCTGTTGACAGATGGAGAGAGTTTTGGATCAGATAAAGCCAGTAATATCCAGCCACAAGAGAGTAAAAGTACGGACTTGGATTGCATCCGTAAGAGTAGCGTGTCCTACTGTGACGAGAACATGGATCGGAAGCCCGCACTTCCAAACATGTGCAACCACACTGACAAAAAAACTTTTCAGTGTTCCATTTGTGAAAGTAAATTCAGTAGAATGTGGTCTTTACATCTGCACATTCGCACCCACACGGCTGAAAAACCTTTCCAGTGTACCGCATGTGGGAAGACGTTTACACAAAAGGGGAACTTACATAGACACATGCGCACCCACACTGGTAAAAAGCCCTTTCAGTGTTCCATCTGTGAGAAGACGTTTACTCAAAAGGGGGACATGCAAAGACACATGCGCTTCCACACCGGTGAAAAGCCTTTTCACTGTCCCGCCTGTGAGAGGACCTTTGCTAACAAAAAGGGCTTAAATTACCACTTGCACACCCACACTGCTGAAAAACCTTTTCAGTGTTCCATCTGTGAGATGTCGTTTACTCAGAAGGGGGACATAACGAGGCACATGCGCGTTCACACTGGTGAAAAACCTTTTCACTGTACCACCTGCAAGAAGATGTTTACTCGAAAGAGGACTTTGCAGGATCACATGAGCATCCACACCGGTGAAAAGCCTTTTCTGTGTTCCATCTGTGAGAAGACTTTTGGTAGCAAATGTGGCTTCAATTATCACATGCGTACCCACGCTGGTAAAAAATATTTTCAGTGTTCCATCTGTGAGAAGACGTTCTCTCACAGACCAAGCTTGTACTACCACATGCGCACTCATACTGGCGAAAAAGCTTTCCAGTGTGCCGTATGTGAGAAGACATTTACTCTAAAGTGGCAATTCAATCAACACATGCGAACCCATACTGGTGAAAAACCTTTTCACTGTTCCATCTGTGGGAAGATGTTCACTGAAAAGAGGAACTGTAATAAACATATGCGCACCCACACAAGTGAACAACTTTAGTTCTTTCCATCTATGAAAAGGCGTTCACTCAATAGAGGAGTGTCCAAAACCACACATGCGCTCTATACAGGTGGAAAATCTTTTCAGTGTCTGAGAAAAGCTGCCTTAAAGAAAATAGCGTACATGGGCACACGTGCATTCACACTCATGAAAATCTACCTATGTTGTGATATAACTTCCGAGAAGGGGAACTTATATTACATGCGCTCTAGCATAGGCATGTGAAAGACGGATATTGTTCCACGTTTGAGAAAGCATTCTCTGATAATTAGAACTCGCTTCAAAACATGCATACCAACTAGCGAAAATTCTCGTTAGCGTTTCGTCTGAAAAGTGCATTCTTTAAAATGTGAGCCTCACAGTAGGAATATCTATCGTTTTCACATTTCTTCTGATGCCATATTGGCATGCCCTTATTTCGGCCCTGGCACCAACAGCGTTCATATGGCCAGAGCGAGTATTCTCCTCTTCTCAAAATTTTAATAAATAGTTCTGTCCACCTCTCCAATCATATCGCGTTCACTAATATATATATATATATATATATATATATATATATATATATATATATATATATATATATATATATATATATATATATATATATATATATATATATATTCACACCAACTTATCATCCACGAAGTATCCTCCCCTTTCCTGTAAACATCCTACACTCTTAATTATCTTTCTCCTTAAATACTTTTGTACAATTTTGTTGCCTTTCCTGTAAATCCCCTTACACTCTTGTAATTAACTTAATTAACTTTTAAATAGATATCCCCTGCTTCCCTCCCTTTAAATACTTTTATTCAATATTGTTGCTTTTCCTGTAAATCTCCTTACACTCTAGTAATTTACTTTTGAATATCTTTCTCCTGTTTCCATCCCTTTAAATACTTCTGTTCAATTTTGTTGCCTGAAGGCGAAAAGGAAAGAACGTTGATGCGCGCTCCAGATTTTAGGATGCTGTTACTAATGGAAACCGTTGCACCAGAGCGGGAAGCTGCTATGTACCATCTCAGTAACGGGGATGGAAATGAATTCCCGATTTTGTACTTTAGCAGGAAATGGCCTGAGGCCGAAATAAAGTACTATATTACGAAAAAGAGTCTACAGACATTTGGTGATTCAATCACCGTCGGTGGTGCGGCGAGCGCAGCGCTCAATTCCAAATTTCGCTTGGAGTGTGCCAAGGGTCTGAGATTGCTTCTAGCTGTTCTTTGAAATAATAGGAGTGCAATGACCTAAACGATTTGGCTAATAGGAAGAAGCAAGCGGCGCGCTCACGCCCGACCTTCAGCGCAATTTTTGTTAAGTATATTTAATTTTGTATTACAAGTAGTTTGGCATTGTTCCATTGAATATTGTATCCATTATTCAAATTTGGATTTTAGCAAACTGAATAATTTGGAATAAAAAAATTATCAATGGTTGATAGAGGTATCTAGAAATAAAAGAGGTCATCTTCGTCAACATACTAGCTTTATTAAGATAGCCGGCTTTCGACGGCTTTGCCGTCATCGTCAGTCTACAAGATACAGAAATATATAACAAAATTATAAATAAATACACAAGATAGAAAATTAAATTACAATTAATGGATACATAGCAGTTCAAATTTAACAAAAAAATCAATAAAGAAATACACATTATATGAGTGCAAAAGGTAAGGAACATATAGCAGATAAAATTGTAAAAATGAAAAAAAATATTTGTTTTACTATTAGGAAACCTAAAAATTGAGAAAATGTCAAAAAATATACTTTGATCGGCGACAGATGACAGCTGACAAGAGGATGGAGCAAGACCGTAAAGCAAATTAGACAGAAAATACTCAAATTTTTGAAAAATTGAACATGACATTATTTGAAGATTTGTTTTTTATGAACTCTTTTCATGAAGAAAAAATGTATCTTCACAATTGTAATTGTAAATAGACGCCGAAAAGTTTTCAAAACATCAGGGATTTTAACGAACATGAGACCTGCCCTATTAAGCGATCTTTACGCCATGGAAGGTCAAAATTTAATCATAAAGTTTTGTTCATTTTCAGCGAAAAATGTTTTAATTAAAATAAAAATTGTCAATGTTTGACATAAAATTTCGCAAAAAATTCATATTTTCGAGAAACTTAACTTGACAACTGATTTAATTTTAATAAATCTATGTCACTTGATTGGGTTGTTTATCATACTGAGTCACCTTCTTGACAGGCTATCCTAATTTCCTACAGATTCTCTAAAATAAATTATAAATTACGCCAGAAAGGTACAATCAAAATTACCACACTAGAATTAACTCACCTAATTGGTTGAAAGTATTTTACGTCATCGCTCTCACCACTACGTGATCCTTACTACCGTTTAACGTAGTAAGGTCGCCGCCCGTTTGAGCGCAGCACTGAAGTAGGGCTAACGTTATTAAGTGGAAATTAACATTTGTTGTGTTTTCCCCTCACTTGAGCAATGCCAATGAACATCCAGGGCGACCTGCTTTCTCTGAGAAGATTTGTACAATTGTCAACAAGTGGAAGTAAATTTGTTTATTTGTGATCTGGCCGTGATAATGATGGAGGAGTTTAATATTTTATCAGAAAGCATTATTAAAATAGAAGATGTAAGTTTTTCTGTATATTGGGTACAATGTTAAAACGTGATTTGTCAATACTTACGAAGGCTGATGATTTAAGAATACGATTTACGAACATTGAATTAACTCAGTTGTAAAGCATGTTCTTAGTGCAGAATATGTTAATGATGTGCATTCTTTTAAGTGATTATTTTTGTGTTACCTCCAGGTTAAAGAAGAAGCTATTGACGGGAATGAAGATTTTTGTTGGAATGCCTTTGTGAGTAATTATCTTTGTATTCATGACCATAATATTAATTCTAGGAATAATCTTTTTTGGTCTTTTAATTAACAGCTCGTAGTTTGCTAACATTTTAGAACATTTGGAGGAGGAAACACTGAAGTTCCAAAACATTGGCAAACTAGGAGTTTTTACTTAAATGATCAACAACGATTAACTATTCCCAGAATTTGTTAGTAATATTTTTAAATATTAGACGCACAATCTGAACATGGGTTTGTGGTAATCAGACATGTTTGAGGTTAGAAGAAGTAGCTACCATAATGTCGGTGCAGATTTTTGAAGCATTGTAGAGTTTGGGAGACGATTGTGATAATTTGTGTTAAGTTTTCGGTGCTTAAGTGCTCTGCTTGAGGCTGGAGAAAATTGAAGAAAAATGTTGATTTGTTGTTGTGCCAGGAGGAGAACTGGGAATTTTATGGTGAATCTGAGTAATGGTTTTGTTTACTTTGAAAGGTGATTCTGGAGGAGCGTTTGCACTTGATAGGTTAGGAAGGAAAGCAGACTACCTTATTGCCTCAAAATTGTCATGGATGTCATGCCAATCTTCAGGTTGTGGAAAAGGAAAGGTGTTACAAACACTGGAGGGATGTAAAATGTTATGCATTTCAGTGCACCATGTCCTAAGTAAAAACTTCCTTTGATTAAAAATTTCGAAGTCTTGAATTGGAAGTGTTGCATTTCGCTATTTAAAAATTATCTTCAATCATCTGTATGTATAGAAGTTGTTAGTAGAGAAAATGTTCTTCACTGCGTTAATATTAGTGATGTTGAAGGCAGCACATTTGTGTTATAAATGGTGATATGAATGATATTCTTAAAATCAGCTACAATGATGAAAACTTCTTTTCATGTTTTATTCAATTTATTTTCAAATTGAAGCTCTCCATCACCAGAGCACTTTCTAACACTAATGGAACAATGGAAAATTAAGTAACTTTAGATTATTAGAACTCATTAGAGGGGGAAAAATATCCTTTGTTAAGAAGTTTACTTAATGTTGAATAATGTTTTAACTATAAACCTACGTAATTTTCATTATTAATAAAAGATTGAAATAGTTTCAGAAATTAATATCAATGATTGAAATTTAAGTTTACATTCAATAAAACAGAAATAGTTTAGATTATTTTGGTTACATTGCTTGCAAACTCTAATCCAATATTTTTTTTTTTTTTAATGTTTTAAAATATAGTTGAAAACTGTTGAACGTGCAATGTGATCGTATAAACATTTTACAAAAGTCTGTATTTGTGATGTCACACAATAGAATTAAAAAATTACAGGAATTAATTTTTAATATTAATTATGCACTATGAATATTTCTAAATAGAAGTGTGAGACTGCTTTAAACTCTCAAAACAAAATTGCAGTGAGCACTCTTTTAGTTTATTGCAAGAAGCTGAAAAACTGTAAGTAAATGTAATGAAGATAATTCAGTGTTAACCTATTAGGGACTAGTGTTAACATATGGTCACGAGTACAACAATGATCAAAACGTGTTGTAAGAACCTGTAATTAATGTTTTCGAGACTGACCATTGTAGAAATTGGATTTTTTCAAGACTGGTATCACTACAGTCATATCTTCAATAACATCTTGAACGATCTGATGCATTAACTCCTTGTATGTGTGTGTGTGTGTCTTACGCCGTTTATTGGTGACAGAGAAATTCATACCTTTGGAAATAAGTATATTGGATCAAGTATGGCATTATGGTTTCGATATATTTTTTTCTTTGCTTGTTTATTACATTGTATGTTTTAAAGTATAGTAAAATAATATAACTATAGTAAAAATAACCAAAATTGCATACATAATGGACTGTGAGCACAATTTTAATTTTGCGTCACCATATGGTTATGCTAGGCCTTGGGATACATATAGTTGTACGTAGGTCATTTCCATGGGTAAATATAAACTCTATTCTATAAACATGTATTTGGCCAGCAGCAGTGTTTTCAAATAAGTTAGATGATCTCTCTAAAAAAACCTTGAGTTATCAGTTTTATTTTGATAATTTGTTTACCGATTTCAATTTATTTGTGCATTTAAAAGAGTGGGGATCTGAAGGAATCAGATCAATGAGACCAAACGGGATTCCGTAAAATTTCCTTGAATTACGTATCAAAAACAATGATGCAAAAAAGAAGAAGCCTTTATTGATTCTAAAATAAACAAAAATGATGCGTTGATTTTGGAAGCCTGGAAAGACAATTCTATCTTGTATGCTGTTAAAATGCTGTGGAATACAACCTTTAGATCATGTCAAAAGATACAGTGCTGCCAAAAAGAAAATAATAATAATAACCAGATCAAACAATATCATAAGTGCATATAATAAATATATGGGAGGCACAGGAGAATGGATGAAGACATTTCCGCCTACAGAATTGACAAAAGAAGGGAAAATTGTATTGGCCTATTTTCGTCTGGCTCTTACATGTTGCCATCCACATTGTATGAGATTTTGCAAAAAGATTTAAGGTAATCAATACCAAATCTTCACTTCGGAAGACAGATTGTCACTACTTATCTAACTAAATATGCAGTTCTCTCAAGAGGCCACAATTGTCAAAGAAGTTTGACACTCAATAGAATTTCCAATGGTATCAGGTATGATGGGCGAAATCATTCGATTCAACCTGAAATCAGAAAAGAGGCAGAAGTGCTGGAAAAGTGTGTTCAGGTGTTGGTAGAACAGAATATCTAAATATAAATTAGAGATGTATGTTCCGTGTTTTGTAATTTTTCCAAAATAATGTTCATATCTAATACTATGTGTGTTATTTGTTTTCGTAAAGGATTAGCATGACCATAGCGTCAGTCTTTCTTTTCTCAATAAAATTTAACAAATTGATTTTCAAACGAATTTTATTGATTCTTATTGTTTTAAATGTTATTTGTAAACTAAATTTAAACAAATTATTCACGATGAAAATTCCGTCCTTAATGGGTTAATTCCCATGAAAAGCTCAGTGTGGTTTTGAGTGAAGAAGATCAAAATTGTTACTTGGAGTTTGTCGGGATTAACAGTGCATGTATTTACAACTGCCTGTGCACATAGCAACAAGATCATAGCAAAACAAAGTAGTGTTGGGAGTGGGGTGGAATTGGGCAAGATGAAATTGGATGGCGTTGGGCAGAGCAATTCACAGGGATGAGGGCAGGGCAGGGTGTGAATACATCAAATATAGAATGAATTGTTGTTCTTGTCTAATAGAAGATTGTAAATAAATACCTGGGTAATGCAGGGGACTTGTGACTGGGCATGTAATTTATATGTATGTATTAAAAAATTAATAGTGCAATTTACATGAAGTAGTAAAGTTTCTTTGATTTTTTGAAACTAGTTGCTGGAAAGATAAGCAAGGAGCTTTAATATTTTAGTATGATTATACTTATTTATTATATTTAATTGCCCTTTCTAAGGCTAAAGACTTGCAATTTATAACTTGTATTTTCTACATATGTGTAAGAGGAGGTACATATTGCAAGTGTATTGTAGAAATATCGTTTTGTTTATCAGTGAACTAAGTTAATTTTCTTTGTAATATTCATCATAAATAAATATCTATTTTAGTTTCACAATTTAATGATGTGTCTTTCGATTTGTGTAGGGTTAAGTTATATCCTTGATCAATTCCACCATATATATAATGGTTCAATAAAACGTATAAAATACATTTCATATGGTAATGACCATTCCATGTGTTCCTTATTATATTAAGAAATATCAATTTCATGATGACATTGACCTCAGAGGCATAAAATCATAGAAAGTATTTTTTGTAATTTTTCAATGTCATTGCAGTCTGTATGTCATGGCAACTTAATTTACAAGACTCATGGCACTGTTGTAGACTCAAGAGGTCATTATTGTCAATAGCAAAGAAGCGATTACACTGGATTACTGAGAGACGACTGTCAAGCTGAAGTTCCAAGAATAATTAGTGGTGGCAAAATTCTTTTAATACCTATAATTAATTATCATAATGGATAGAAAAACTAATTTTGATTACGAGGGTTGAAAAATAACTAATAATAATTTGTAATGAACTATTTTAGAATAGGGTAGCAAAAATTGTGCCTCATGTTGCACATACTTGTATTTTTTGTGTGTAAGAGGAGGAAAATTTTTGTGTGCATAATAATCAAGTATCCCTAGAATCCACCACACATGTGCACATACACACACACACACACATTTATTTGCACCCTGTTTTCTTTTCTGTGTGCATACACAAGAGAATGTAATTGAACGGTTCAAAAAAAGATAAAAGTTTAGTGAATGTAAGTTAAAGATTTGTGACCTCCAAGCCTAGAATGAAGAAAACTTTGTTTGCCTATTTCAAAGAGAAAATGTCTGTTTATTATGTCCTTGTGCCTAAATATTTGATTCTACTTTATCGATGTCTGATTTAGTGATGAAAGGAAGTTGTGTTTCTCCATAGACTTCGTGAGTTTCTTTCTTTTCGTAAGAACTGTGCAAACAAAAATATGAAAATTCTCTGGAGTAACATGCTGTAACAAAGAACGTTGCTTGATTCATGTTTCGTTGCCAATTGTGAATAAGAACATATACAACAAAGAAATTCTGAAATAATTTTTTTTTAGTGTCAGAACAAAGATCAATGTAAGAATAGAATATTCTGTAACTGATTCTTATCTCAATTGGGTTTATTCCTTATTTCTTTTGGCTGAGGTCAATGCAGTGAAAGTTATGTTTTACTTCTAGGTAACAAAGGTAGATTTTCTGTCCCGCTCCACAATGTCTCATATACTCTTAATGTATACATAATACCAAATTAAAGCTTGGAATTGTAATTTTTGTTTTAAAATTTGGTGAAATTGCAAAAGTGTTTGTCAATGAAATTTGTTACAAGAACATGTTCGCAAATTTTTTGTCATTTGGTTAAAATATAATTAAACTACTGTTAAATTAATTAATTGAAAAATGGATCACCAGGGTTAGTGTTGCGCACAGGGCCATTTTAACAGCTTTGTGGACCAACGATAATTTGGGGTCCCCCTATTCTTCATTTCACTGATCTCTCCCTCACAATTTAAAGACAAGTTTTGTAAAAGAAAACCAAACTCATCACTAAGTGACATTATCACATCAACTAGCAACATTATGTATTATAAATATTATCCGATGATGCATGAGTCATCACTTTCTTATACCAATTTCATGTGTATTGTTTAATCATAAATCACTTCTTTATTTTATGTTTTGAAAATAATTATTCTTATTTGTTTTAAGAACAAACGGGGCCCCTTCAGTGTGTGGAGCCTAGGCCTGTGTGTTAACAAGGGCCTGGTTACACAGAGTTAATTTTGTAGGATCACGTCATTGGTGAGTGTAATTTGAATAAGTTTGGATGTGCGAGGGTGTAACTAGTGATGGCAAAATTCTTTGAATTTGTGTAATTGAGTAATTATAATTGAGAGATAAACTAATTTTGATTAAGTGGTTGAAAAGTAACCAATAAGAAAGTGTAATGATTCGAGATTGAGGTAGCAAAAATCTGTATACTTGTCATTTTGGACGTAATTTAAAGAAGAATAAAATATGTTTGAAAAGAAGTTTAAAATTATCTTTTAACAGTATCAATGAAATGTAATTTTAAATAAAATGGTTAATTCATTTTCATAAAAGGTTTACCATTGTTAATTATTACACAATTTGAAAATAACTTTGTACAGAAATCCCTGTAATGGTAATAGACTGTGTGTACGCCTTGGCTGTGTGTGCTACACAATAAACACGGCCGACAGTTGGGGTATTTATTACTTATAATTAATATTGAATTAAAAACAAATAAAAAAAACAGGATCAAATCAAATGGTCAGTCTTCAGATCGTCAAAAAAGGGAACAGGAAAAGGGACAGACCCTCTATGTCGCTGGGTATCTTGACCTCCTCTCCATGTGCGAATTACAAAGAACTTTTTAAATTTAAAACAACTTAAAAACGTACAAGAAAAGAATTCAAATGAGAAAAATTTTCACAAACTGGAGAGAATTTTATAAAAAATTCACTTTATTCATTGTAAATAATTTTCCACTTAAAAAATCCCAAAAACAAATACTTGACATTGAAGATGACATATACTGCTAGATCACATAAACCTGGTATTAAGATCTTATTTTGTGGCAAATTAAAAATTACTACCACTAAAAGAAGACTACTACATACGTATTTTGTATAAGAATTTTTGTATTTAAGTAACACGTTTCGTAGGAAGTGAACTTGTTTTGATGTGAATCTAATATGTAATACAATTATATGTAAGTGAAACTTACTAAATATTACTGGTTACATTCACTTAAGTTTTGGAGTTGACAAAAAAAAAAAAGCTAAGCCATTGATGGTGGCTATTTTTTAATAACAATATTTTTTGAAACAGTAAAACGAAAACGTAATTTACTAAATATAAATCTTGTACTTATTTTTAGTAAATTACTCCCTGTAACTCTTTGGGTAGTGAGAAGCCATGTGTTGTGGGGAAAATCGATTGCCGGCAAAACTTAGTCTGCCTGTCCGACTGACTGGTCTACGCTAGCGCGTAAACCGTTCACATCATTTTCTTCAAAATTGATATTCCTGGATCGATCTGAAGTAACTCGAAGCTCTGCGAGTTTGAAATATTTATTTGGATTTTTGTGGGTGCTTTACAATGATTGAAGCTATTGATTTCGGGCCCGTCAACTGCTAATGTCATTAGCCCTTTAAGTCTAGTTTATGTTTTTCTTGGGAGGTGGCGGTGATCTTCCCCCGCTGGATGGCGAGATCCGGCGCAGACATACCGTCGGCTAGCGGGGTTTTTCTCCAACCAGGTATATCCCATCAGCGGGGCACCGCCCCAGCTGGGACAAGATCTAAGCTCCCGACATGTGGTGGTGTAGGGCATGTTAGTGTAAATGTGAAAGTAAGGGGTGAGAATAGGACAAGGAAGTTTAAAAGAAAAAACAAACAATGCAGCAAAATTAATTTTATGCCGTCTTAAACAATGATATTAGCACTATTCGTACGAAAAGTGTGAAGAAAAAATTTGGAGCCGTCTAAAAAAATGTCGTTTGAGCGTTTCTGAAAATTCGCAATTTTGAGCTCATTTTACAGAAAAATGGTGAGTTTTCGAGAAACTTGTTTTGACGTTATTTAAAGCACGTGTCA
Organism: Teleogryllus occipitalis; assembly: GCA_011170035.1. Taxonomy (NCBI): domain Eukaryota; kingdom Metazoa; phylum Arthropoda; class Insecta; order Orthoptera; family Gryllidae; genus Teleogryllus; species Teleogryllus occipitalis. Next base: position 377,985 of record BLKR01000831.1, on the reverse strand, counting down.
TAAATACAATAATGTGAACAATTTGCCATTGATGTAAATATTAACGACGTGAAACACAATTGAAAAATACATTTTTGTAATTCTTGAAAAAAATAGAGCAGTATGGCGATTATGTCATCTTATGCATTTAGCACTATCCCCAGAAAAGTTTAAAGAAAATGTATGGAGTCGTTTTCGAGAAAATCTTGTTTTTGCAATTTTTTAAAAATTGTACATATTCCACGCAATGTTGATCGAAAACTACTAAAAGTTTAAACAATGTACATGCACTTGTATAAAGAACTGATTATGAACAACAAATTTTATTTGAAGAAAAAAACCTCTAGAGAAAGTTTTGTATTGCTGCGGAACACCATATTAACAGAAACGCCATATTGCTCTATTCTTTTGTTATTTCAGAAATTACAAAAAATGTAACGTTTTTTACTTGTCTCTCTTGTCGGTAATATTTACGTTAGAGGTGATTTCTTCACATTATTATATTGATGTGTTCATGTGCTTAAAATAATAGATATGGTTTCTCGAAAACTCAAGTTTTCTGTTAAAATTAGCTCAAAATTCCGCATTTTCAGAAAGTCTCAAACGTCATTTTCTCCAAATGGCTCCCAAGTTTTTTCTTCCAACTTTTCCAACAGAAATTACACAAATATATATATATATATATATATATATATATATATATATATATATATATATATATATTTTTTAAATATTTCTCACGTCGTTAATATGCACATTTCCATCGATTCGTATTCATTATTGCATTTGTGAGTGAAAGTGCTTCAAATGACACAATTTTGTTGAGATTTTTGTCTTATATAAATCCTGTTATAAACGAATCTCTATAAAAAAGGGCTTTTTCAATTTTTTGAAAAAAAGGGCTAGTTTTCGCGTTATTTCTTCTTGAAGTAAATGTTCATTTTCGCAAAAACGGCTGAATTTTTTTAATCCACACACATACATACGCCCGCGCATATGGAACGAAGGATGCTTGAAACATGGCGCAGGTGTCATTTTTTTAGAACTCTCTGAATTTTCGAAACTTGCAAAATAAGTAATGCGAGTAAGTATGTGTTGTTAAAGTCCGACTAGGTTCTGTTGTTTTTTGTGAACTAGCTTTCGTAGCCCCGGTTACCGGGCCATATGAGCGCCAGTTAGCGTTCGAGTTAGGTGTTGTTTCGACATGTGAACATAAACATATAATTTCAGTACGTGCTTAAGTTAACAGACTTTAGTCTGTGCTTCTGGAGTCCGTCTCCAAGCTAGTTAGGTTCTGATAGCACCAACACACCCTCACTCGCAGTATAATTATAGTATATTATAGTTGTCTGTGTCGCCCAATAGGTGGCGAAGCAAATATTGTGAAAGAGTTCTGAATGAAATGTAAGCTATATAAGAAAATTGTCCGGTATTATTTGAGAAGTCTTAGGAAGGCAAATTCGCAATCTTTCTCCGCCCGCAAAATTTAAAGAATATTTTAAAATAGTTCTTAAAATACGATTACGATTATTACAATTCGTTAAAAAAATTATTTCTAAACAGTATTTTTCAATAAGTAAATGTTCTGGAAATTTTCAAGTATCGAAGCAGTTTGTTATGTCTGTTGCGGTGTTCGGACAACAGGCAACGAAATAATGCTAGTCACGGAATAACTTGTTGTTCGCCATTACTTTACCACACTTGTAAATATGTGAAAGTTTGATGAAGAAACCTAACCAAAGTGGATAAAGTATTATAGGTCTCTCCTGGCGAGCATATTGATGCGTCATTTTAATGTTACTTTGATTTCAAGGTTCTGTTCGATTTTGAGCACCCGTGCATGTTACGAAGTGGGGACACCCAGAAGCACTAAATCTAAAAAAGTTTAAAAAAAGAAAGGTTTAAAGGATTTTCTTTTGTAGAATAATGCCGCAAAAAAATACCTCACACTCCCTTTGCTCTGTACCATGTTTCCGTTTCATTCTGGAACGTTTTCCTGCATTTACTTGCCTCCGCAGTTGTGGGCATTAACCCTTGTTTCCCTGCGTGTTCCCATAAGATACAGCATATCCTCGCAGGTTCACTCCGTATTCCACTACGTATTCTCTCTCATGATTTCCACACGTTCATCACAAGTTCCCTTGCATGTTTATGTGAGAATGAAACTGCAAATTCAGGTTGATTGATTGGTTAGTGATTCCGGGCGCGTCAACTGCGTAGGTCATTATTCCCGTAAGTGTAGTGCATGTTTTCCTCGGGAGATGGCGGTGATCTTCCCCCGCTGGATGGCGAGATCCGGCGTCGACCTGCCGTCGGCTAGCGGGGGTTCCCCTTACCAGGACTCTCCCACCAACGGGGCACCGCCCCAGCCGGGACAAGCTCTAAGCTCCCGACCGGTCTCTCGGAATTTGTGGTAGTGTAGTGCATGTTAGTGTCAGTGTGCGTGTGTGACGAGAGAGGGTAGGGCAAGAAATAGGAAGGAAAGATGGCGCGCGGTCCGTGGCCCGTTTGTTAGGGTACTGCTCCGGCATTCGCCTGGTGTTGATCGAAAAAAAACACGGAAAACTACCGATCAGAGCAGCCGGCCGCTAGAATTATCCTCCAGACAGCGACATAATTCGACCTAGCTGAAAAGCTAGTGTCGAAAATCCTGCCGCCGTCAGCACTCGAACCTAGGACCTCCCGGTCAGAGGCGCTGCAGTGACATCAGTTGATGCACTGAGCTACTGCTTCCGGTGCAAATTCAGAAATTTCAGTGTTTGTGTATTACGATATAATTTTATAAACTTTATGGTGGCGGATAGTGCAGTGGCTTTTCTACTAGATAAAATGTTCTGTATAGCTAGAATACCCTACGTTTCTTATAAACTCTCAGAAGCCGTGAACGTTCTTTGGCGTGTGAAATGGGAATGTTAATTAATAGTCGATGTAAAAGTTGAGGTCGATAGTCTCATTTTTATGTTCTCTCTCTCCTGGAGAATAGTGTTTTGTTTTGTCATTTTTTTGTTCTGTGCAGGAGGAGTTGGAACCTCCTATTGCTGTGTTTGTCGGGCCACCGGAGAAGCAAGAGACACCTTGTAGTGAAGAGAAGGTAAGAATAACAGGTTACATTCGCAGTTCCCATTTCGGTGTCTGAAGTACTCTTCGTGTGGTTTCTGTTCGAGTGTGTCCGTTGATTCCTAATGTTTTCATGATTGTAATCGTGGTGGATAATTATGTAATTATAGCTGCGTATATCACCATATGTAACGTTTCTATATTACGGGAGATGAGAGTTAGGTATTGACAGTTCGGCGGCGTCTCTATTTCCTTGGCGACGGCATGCCCTGAGCCAATCGGATGTCAGTTACGTCACCATCCACCGACCTGCGTTGCTGATGAATTATGTGCGTCGCCACGGGGACGGTCAAAGGCACGATTCGGCCACAAGCGTGGGTGCCGCCCCCCAGTCTCGGATAGAAATGAAACATAAGCCCTGATAGATTGTAAACGATGAGTAGGATTTCCTATGAAGGTCTATCTTTTCAAACCGGAAACTCACTCAACCACACAGCTTGGCGACAGCTCGGTTCATACTCGTCAATAATGTGCTTAGGGACACTCGTAAGGGTCGTTCACGGACACTTTTTAAAAGGTATTTCCGGAGAAGTTAAAGATCCGAAATATTTTCGTTAAAGTAAATTCTTTCTCTCTCTTTTCTGTGGTTTAAGTTTTAAAATTTAGCTCGAAGTTATTGTTTTGAAAAAAGTTGTTGAAGTTAGAAAAAGAGCTATTACAGAAGCTTCTATAAATGATAGCGATAGTGATAATGGCAAAGAAAGTAGTTTTGTTGAAAACAGTGATTGGGATAGTGAAATAAGTGAGTACATTGAAAACATCAACTGTATCTCGTTATTTTACCAATACGTGGTGTTTTTTTATTGTATGGATCCTTTTCTCCTGTATGTTGAACAGTATATAGACCCGCTGCAATGTGTAAATTAGAGAACTGCATATTTGCAATGTACAAAAGGTCGCAGTGTTGCGTCGTTGTCGATGTGCCGTGAAAAGCAATAGCGAAGGTCGTGGACATCGCGCGCTTTTACGTTTGGCAACAGCGCGCCATGTGCTCGGTAGCTGTCAATCCCGAAGTTTCATCTCCCGCAGAATAGATCGTGTGGCGCATTGACTTTTCCTGCAATAATCTGATGGCTTACTGTGTCGATCATGCGAGCTAACTTCTTCGAAATGTTTAATTTACAGTTATTAATATTACGATTATTATTACTTTAATTTTTATTTTATTACTTTTATTATTAATATTATTAGTAGGATCCGTATGTTTACATGTTATATTTTTTGTGATTTTATGCATGATTTTATTCAGTTACTAAAATTTGCAGTTTTCGCGTGTCATGTCATATTTTGGCTTTTTAATCAGTTTTCGTTAATTTTTCATATGTTCATTTTCCCATGAATTTGCGTATTATTTTGTCATCTTTTTATCTTTTTGATTCCATTTTCGCATACTTGCTTGCAGTCATCTCAGAGAGATTTTTCACATCACTTAATTGTTATCTAATTTCGAACAATACTTTTTCTAATTGTTGTGTCTTTCAGGAGTAATTGTATATGAATTAGGAGGGTAAGGTGCGTAGAAGGAGAAAAAGGAACCATGGAAAATACCAGATGCGAAGGAAGTTTTATTTATAGGTGGTTTATTTTTGTCAAGTTTTCTGAAAAGGTCAACCTCTTCTAAAATAACTTAAGCAGATAGAACCGGGGGGCTCTTGCGCACCGTATTTGACTTCAGCCAATTAGCTTCAGACACTAGTTTGCGTCACTATATTAGCGGGAATTTTAAATGCAGCCAGTTACCAAAACAATCATCACCATGTTACAAGTCATTGAAACAGATTTATGGAGCATTTCTTTTCATTACTGCATATTTTACCCTTCATCGTGTTACGGTTGGTTACCGTTCAAAATTGTAACTTTATACCACTTTCGAAATGTTTCTCAACACTTCTTGCTCTCCATCCAACATGGCGGCCAGCGTCTGGTCGGCTCTTCAAACGAAGTGGCCATGCTGTGGTCACATTCTTACCTCACTTCAAGCTCGGACAAAATAGAAATCTGATTCTCCAGATTTGAAAGAAGGTGATCTAGTCATTTTAATTGAAGATTATCCTCCACCTCTGTGGAGAGTTGGAGTGGTTACTCAACCTCTCCCTGACGCTGCTGGTAATGTTCGAACATTGCAGGTCAAAACGATATCAGGCACGACCACTCGACCGCTACAAAAATTATGTATTGTATCTAAGAAACTTTAATAACGATTCTAGCGATCCCCATAGGGCAAGATCGTCAGAAAATGCCACGGGACTAGGCGTTCCAAGACTACCGCAGCCACCCACACTACTCATGAAAATAGATAGTTTATTTGTTTTTGTTTTTTCTTTCTTTTTTTCTTCTTTTTTTCCTTAGTGCCAATTTAACAGTCCAATTTAACTCTCACATCTCTCCTCGCATGGGCGCCTATGACTCTTCTCTCTCGGAGTTAAAATGTAATCCCCACTCATTTGAATGAAAACTAGGTTTATCGTTCTCGGCAGGTAGGTTTCTTTAAATATTGAGCTTGTCGGAATTGGGAAAATTGGCCTTTGAAAACAGAATGCTCGAGACGTCTCGTCTTGTGGAGCAGGAGTGGCAATGAGTGGTGATATCTAATTAAAACAGGCTCCGAGACATTGTTTTGTTCTATTTGATCTCGCAGCATAGCTTATCCTTAAAAAGTAGGTACACTACCGAGTCCCATAAATTGTCGGAAAGACAATAATCGCGGCTTTGAGTCAGCTATAAAAAAATATAAATATCTCATTATCCGTACGCGCGACGATGAACCTACTAAATCTGTCTGGTTCGCCAAGCACTGGCGGAAGGATCGGTCGCTTCGAGGTTTTTTAATGCTCAACAAGTTCTCCAACAAGTCATTGGCTCCTTTGACAATTGCCAATACTGGAAGAACAGTTGTTTTAAATGTGCAGCACCCTGCCCGGCTGCAACTGAAGAAACTGGTTTGTATACACAGTTGATATTTGTAAACAATCTGATGTACCAAACTGTACTTATTAATGGTATCTGTACTAGGTCGTTGGTTCGTTTTCTTTTTTGACTCTTCATTCGTATTGCCGACACGTCTCGCGCGTGTGTTGAGTTACGAGTCATGATTGCGCACGGTGATATGAATGGTTGAGATTATATCTTGTTCCATTGTCGTTCTTATTACATTCTGTCTCTTTCATTTTCAACCTTTTTATTTTATTTTCTCTCTCATACTGGTCGACACGCTTTAGAAATTGAATTTTCAAGTGAAGTGTTTCAAAGCGTTTGCCCAACAATGCAAATCGTTGTGGTCATATCTTAATTCGTTAATTTCCTAACTTGTAATGGTTCGTTTTTGAGTTTCTTGCTCTCCTGATTACCGAAGCAATTCGCCCAAAAAACTCAATTTATCACGTATGTGTTCGTGGAAGCACATTCAAAAAACACGTTTTTATCTTTCCTATTGGGATTTTCTCTCCCACGTATTAACAAGGTCTCCAGCTTAGAACTTGGAGTCTACAAATCGCGCATCGGGGTAAGTCGCACCCTGTTTGTAAAGCGAGTTCTTGCCCTGGCCTTGTTCTACCTCGCATCACGAGGACATGTCGCTCTAAATACAGACTTCAAATTACGTGTCTTGGGCATTGATAAGGACTCGTATAATTCCTTTTAAGTCTTTGTTAATTACTTTTCCTTCTACCCACGGACCAACGTGGCAACGAAAGCACGATTTTGCTCTATATCGCGTTTCTGTCAAATCTCGCCCCTCGAATGCAAGTCAACAAGCATTCAGTTTGAACAACACGCATTCGAATCACTTGCTAGTATCGCTTACACCACGTCATTACTTTTGACGTCCCATATTTGAGCATTGAGTCGCTCCTTCAAATTTTCATTTTAATCAATGCTAGCAATGGTACTTAGTCTCTGCATCTCGTGGTTTGTATAATGTGTGAAGAAAGCTGACAGACCAAAGCAGGTGACAGATTCTTCATGGCTTCCAAACATTTGCGGAATCTCCTACAGCGCGCTGGCCCTTCCCTGTGGGCCCAGTTCGATTCCCTTCGTGGGCGGGAATTATGTTCGCACAAATTAATTCAAATTCGCCGCCGCACTTGGAATTCAATAATTTATAACAATTCTTTGGCGCTAATTAACAGCAAAGGGTATACATGTCAAACATCCCGTCGTCGACTTTGTTTTCTTGAAAACCGCGGGCTGACTTCCAGAGAGAAAGGGAATTCATTTTTCGTATGAAACTCTTTGGAAGGACTGAACTGCTTTGGAATTTTTAACTACTTTCGAAGATGACCGTGAGAGCGCACCACAGAGCGACCACAGTGGTCAGCATTGCAGATTGTCGCAATTCCGCGGAATCCTGACTCTTTCCACGTAAGATTTATTTATTTATTTTACGTCAAAAACAGTTAAAACTGTGTGTGACGTGCTATGGGGAGAAGTGAATTCTGTGCACGTTTTCAAAATCATGTGATCCCTACACTAAGTTATGTACTGCTTGAATTTTGAATTAATTTTAAAAAAAGCTCCCATGTAATAAAATATATTTTCAAGGGTAAATAAGCAATAAATTTTTGGCTCTTATCAAGATGCGATGGGATCACATTTTTTGAAATCCTGGGAAGCCTTGCAGTTTCGTGGCGACGCGCGTGGCTCATGTAAAATGCTGGTAATGCACGCTTGTGTCGAGTGCACTGACAGTCAATTCAATTGCGTGAGGTTGCTGTTGCGACCAAGATTTCAGCAGAATGGCTGGCGCGTAAACTTTGCAAACAGGAGCAAACGATTTCCTTTTCGACCAGACAGGTAACTCTGACAACTTCAATATTCAATAATTCTTACGCTGAGGTAAACTAATAGCTCTTAAAAACTTTGTTTTCAGAATTTTCTCTTGTGCCAAAGGATTTATTTCATCCAGTCGCTGTTGGTATAATTGTTTTATGGAGTTGAAGTAAATAGACTTTCCTCTGCGTGTTGTCAGATGAAACCACTTTTTCTTCATTTTATACCATCTTTTGTAGAGTTTCAATTTACCAACTAAATCAATTACTAATACCTCTTAATATTTACATTACCTTAAAACGTTTCTCTAAGACTCAAAACATTTCTGTGAAAATGAGCTGACAGCGCATGGCCTTTTCCAAGGTGCAGCAGTAATTGCATATAAATGTGCTTCCTCCTCTTCATGGCAAATAACTTACGTCAACATTAGTATAAGTATTGGCTAATGATGGAGCTACTAGTAGATGTTTATTCCCAAAATTTCCTAGGCTAAGTAAACCTAAACTAAAATAAAATATATCCACACGACCTCAAACAAAAATAATTGTTTCTGATAATTAATTTGACCAACTCTTCGCACTTTCGGAGAAAATTTCAGTGGAATCAGTCAAAAGTATGCTTCAGTTTTCTGGTAAACTGTCCTTTTCCAAACTGAGAATTTTGTAACAAACATGTTGATAGCTTTTTATCAAGCAGGATGCACCATATTCTTAAAAGTCCCCTTTATTCACTAATTTATATGTTCTCGGATATAATGGTGCAATTTCTAATGAATTTGGTGGACAATTTCGTTGTTAAAGTAACCAGGGGTGCTAGAATGCGACTATTGCCTAACGGTACCCGGAGATTCATTTCGGATCAATTACACGAAATTAGGCAAGTGAAGGAATCTTGAATAGTGATGTAAATTACAGATGATGTAGTCAGAGGTGAGAGCAACATTTGTAATATTTTTATGATTTAACATTACTAGAAGTCGAGACTAGGGGAAAAATGTCAGTATTATTAGTGTTAACTAAATGATAGCCACGCGTCGAGTGGAAATGGTAATTTAAGGTGCAGTGATACTTATCATTAAAAGTGAACATAGATTACTAGAGTGATGCACGGTGACAGTTTTCCTCCCAATGGAAAGTGAAACTTTTGCATCACAATATCTTCCTGGATGGAGAAATATTTGTTGTTTATTAGTTGTTTTTCACTGTAGGATCCACTTGCATCTTCCTGTGATGATGCTTCTGTTGCTACAATAAAACAAGAAATCACGTCATGTTCCCCAGGTAAGTCACGTGTAAGATATTTTTATTCCTTTCGTGAACCCACGATAGAGATCATTTTGGGGTAAGAATATTAGATTCATAAAAAGAATCTAATGTTCTACCAATATCAGTGTAAAACCAAAGCTGCTGGTGATTGCAGCATTCGATGGTCAAAATTTAGGTCGGAGTTGTTCACAAAGCAATGTGATGAGTAGACATCGGATGTTTAGGCACTAAAACGTCGCCTTTTAGGCGCCTAAAAAGGCACTGGAAATGTCAAGAATAAGGAGAAAAAAGGCACTATCATAAGTTACATGCACAATAAAATGAAAAATTGCTTATAATTGTCTATATTACTTTGTAAACCTCAAATCCACTAAACAAGTACGAGCATTTTAAAATAAAACTACATTTACATATTTACAACTCTTCTTCATTTTATTCCTAATAGTTTGCGTTAACCAGTAATATTTGCATATTACCACTAACATTTTAAGGATCACAATTTCAAATTTGCGATTGGGAGACATCAATTTGAATGCGGAGAAGTATCTCTTAATATCTACTGATGTGACTGGCATATATTTTAGAAGTCCAACATGAGCGACACTGAAACCTTCTGGGAATTTACATTATTTCCACTTACAATTTTGGTGTCATCGGTATATTGTCAGTCAAGCATGTTCCTAGAACATGGGTGGTATTTATGAAATACGGAAATGGAGAAAAGTCTGTTGGTATAGTTTTAGGAATTCTCTCGTATTTTAAAATTCAAAGACGTGAATTGAAGTCATTGGACGCCAATTTTTTGATATCTTTAAATTGTATATGAAAATAATAAATAAAAGTAAAAAAGTCTTAAAAAGGTATTTATTCCAAAAAAGGCATTTATGCTAAAAAAACAAAAATAAGCATTATAAAACTTCGTCAGATGTCATCATTTGTCATGATTCGTGTACATATATTATCGGCCTTTAAATACGTTTGTTAGAATAAAGTAGGCATTTCCCTAAACATCCGATGTCTAGTGATGAGATTGCCCTGTCGGTCTCAAAAGAGACAGCCGCCTGCGACGCTCTGCAGATCTTTGGAAGAACCAAGAACTCCCCGCGATGAAACGGGGACCGACGGCGGTCACAAAGCACTGAAGCACGCTGATATAGCAGAATCCTTCTAAGAATGAACCCAAAATCAGTTTGCCAAACAAGTGAACATCACATGTAACTCAGACAAGTGTCCCCCCGCCGCGACAGCTGTTCACCCATGTCTCTTCGTGAAGTGTTTGGTTATGACTTCCATGAAGACATCACTATGCCGAAGTTTAAGAGTTTCGCTGCGGTATGTGCACGTAGGCGAGTCCAAGAAATATTGAAATTTGATTACGTGTGTGGAAAATCTCTTAACATATTCAGTAAAAGAAAACTTCCACTAATGTAAATACAGCTCGCCAACTTATAACATGGCGCCGTAAATACGTGAACCAGTACACCTACCACATTCATGACTCGGTTTTAAAACAACATTTATCTCTCGAAAAGTAAATTCTATGTAATGTTTATATAACAAATATTTTTTACAGAAGAGCACATAACACAGCACTTCCTAATTTCAATTATTTCTCGTGGCGCAGTATATTTTTGTCGGACGAGGACATCGCAAAAGGAAGTATCGAAGCCATTTACAAGTTAGCCAACTGCAAACGAACGAATGGAGGAAGGAGAGTCTAATGGGCTCAAGGACACAACTACAGAACATTCAGTTATGTTGCCAGCAATAGCTGTCAAAACCGTCCTTTATAAATATTGTGTGTACCCAGCGGAATCACAAATTCTGGTATCACTAGAGAACGTTGGGGGCACATTTGCCGCATTTTGATAGTGCACAAAATGAATTTGCGTGATATCCGTCGCTCTGTACAATTTTTTGAAACTTTTAGACTTTTTGCGCAATATAGCGTGCAATATTTGCAATTAAAAAAAAGATTTTTTCAAAAACTTCTCTAGTTTTTTTCTTTAAACGTTTGGTAGGGATAGTGCTAAATGCACTCATAAACGCCATATTGCCTTTTTGTTTTTTCAAACATTACAAAATGTACTTTTTTGACTTCTCCCACCTCATTGTTTACATCAGCGGCAACCTGTTCACATTATTGTATTTATGAGTATATGTGCTTTAAATAATGTCACATAAAGTTTCTTGAAAACTCAACAGCTTTCTGTTACAATGAGCTCAAAATTCCGCATTTTCAGATACGTTCAAAGGCCATTTTCTCAAAAATGGCTCCAAATGTTTTCTTCAAACTTTTCCAACGCTTAGTGCTAATTGTTCTGTTAAAAATGAAATAAAGTTCATTTTGGTGTATTCTTTTGTTTTTAAAAAATTACACGTATATTTTTTAAATACGTCTCACGCCGTTATTTGAACATTTCCAGCGGTTTGTAAACACTATTGCGTTTGTGAGTTAAAGTGCCTCAAATTACTTTAAACTAAGTTTTTCGAAAACGCAAAAATTTTCTGTGAAAAAGAGCTTCAAGTTTCGCATTTACAATAACGCTTAAAAGCAATTTTCTTAAAAATGACTTCACATTTTTCAATGAAAATTGCCATTTATGTCCAGGTTTTACTATTCTTTAATATTCTTAAAGTATTAGTTCGGTTCGTCTATTAGAAAACCGAAAAATTGAGAAAATGTAAAAAAAAAGTACTTTGACCGTAAATCCAGTTCACACTAAAGAAATTAGAAAAATTTACTCCGAGAAAGTGTGTGCCATTCTGTAGTACCACTAGTTTAATTTGCGGCGGGCCGGAGCTGGCCCGAGGCCGCAGGGTTCGTATCCCTGCCCGAGGCGGTGCTTCGAGTCGCTCAATTCTTTATCTGGTTGACACAAACATATTTAAGTAGAATTTTTAGTACTTATTTCGAATAGGGATCATCTTTATCTTAAAATATATCTCAGATCATAAAACATACCTCTGCTTTAATTTCAGATTTACTACACGCAAAACACCTTACACTACTATTAACCCGTTTCCTCCCGATGTTTCGTGACCCATGTCCTAACGTCGCCTTTAGGCGTCCGCCCGGAGTCTCGCTTCTGCTGTGCGAATGCCGCCTTCAGGCGTCTTGTACTTCGCGCTGCAGTTCTTCGCCGTCCACTGATTGGCGGAGGGCCTAAAGGATAAGTGACGATATCTGTTCGTTTTGTAAGGGTTTGAAGTTTAGTTTGAACCCTCCTAAAGAGCGCTGAAGATAAAATTCTTCTTGCTACGAGTTGAAATGTTTGTAAACTGATAGACTATCGCGCGGCGGTCCTCGCCACCCGTGAGAGGTTGGCGTGTAGCTTGAAGGAGGCCTTTCCCTAAAGACCATAATAAAACTTTCTCTAGGGTTTTCGGGTACGAAGTACCACCCATACTTTGTGTTCAGACTTCTTGTTGAGAGCTTGTTTATATGCATTACTATACGAATATTGGCTTCGTTTTTGGACAAGGCTCAATGAAGGAAGTTCAATTGTGGATTTCTTGTTTTAACGGAGTCGTTAATACCATTCATTGTTAATGTACGTAAGAAATTCTCTCTAAATGCACTGCAAACCACTGGAAATTATCATTCGCTTCTTGCAATGGAGTGATACGTCTTGTGATGAAATGTGTGTTTTTTTGGCAGTACATTTACACTTGCCAAGAAATAAAAAAATACACTAAACGAATATTCAACGGCCATTTTTGGGGCGATAATGTCTCGAGATACGTTTTTATTGTCACTGAGTATGCTTCATTTCTGTGACAACAATGTAGGAAATGACGGCAATTGCCTTTTCAAAATCGGATATGTAAATGCTATTAACAAGAGTTTTGCAAGCTTATGTTCCCCGTTCGGAAAATTGTGCGTCAATGAATGCCTAATTTTGTTCAAGGGGCGGCTGCTTTTCGAACAATATATCCCTTAAAAACGAACTAGGTGTGGAATCAAACTCTTAATGCTGTGTGATTGTGAAAGGGGAATGATCCTAGATTTTATTATTCGAGTTATTCTTTTATGAATGAAACACCCTGTTTTGAAATGCAACACAAAATAAATTACTAAATTCCCAAAATCAAAAAGTTCAAACAATGATTGAGGTCCTCGTGCTACACTGTTTTAAAATGTATTTCACGAAAAAAACATTGTCACTCATTTCAAAACCATAAAAATATTTAAAAATGAAAACATTTAAAAAAATGAAACAAAACGTGTATGTGTGTATATATATATATATATATATATATATATATATATATATATATATATATATATATATATATATAACTCTGCCCGTATCGGCTGAAAGTTCACATAAAAAAAGAGGATAAAAAATGTCTGCGCTTGTCTCGCGGCGCCACCGATTCCCTGCCCGCCCTGCGCGCCCTTCGGAACAAGGAGCGGCGAGTCAGCACAGGGCGGCCACATGCTGGGCAGGGTCCGTAGCAGAGAAAAGATTAAATGTTACGACTTTTTTTATCTTTCCGTTTATTGTAAAAACGAAGTACTTATTTTGAAGTATTTCGTAACATTGTTTTGGAATGGTGCGCCTTTTCCTCATTCCGCGCTCTTTACTCGCGTTTGTTTATGGTGTAACCATCTTTGGTTTTGAAGTATAGAGGGTGGTCTTGTTGCTAGTCTGCGTCTGGATTTGTCTGATACATGTGTTTTTGTTGACAGATGGACGTAGTTTTCCATCAGAGAAACCCAGCACCATCCAGACACAACAGAGCAAAAGTACAGACTTGGATTGCATCCGTGAGAGCGGCTTCTCCAACTATGACCAGACCATGCACCGCAAGCACGCGCACCCAACCACGCGCATCCACACCCGTAAAAAGCCTTACCACTGTACCACCTGTAAGGAGACGTTTACTCGAAAGAGGAACTTTCAGGATCACATACGCATCCACACCGGTGAAAAACCTTTTCACTGTACCACCTGTAAGAAAACTTTTACACGAAAGTGGAGCATGGAGGAGCACATGCGCATCCACACCGGTGAAAGGCCTTTTCAATGTTCCATCTGTGAGAAGACCTTCGGTGAGAAAGCGAGCTACAATTACCACATGCTCGCCCACACTGGTGAAAAACCTTTTCAGTGTTCCATGTGTGAGAAGGCGTTCACTCTGAAAGGGTCCTTGGATAGTCACATGCGCACTCACACGGGTGAAAAGCCTTTTCAGTGCTCCATCTGTGCGAAGACGTTCGCTCAGAAAGGGACGTTGGATAGTCACGTGCGCACTCACAGTGGTGAAAAGCCATTTAAGTGTTTTTTCTGTGTGAAGAGATTCACGCAAAAGCAGGCGTTATCGTGGCACATACGTATCCACACCGGAGAAAAACCTTTTCAGTGTTCCGTCTGTGAGAAGTCGTTTATTCAAAAGGGGCACTTGCAGAAGCACATGCGCACTCACTCGGAGGAAAAATCTTTTGTGGTCCACTTGTGAAAAGAATAAAAAAGTTCAATCAAAAGGGGACGTTATCTGGCCACGTACGCACCTACACTGGTGAAAAACATGTCCACTTTTCCGCCAGTGAGTAGTAGTTTACTCAAAAATGGGAAGCTTGTTAAAGCACATGCACCCACACACTCCGATAGTAGTACTGAAAGGAGGAATTAAGCCAGATTTTCTTTTTCTGCATTTTTTAATGTTTAAGTATTCGAATTTTTGCAACATTGCCAATAATTCATTCCCCAATTATCCCCAAATTTTATTTTTATCTATTTTCAGGGCATTTGTAGGCATTAAGATCCCTAGAACAGATTTTCAGAATTACAATTTCAGAATTTCAATTTTTTAAATATTGCACAAAATGTACATCAACATTCTTAAAAATTGGTGATATTAGAGGTTGAGCAGCAATGAAATTGCTACACCAGAGTTTTTCAACGTCAATGTCACTAAAATTATTGAATAAAAAATATTGACTCCTACATTTCAATAATATAGATGAGTTTTGCTACTCTAATACACAAACAATTTGTATAAATTTGGCCTCTCAAGAAAGATAATTTCACGGACACGGGACGAATTGCACTTTGACTTAAAAAATATGGAGGATTTGTTGAAAAAAAATAAATATACATGGCAAATGCTATCGGCAACACTTGGGCAACGATGTTAAAATCAATATAGTGAATTAACTTGTAAACGAATCGTTTTAGGGCCTTGAAACTTCGCATTTTGTGTCCGAAGACCTCAGTGAAACATTCCTCACCGCAATCCACAGCAATCGATTGGATCAACGCAGCTGCCAGAGACGTGTAGAATCTGGAACTGGAATTAAAGCAATTACTTGATACTCTGCGATTGAATTGCACGGTAAAGAAGTTGAGTAACATTGCAAATAGGGGTGCACTTGCCCGATTCAGTATTTTCGCATGACATTACGTCGCTTTCTCAAGTGTAGAAATTGTTTCTAATATTTTTGTGACTACCAAGGAAAGCGAAAAGCTAACTGTCAAAGAATATTTAATCATTTCTTCAATTGTTTTGAAGCAAGTTTTGTGAATTGTTCCAAGAACTTTTTTTTATAATAATACTTAATAAACCATTATTGAAAATTTGTTTTAAACAATTGCATTGTTATTTATTTCTATTTGATATTCTGCTAGTATGTAGGAAATTACCTTTATTCATTTTTAAACAAACACGTGTGATGAGCCATATCAAAAAACAACCAAAAATTCATTTCAACATAAATCCTCGCCACATGGCCCAGAACCGGAGCGACGAAGTGTAAGAATCGCCGCGTTGGGAAAGAGAGTGCTCTACGGAAAACATGTTGACAAATTCTGACACCACCCCCCAGAACTTTCCAAAAGAGCACTCTCAAAAACACCTTTCTTCCACGGCTCATATAAATACACGCCGTGCAAAGCAACAAGGATTCAGAGCTTCCGAGCAGTGCTGCGAGTGCGTGTGTGCCTGTACGGAACGACCCGCCGCCCGCCGTCACTCCGCCGCTCCGTCGCCCGCCGAGTACGTCTACGTAGTTGCTATGGACCGAGACACAGCCTCCACCACCGCTCCGATGCTGCAAGCCGAGATTGGCGCCATGGTAAGCAGCTGACGCCGACAAGAGCGACTCTCGATTCCTTCTCTCTCTCTCTCGTTCCTCCTCCTCATCTTAGTAATTAGAATGGTTATAGGTAACATTGGGAAATAAAAACTTAATTTTCTATGAACGACTCTTCTCTCATTTTTCCTTCTCGTTCCTTAACCACTCAGAACATTAACGTGAGACCTCTCCTGTGTAGACTACGCTTGAAAATTAGCATTCGCACAGGAGGGACATCACACACGTTTAGTTAATTTCCCCTCTCAATATAGAAACGGAAGGAACGAGAAGAGGATGAGGTTTAACATGCGAGAGTTCTCGGATGAGGACGCTAGTAACATAAAAATACAAGTATAATTAAACAAATATGTATTTGTAATAAATGGAGTATATTTCCAAATATCCTTTTTTAAAAAATGTGTTGTCTACAATTCGACACAATGCGTCTCCAAGCCCCTTTGGGGAACGTTGAGCGCTTTGCGCTCGGGAGTAATCCTCCATTAACGTTTGTGCGCTGGAGAGAAATCCTTCATTAACTTTTATTTGTCATGTCATGTCACGACGCAGTCGGTTGTCAAGAGGACCGCCAGGTAGCATCTCCGCGTACGCGCCTCTTACCACGCGCTCCTGCGTCTCTACTCAGCGGCCAGAATTGGGAAGGAATAAGGATAGGGATAGGGTTTAGGACACTGCCCAGAAGTTGGACTAGCCTTTGTGAAGCAGCCAAACTCATTACCTTAAACTTTTTGGCAATTTTTATGATTTTTTTTTCTAAATCTCAAGCGTTGAAACCGTTTAATACCTCAAATGAGATATCAGATTCAAAAGAATTTCTATTTTACACGAAATGTAATGCTAATCTCTAGACAATGATCGTGGAATAAAAACACAGTTTTTAAAAATAATTATCTTATAAATGGACGCTGTATCTAAACTGATTCAAGTTACATATCAAGGTAGGCTATCAAACCTAGCGGTGCTACAACACCACATACTTTATCGCATTATTAGGAACAGCGATGCGTTTAAAATCCATGCTCTTTGCTGTTAATTAGCGACAAGGAATGGTTATAATGATAGGTTTCAAAGTACGGCGCCAAATTTGAATCAATTTTGCCCACCGATGTACTAACAGTCATAGTGCATCATACACACTTGATAAAAAACTAACTAGAACAAATAAAATAATTATATTACTGATTTGTAATATTAAGTTAATTTATTACATTATATATTGATACTGCCTCAAACGGCAGAGGAAAATAAAACTTTAAAATTTATGATGAGATTCAGGGCCGGTTTCACCACCTCCGATTCTAGGTTTAACCTCGTTTATATATTTAATCGCGTTTACGTTGTTCGCGAGTTTCACCATGCCATTTAACCACGATTATTGGGAAATAAACTCGAGCGCAGTTAAACGCCCGAGAACGGCCGTTTAAGGAGAAATAATCGCGTTTATCTGCTGCTCCAGCGCCAGGAACTCCACACTGCACTACAAGAACTAGTTTGTGAGTGACCTTCCAATAATCCCGGGAAAAAATGTTCGGAGTCGCTGAAATACTTGTGTTTGACGACGATGTGATTCACAACCTGATCTGGAATGAACCAGAAAGACGGCCGCGATGGATTCCTGAGAGAACAGACAATTTTGATGTATATAATGATGTTGATTTTATTAGGCATTTCAGGTTATCAAAACGCACTCAAAACTCTCTCAGTGTTGGAAAGGATCGAGGAAAAGCTTGAGTTTAATTCGGACAAGTAAGGAAAAAAGAAAGTGGAGAAATACATGTTATATGTCAGTAACAAAATTATGTAGGATTACCAGATCAAAATAAAAGAGGGAGATTCTTTTGTCGAGAAAGGTAGCTTCTGCTTCTTTATTTTATAATTTTTCATATTTTTTCAGTTTGCATGCATTCAAGCACTACAAAAAACAACTTCTAATAAGGAAATGTCAATGAAGCTCTGTAGAATGTTTATTTGTAAAATTTATAATTATTCCAAAATTATATCAAAGCTGAAAGGCTTTAAAGAAATTAAAAGAAACTAATTATAATAGCCTATAAAAGGGAAAAGAAAAGACACACATTCCAAATTAGTAGAATCTGGTAACTATAACAATGAATAGCATTTTGTCGGCTTTTTCATGACCATGGCTAGGATTTGTCTATATTTGCATATTGTGACATACCAATATGTGGGACATTGTATTGCCTCACATTTATTGTAAACGGTGAATTTTAAGGATAGACATATGTAAATATGGCGGCATAGCAACGGTAGACGAGTTGTCGTCAAGGTCAACAAACTTCATTTCTTTGAACCACGCTAGTTGATAAAGTAAACTGTCTGGGGATTGGCTGAGAAAGCAATGACAGTCTGGGGCGCGGCTAGTTGAATTTGTAAGTAATTGAGGGAATTTGTATAAAAATGCGAATAGTCGACGCTGTGTTATATTGCTTTATTACTCGAATTTTCGAAGTCAGTAATATAGTGTATTGCTGTTAACATTCTCAAATGTGCATAGATCATTGTTCTTTTGTTCAGTGAAAATATGTATGTTCTATACCTCGCAACAAAAAATATGGAATATATAAATAAGGTTCGCATCTTTCTAAAAAGCTAATTTATAAACTCAATCTCGACTGTCAATAAAACAGCTTTATCTTATCACCGCCACCATCTCGATGTCTTCAATAATAAGCTCAAATATCCATTGCGGTATTATTGCACAAATTTCAATTAACGTTTGCGGATTGCTTGAAAGAAATTCATCAATACATTGAAAATACAAATGATAGCAAAGAGTAAAAATAGAATGGTTCCCTCCTGTGAGCGGTAAGTCGCACAAAATTAGAACGTGATTAGCTACACATATACACTTATATGTAATGTTAAGTGCTATCGTTAAGCTGTGGAATATTGAACTGCATTTTTGCTTGGTTGAATTGTTTTTGACAGCAAAATTTCAGTTCTTAATGATAATTAATAAATGATTTATTATTGTGGAAATTAATTTTGTCATGTTCATCTAATTATTTTATTGCGACTTCATGGGTAATGTATTTGCAGTGCATGAAAGTTCAATATGGTTAAACATAACACAACTGTCAATAACCGATATTTTTGATATCTTGGAGCAGTTTTTCATTCTCTTCAGTAGTTTGTAACACCAAGTACATTTTTGATCACTTGAATATTGATGGATGGAAGAAATATTTCTCTCTGAAGGCCCTTCTAGATATCACGTGTTTTCATGTTAGGTATTAAGATTTTGATTTATTGTTCAGATTTCATGGAAGTAGCTACATGAACTTTGTGAATGTGTGATGTTTTGATATTATTTCTAAAATTCATATTTGTCAAATTCTATGACTTAAGAGAATTTTTATTTATTCTTTTAAAAGAAAATAATGTACCATTGTTTTTCTGATATAATTTTAATAAATCTGCCACTTTATTTTAGTGGGTTGTTTGTCATTCTTAGTCATCTCCATGACAGGATATCCTACATTTCTTACAGAATCCAGAAATACAAATCACACCGTAAAATACAGCTCATCTAATTGGTGGAGATACGCACCACCGCTCAGTTGAATATCAGAACCGCCTATTCGAGCGCAGCACTAACGCTATACTTGGGTTTTTCTAACGTGGCAACTGAGGGTAGTATCTCCCAAGATGGAATTCGGCACGACTTTTTGAGTCATTCTCAGTCCTGCCGCTAGAGTCGCTTGATCTGCAGCACTGCTTGATGCGGTCGCGATCATGCGACATCTTGCTGCAGGGCCGAGAAAGACACAAAAAGTTGTGGCGAATTCCATCTTGGAGATCCTACCCTCAGCGGCCTCGTTAGAAATACTGAAGTAGTTAGAAACTCTTTTTTTAAATAAATTTGTTGCGTCTACACCTTGACGCAACGCGTCTCCAAGCCCCTTAAGGGGCGTTGAGCGCTTTGCACTGGGGAGTAATCCTCCATTAATGTGCTTTACTTTTAATATTTGTCAAGTCTCGTCACTCGATCTTCGGCGCATGCGACCGGGAGCGGCCGCTCAGTGCATTAACTGTTCTCACTGCAGCGCCTCTGACCGGGAGGTCCTAGGTTCGAGTCCTAACGGTGGCAGGATTTTCGACACTAGCTTTTCAGCTAGGTTGAATTCTAGTGGTCGGCTGCTCTGATCGGTAGTTTTCCGTGGTTTCTCCGATCAGCACCAGGCGAATGCCGGAGCAGTACCCTACCAAACGGGCCACGGACCGCGCGCGATCTTTCCTTCCTCTCCCTTGTCCTATCCTCTCCCCTTACACACACACTTACACTACCATGCACTCACTACACTACCACATATTCCGGGAGACCGGTCGGGAGCTTAGAGCTTGTCCCGGTTGGGGCGGTGCCCTGCTGGTGGGAGAGTCCTGGTTAGGGGGAAACCCCACTAACCGGCGGTAGGTCGGCGCCGGATCTCGCCATACAGCGGGGGAAGATCACCGCCATCTCCCGGGGAAAAACATGAACTACACTCACGGGACAAATGACCAAAGCAGTTGACGTGCCCGGAAACACGAAAAAAAAATCAATTAATCAACCCAAGTACAGAAGAAGAAATAAAAGAGGTCATCTTCGTCAACATACTAGCTTTATTAAGATAGCCGGCTTTCGACGGCTTTGCCGTCATCGTCAGTCTATAAGATACAGAAAGATATAACAAAATTATAAATAAATACACAATAAGATAGAAAATTAAATTACAATTAATGGATAAATCAAAATTAACATAAAAAACACAAAAGGATAATAGAAAGTGAATTTTTTGGAGAGAGAGAAGAGAGAGTTCATCAGAATCGCTAGATTTGCGTCCATGAATTGTGGGAATTCTGATTTGGTGTTGTTGACGTTCTTATAAGAAGAAATAAAAGAGGTCATCTTCGTCAACATACTAGCTTTATTAAGATAGCCGGCTTTCGACGGCTTTGCCGTCGGCGGCCCCTCCCACACGCCCCGCGCCTCCGCCCACGCCCCCCACAGCGCCACCATTAGATTCGGCCGTGGAGCTCGAAGGCCGGTGCCGCCGCTCTGAAGTACACCGTGGGCGCCCACTTGTGTGCAGAGGGCCTTGACCCCTTGCGCCGCCCTCCCCGACGAAGGCCCCTCGCTCTTGCGACCCCGGACCTTCCGAAACACCCATCTTCGGCGTAATTTATTTTCCACGGTCGCGGAACCAATCCAACTCCCACATTGTGCTCCTGTTGCTGTTGTCTGTGAAAAATATCAAGGTCAAGCATAATATTTTCCCGTCAACTAACCTCTTTGAGAAACCCTGTAAGAGAATGTCACACAAAAGTAGAAGGAAAATTACAGGTGCTACCAAAAAGGCACATACTTTTTCAAATAGTTAATAATCTTTTCTCTTGAATCGGAGCTAGCTTTATGGATACTCTCAGCTGCTGACTGTCGGCTCCTAACACATCTGCCCGAGTGTCTCGCTGTCTCCCTTCCTCCGCTGAGGAAAGTTTTGCTGAAGGGCGCTTGCCCGTTCCCAGAATATCGCTTAGGTGTCTCTTTTGTTCTCTCTTTGGTCTCTCAAAGGTTGTGCCTTTGACCATAGTATCCCTTGGACCCATGTCGATACCATTGTTCTCAGTGTAGGGTCAAAATCAACTAAACAGTTTCATGTCAGCCGTAAACATAACTTTCTTTCTCTTAGACTATGTCTATTACTCCATGTGTGCTAACTTGTACCAGAAGGAGAAATAACCAGAAGGGGTTAAATTACGAATAAATTGAATACTTTGGGTGTTTCATAAAAAACTCCACAAAATTAAAAGATTTATTTTGAATTTGAGGGCTTTTTCGAGCCAGACCTGTAGTGCCTCTGATCGGTTTCCTAAGGTTCGAATCCCGACAGGCAGGGTTTTCGACACAAGCTAGAAAGCTTGATCTAATTGAGCCGCTGTCTAGAGGAGACTTCTTGCGGCGGGCTGCTCTGATCGGTAGTTTTCCGTGGATCCTCCAATCAGCTCCAGACGAATGTCGGATCAGTACCGTACCTAAGACCGCGGACCACGCACGATCTTTCCTTCCTCTTCCTTGTCCAGACGTAATCCTTTTCTTACACACACACACATACACACATGTACATGCAATGCACAGCAATTCAGATATGTCGGGAGCTTAATGCTTGTCCCGGCTGAGGCGTTGGTGGAAGAGACCTGGTTAGGAAAACAGTGAATGCCGATGTGTAGGTCGGTGCCAGATCTATCCAACAAGCGGCGAAAATACCACCACCTCCCGTAATAAAACATAGGTTTCACTCAGGGGACTAACGACCGTAGCATTTCACTTGGGGGACTAATGACCATAGCATTTTACTTAGGGGACTAATGGCCATAGTATTTCACTTAGAGGAATAATGTCCATAGCATTTCACTTCGGGGACTAATGATCATAGCATTTCACTTAGAGTACTAATGACCATTACATTTTACTTTGGGAACTAATGACCGTAGCATTTTACTTAGGGGACTAATGACCATTGAATTTCACTTAGGGAACTATTGACCATTGCATTTCACTTAGAGGAATAATGTACATAACATTTCACGCGTCCGGAAGCACGCCATAATCCGTCATTGAGACAGATCGACTGGGAAAAATTCATTTTTCGGAAAATTCTACGAATAGTTTAGGCCCCAGCGTTGTTCAAAGACAGACGAACGAAAGTTTTTAAAAAATCCATTTTTCGGAATTAAGGATCGTTTAAATGTGGATTTCCACTACGCTACGTATTCGAGAAAGTAGTTTACTACATATAGCTAAAATATCTGCATATAGCTATAAAACATCCTCTTGTTCCGTATCAGGGAGCCATAATTTTTTTTTTTTTTTCTGAAAACAACGACATCTTTCACTGCAGTAATAGTTTCTCGATACAACGTATATTACTCTTGTTATTATCATAGTATATTATCTGCCGAAAGCGATTTTACGATATTATCGACTTGCCTCAGTAAATAACTTGGGAATTATGTCATTATTATATTCATGGCAAATGTTTTGCCTGCGTGGTTGCGTCTTGCCCGCAAAATTGTGTAAAATAATACACAAAAACAAATATTGTTGTAGGTCACCAAAATAAATATTCAATTTGGACTCTGCCTTTAATAAAACATTTCCCAGATTGAGACCCGACAATAAAAAAAATACGGATTCATGAGCCCCTGAATTTATTTTGTACTTAAATGACAAAGACACAGATAGTATATTTGAATAAGTAGAAAAGTAGTGGCCTGTGTTTATGACAGCTGTTTTTTTAATTAAATGGTGAGCATTGCCGAAAATTGATTCCAGTCATAGTCATAATTTGTCAAACTGTAATCAGCAAATTGCTAAATCAAAACAGCCAACTACCGCTAAGGTTACTATTTTAATCATAATTACGCAAAAATAGAAAACAACTAAGAGTGTATTAACGAATAGTTTAATTGATGAAGTAAAGTGAAAGTTTGGAACCTCGAAACTAAATTAAACTCATTTTTTATTCATCTATACTAAGTAATCTGATTTTCTCATCGTCAACATTTTCTTCACATGTCAAATTAACGTAAATCGCTTTCTAGTATATTCCCCGTGAAAGCTCAATAAATTCCCCCTTTTTGTGTTTTAATTTTGTTGCCAATGACGAAATACTGTCGATTGAGGGAAACGTCAGAAGGATAAACAAAGTAAATCAAGAGAGCCGAAGCAACAGAGAGAGACTATTTTCAATACAGATTGCGGTCAGAGAATGTCTCAGTTTTCTAGGGGTTAAGACTGATAAGATCTGACTTCGTCGTTAAAAGTAAACTAGTAGAGCTACATCAGCACATACTTTCTCACTATTTCTAAATTTGCAATTTTCGACAATTCAGAGAGTTCAAATGAGTATTGGCACGTCTTCTTTTTTTGCGGGGGGGGGGGTCCTGTGTTCAACACTGTCCTGTTGTTCGCTGCGGTTTTTGACAAACTATTTTTAGGGATCAATGGTATTGCCGTTAGTCTGCAAAATATCCCTGAATGTTACAGTGAAAATCGAACTCCACTTAACCTGCACTACATGTACCTTCTCTACATTTACATACAATGAAATTGTATGCAAATAAATACAGCGTCGTATGAATCTGTTTACATTTTAATTGGAAAAAGGAAAGTGGGTAATTAATAAAGCAAAAGAGAAAATTAATATTTTGGAAGTCGAACTTCAACGATGCGTAAGTTTTGAAGGCCGTAGTTTTTATAGACATTAGTGTTCTTTTACTGGATAACTTTTTAATTATTTTGAAAAACGTAAAAAAAGAACTGCTTTATAGATATTTTTGGCTTTAAAAACGTGTTTCCAAGCAAATTTATTTATAGAATGCTGAACACTCGTCTAACTACTAACATACAAGCAATTCAGTGTCCAAGTTCAATACGTCATCAATGACGGGTTTTTATTTCCTACAAGAAACACGAGTCTATCCGTGATAATTACGTTGAATATGTGTCGAAATATCTACCATAAGCATATTTCCTTAGATGTTTTTTATGGATACCCTGAAGTGCTAAGCGAATTAAAATGTCTAAAAAATGCGTACATAGTGTGAGACAACACAATGATTCATATGACGTGTAAAGAAAAGTTTCTTGCTAACAAGAATGATAAAAGTCGGTTAATATCAATGTTGATTACATAGATTTTATCAGCAGAAATGTCATGCAAACAAGACAAGGAAGACACGGACACTCCGATAATGAACTGTTTTGTGCTTAGATCCAACTAGTATAACTGATTGAAGTTGGTGAGGATGTAAGAGATCTGTTGGTAATATGGAGCAAGCATGCAAAATGGGTCCTTTTTGAAACAGAAGAATGACAAAGTATCTTCACCCATTTGCTGCTATAAGTGAAACAATTACCGATAATTTAGTTTTCTCACAAGCAATGAGTGATTACGAAACCTCGCTATTGGCCAAGCACGTAATAATGAATTTCTGACAGACCAAGAACGCTAATCTTGCTGACTATAAAATTATCCGAACTCTCCAACGCTACTAATGAGATGGTCGCTGATGTTGGTGAACTTTTTCGGGTTTCACTATTCAATTCAAGTGCTAAGGGCGTGCCTTTACTCAGCCTGTAGAGATATGTCTACTAAAGCTGCCTTCAGTTGCAGTGGCGGCTTGTAGGGTAGTGCCAGTGTGCCATGGCACACCTCCAACAAAAAGGAAGGAAAATCAATTTTTCACCTCAAATGTGTGCATAAAATATCTCTTCTTCAAAACGTGTTCTTTCTAGTAATTCATTTGAACGAGTGCGTAGTCATTCGATGCGCTATCAGTATTCTCTTCATACGCACAGGGCGTAATGCTATCTGTCGGCTTCCTCCTGAACCTTTGAGCCGCCTAGGGATTGGCGCCATGTCTGCCCATTTAACTATGTAATATGAACGCTGAATTGGTTTCTATACATCTCTTATGTATCACACGGTGCCAGGGAAAAGTGGCACAGTAGTTCACGTTCTGCTCCTCAGAGTGCGCCAATAGTACTTCCTTCATTCTATCTCTCGCTCACGATGCCCTGGTGTTTCGCACATGGAGAGGCGGTGTACGCCGTGGGCGTAAGGCGAACTCAGGAAGCTCTGACTTCTCGAGATTACTGTGGGCACTCAGACGGAGAATTTTTATTTGCTCTCATTTTTTTGTTTTCAGTTTAATCTTCATTATACATTAATAAACACGGCCACTGAAAAATTAAATTTTGTTGCCTGTGTATTTTATTTTAGAGATTACCAAACCTCTTTTAAAACATCGCATCGATGTTTAATAATAGGTGGTTTTTGTTCGATGCTTTATTAACATCGATGTTTCATTTAAAACATCGATAATTGGTAACATCGATGTTTTGTTATCGATGTCGTATTACTAACTGGCATCACCAATAGAATTACGTACCGGCCGCCACTGTTCACTTGCAAAGCGAACATTGCTGCACTACCACCACCTGCAGCCGCCAGCAACGCTTTTTAAGAGTTTATTCTCAAGTTCAGCAACGCCTAGATTTAGGAAAACAATCCAGAAGAATGGAGAGAGAAAAGTACGAAAATAGCCTTGAACTTTGACCGCAACTTGTAACTACCACCCGCTCTACCAGTTTTATTGGAATTTTATTTCTGCAAGAGCTCCAATAAACGTCAAAAAAATTGTCTGCAAGAAGGCAGGGATTAATGATCTAACTTGTGTTTCAAAGTGTTGCGACGATATGACAGTCGTTTCTGAAAATGACCTGAAAGGCGAGTTACGAGCTGGAACGAGGACAACAAAATGAAGCCATTGAACCAGACGAACCAATGGGAGACGACTTCTATATTCTTCAAGATATTAAATAATACCAGTTATTAGAAATAATATAATATACTAGAGTTATAATAATAAAAGACCCACTTATTCCATTATTTCGTTCTTAGCAAATCTCTATGAAAACAGGGCCTTTGAAACCTGTGCGTCGGGGAGGATGCAGTTAATCGTCTTCCAAAATATTAATTTTCTTTTTCCAAATAAAATGTAAATAGATTCATAAGGCGCCATGTGTATTTGTATACAAATTCATTGGATGTAAATTCCACATAGGAGTTAGTGAGAGAGGAAGGTTAAGTGAAGTGACACTTCCATAGTAACATCCAGGCAAAGTTTACACACTAACGGCGATATCATTGATCCCAGGAGAAAACCTAGTCCACACACAATGTAGACTCTTTTATTCTCTTTAATTTCATACCAGGTTAATATTGACGAACAATTGGTAGTTTTTAAGTTATATTAAGATGAAGTGGGATAATTCCCGTTTTTCACGTGTTTTCGCATATAGATAGATAGATTTATTAAAGTTCGCTTTGAGCTAATGCTCGGTGGCAAACATTACAACTAAATCTACGACAATTACAAAACTATTACGAATATTTACAAATATAATTACAATTAGAATTAGAGATTGATTTTGAGTTATCTGTAAGTTGATTTATAGCTTTTCTAACACTTCACTCCACTTCACTTCACTGTATAAGGGACATGACCATATTATTAATAATAATAACCATTATAATAATATAACTAATAATAACAATAACTTAAAAGTTACATCAAAACCAGTAACATTGTTAATAATTATGATATCAATAATAATAATAATAATAATAATAATAATAATAATAATAATAATAATAGTAATAATAATGATAATGATAAAAGTCCCAGTATTATTAATGATGACCTACATAGAATTAAGTATATTTTTAAATTTCACTACATTAGAAGGAAGAGTCTCTAGTGCTTTTGCAGGTAGTTTGTTCCAATCTACTATAGTACGATTCACAAAGGAGAACTTGCCTACATCAGTTCTTTGCTTTCTACATCGTATTTTCCAGGGATGGTCTCCTCTGCTTTTATAATCAGGTTTCTGTAATCTTTTACTAGGGTGTGCCCATGCTGAGTCCCCTTTGTATATCTTGTACATTACGCATAAACGCGCCCGTTCCCGTCTCTTAGTTAAGGGTTCCCATTCATCTCGTCCAATATATCACCAAATTTCGCGGTGCTCTCACGGCTAAACGATTAATTGGAGAAAAAATCTTAATGACATTAAATGTAGATAATATTATTTTTTTATTTCATATATGATCATTAATTACGAAAATAGATGGCTTTTGAGGTATTTTGAAGAAAAAAAAACTGAAAAATTCGTGATTTTTTACGAATTTTTTGCTTAAAAAACGAATTTTCTTGCAAAATTGTTGTTGGCGAACCTGATATTCGTGTTCAGCTACCCAAAAAATGTATAGGAACTGTTAACTATATACTAAACTATATAGGATCTGTAAACTACTATAACTAGGAACTATAAAAATATATGAAAACTACACCGAACCTTTCCGCTATTTGGCCCTTTTGGGCACCATTTGACAGGACTACTCTACTCAGCTACGAATGGTTTCCAGTGTGAACCCTCAGGACAGGACAAGCGGCTCTGGCAATGTCTCTGGCCTGCTTTTAAAAGACAAAGGGCCGTATTCATAGTCATGACTTATAACAAGGAAAACCGTAAGGAGTTCCTTATAACGTTTTCCAATTCATAGTAGCAACTTATGCATCCTCATAAGAAAATTCTTATAGCTATAAGGAAGGTCCAGCCTTTACTTATAGCTATAAGTGAACCCTCTCTTGATGCGTTGAAAATTGTCGTAATTTGAAAGAAATGGAAATGGACGACTATTTCAAAGATTATAAGGATTTTTACAGTGGCATCTTTCTTTGTAGCAGCAAGCGATATTTACGTGACATGTAACATACGTTTTTGGTAACATTGGTGACTAAAACTACCTCTAACTAATAGATATTTACTGATTTCACCACCATTTAAGCCTTTGTTTAAGATATTGGCACTATTTAAGGAACTGTGTAGGTTAGGTTACCTCACGGACTCAAGCATATGATAGTTCACGGCCAGTTTGATGGAGCGCTTCTGGCAAGATTCAAGTGGCTGTGAAACAGCCAAGACGCTGTTACCACACGAGGCACTAGAAAGCATCGTACTTATTATAAGTATCGTCTATGAATACCAATTGTGCATAAGCATTTCCTTATCAAAAGTAACTTCTTATAACTTAAGTATTTTCTTGTCCTATAAGTGACGGCAATGAATATGGCCCCTTTTTCTAAGATGTAAAGAAGGATTGTACTTGAAGTGGTTAAATAACCAAAATATTATTGTTTAAGCTGGTATCGCACCGGGGAGAGGGGCCCCTCATGGAGCTTACTCTTTCAGAATATGTAATCGGCTAGAGATAATTACAAATAAAAATAATTTTAAAATTCTGTTTAAAGGAATTTTAAAATTCAGGTTTTGTAAGAAAGCATCAAGTCGGCTGTATAATATACCTCCCTCCCCCCCCCACACACACACAGGGGCACACACCGAAAAACAGTTAATAGAAACGTGGATAAAGATGTTCAATAAGTGCATGATAAACGGAGAAATGCCGGAAGCATGGAGAAAATCCACCACATCACACGTTACTGTGAGACTTCCCAAGATGGAGTGAATCTGGTTGACGACTTATCAACGACCAGCTCCCAAACTTCCTCAGATTGCACAGGCGCAATGTGAAGCGTGATAAAGAGGATGACGCAAAACAATATTGCTGAAGATTGTTGCTATTCTACCACGTGCTTAAACCCCATTATTTAAAAACATCGATGTTTTTGCAAGAAAATATTGTTGTGAAAAAAACATCGAGAGCAAAATATCGATTTTCTGGTAGAAAATATCGAACTCCGTTTCTGTTTTCCGTTTTTTTGCCATCCCTAGGCCTGACTCCCTCACCCATAAGCTCCAGCGCCCTCCCACCGTCTGGAGCCTTCCCAGAGCAGTTCGCTCTCTCCGGCGCCGCTCAGCCCGACAATCATTACCGGGACGGGGGAGCCGGTTTCTGATTCAAAGCCGAATCGAGTGGCGTGGCCGTCCGGCACGCCACCAGCGGAACGTACGGACGGTAATACAAATATGCGGGAGGCTGACCCGAAACCGCACCTGAGACGCGGCAATACGTGCTACACTGCTAACCGCACCAGACTCCTCCGTACTCTCGTCGCTCTCTCAACTAAGTGACTCGACCGTTGTAGCGCCGCTCTCCAAAGCAAGTGGCCTGATCGTTGTAGCGCCGCTCTCCAAAGCAAGTGGCCTGATCGTTGTAGCGCCGCTCTCCAAAGCAAGTGGCCTGATCGTTGTAGCGCCGCTTTCCAAAGCAAGTGGCCTGATCGTTGTAGCGCTGCTCTCCAAAGCAAGTGACCTGATCGTTGTAGCGCCGCTCTCCAAAGCAAGTGGCCTGATCGTTGTAGCGCCGCTCTCCAAAGCAAGTGGCCTGATCGTTGTAGCGCTGCTCTCCAAAGCAAGTGGCCTGATCGTTGTAGCGCTGCTCTCCAAAGCAAGTGGCCTGATCGTTGTAGCGCCGCTCTCCAAAGCAAGTGGCCTGGTCGTTGTAGCGCCGCTCTCCAAAGCAAGTGGCCTGATCGTTGTAGCGCCGCTCTCCAAAGCAAGTGGCCTGATCGTTGTAGCGCCGCTCTCCAAAGCAAGTGGCCTGATCGTTGTAGCGCCGCTCTCCAAAGCAAGTGGCCTGATCGTTGTAGCGCCGCTCTCCAAAGCAAGTGGCCTGATCGTTGTAGCGCTGCTCTCCAAAGCAAGTGGCCTGATCGTTGTAGCGCCGCTCTCCAAAGCAAGTGGCCTGATCGTTGTAGCGCCGTTCTCCAAAGCAAGTGGCCTGATCGTTGTAGCGCTGCTCTCCAAAGCAAGTGGCCTGATCGTTGTAGCGCCGCTCTCCAAAGCAAGCGGCCTGATCGTTGTAGCGCTGCTCTCCAATGCAAGTGGCCTGATCGTTGTAGCGCTGCTCTCCAAAGCAAGTGGCCTGATCGTTGTAGCGCTGCTCTCCAAAGCAAGTGGCCTGATCGTTGTAGCGCTGGTCTCCAAAGCAAGTGGCCTGATCGTTGTAGCGCCGCTCTCCAAAGCAAGTGGCCTGATCGTTGTAGCGCCGCTCTCCAAAACAAGTGGCCTGATCGTTGTAGCGCCGCTCCCAAAGCAAGTGGCCTGATCGTTGTAGCGCTGCTCTCCAAAGCAAGTGGCCTGATCGTTGTAGCGCCGCTCTCCAAAGCAAGTGGCCTGATCATTGTAGCGGTTCTCTCCAAACAAGTGGCCTGATCGTTGTAGCGCCGCTCTCCAAAGCAAGTGGCCTGATCGTTGTAGCGCCGCTCTCCAAAGCAAGTGGCCTGATCGTTGTAGCGCTGCTCTCCAAAGCAAGTGACCTGATCGTTGTAGCGCCGCTCTCCAAAGCAAGTGGCCTGATCGTTGTAGCGCCGCTCTCCAAAGCAAGTGGCCTGATCGTTGTAGCGCCGCTCTCCAAAGCAAGTGGCCTGATCGTTGTAGCGCTGCTCTCCAAAGCAAGTGCCTGATCGTTGTAGCGCCGCTCTCCAAAGCAAGTGGCCTGATCGTTGTAGCGCCGCTCTCCAAAGCAAGTGGCCTGATCGTTGTAGCGCCGCTCTCCAAAGCAAGTGGCCTGATCGTTGTAGCGCTGCTCTCCAAAGCAAGTGACCTGATCGTTGTAGCGCCGCTCTCCAAAGCAAGTGGCCTGATCGTTGTAGCGCCGCTCTCCAAAGCAAGTGGCCTGATCGTTGTAGCGCTGCTCTCCAAAGCAAGTGGCCTGATCGTTGTAGCGCTGCTCTCCAAAGCAAGTGGCCTGATCGTTGTAGCGCCGCTCTCCAAAGCAAGTGGCCTGGTCGTTGTAGCGCCGCTCTCCAAAGCAAGTGGCCTGATCGTTGTAGCGCCGCTCTCCAAAGCAAGTGGCCTGATCGTTGTAGCGCCGCTCTCCAAAGCAAGTGGCCTGATCGTTGTAGCGCCGCTCTCCAAAGCAAGTGGCCTGATCGTTGTAGCGCTGCTCTCCAAAGCAAGTGGCCTGATCGTTGTAGCGCCGCTCTCCAAAGCAAGTGGCCTGATCGTTGTAGCGCCGTTCTCCAAAGCAAGTGGCCTGATCGTTGTAGCGCTGCTCTCCAAAGCAAGTGGCCTGATCGTTGTAGCGCCGCTCTCCAAAGCAAGCGGCCTGATCGTTGTAGCGCTGCTCTCCAATGCAAGTGGCCTGATCGTTGTAGCGCTGCTCTCCAAAGCAAGTGGCCTGATCGTTGTAGCGCTGCTCTCCAAAGCAAGTGGCCTGATCGTTGTAGCGCTGGTCTCCAAAGCAAGTGGCCTGATCGTTGTAGCGCCGCTCTCCAAAGCAAGTGGCCTGATCGTTGTAGCGCCGCTCTCCAAAACAAGTGGCCTGATCGTTGTAGCGCCGCTCCCAAAGCAAGTGGCCTGATCGTTGTAGCGCTGCTCTCCAAAGCAAGTGGCCTGATCGTTGTAGCGCCGCTCTCCAAAGCAAGTGGCCTGATCATTGTAGCGGTTCTCTCCAAACAAGTGGCCTGATCGTTGTAGCGCCGCTCTCCAAAACAAGTGGCCTGATCGTTGTAGCGCCGCTCCCAAAGCAAGTGGCCTGATCGTTGTAGCGCTGCTCTCCAAAGCAAGTGGCCTGATCGTTGTAGCGCTGCTCTCCAAAACAAGTGCCCTGATCGTTGTAGCGCCGCTCTCCAAAGCAAGTGGCCTGATCGTTGTAGCGCCGCTCTCCAAAGCAAGTGGCCTGATCATTGTAGCGTTGCTCTCTAAAGTAAGCAGCCTGATCGTTGTAGCGCTGCTCTCCAAAGCAAGTGGCCTGAGCGTTGTAGCGGTTCTCTCCAAACAAGTGGTCTGCTCATAACGCCGCTCTCCAAAGCAAGCAGCCTGATCGTTGTAGCGCTGCTCTCCAAAGCAAGCGGCCTGATCGTTGTAGGTCTGCTCTTCAAAGCAAGTGGACTGATCGTTGTAGGTCTGCTCTTCAAAGCAAGTGGTCTGATCGTTGTAGCGCCACTCTCCATTGCAAGTGCCGCGACCGTTTTAACAACGCTCTCCAAAGCAAGTGGACGGACCCTTGCTGCGCCACTCCCCCAAAGGAAGTTATCCGACGGTTTAAGGCCGCTCTCCAAGGTAAGTGCCCCGACCGTTGTAGCTCCGCATTCTAAAGGAAGTGATGAGGCTGGCCTCTTCGGAAGCAGCGAAAAGAAGCGGAGAAAGGCATATTACAGTCTTATTATGGAAATGGAAAAATAGGGAAGAGGAGATCGCGACCGTATTAGTGTTGCAGATCAAGCGACTCTAGCGGCACGACCGAGAAAGACGCGAAACGCCGTACCATATTCCATCTTGAAAAAACCCTCAGGCGTCACATTACGAAAAACAAGTATAAGCGGAGGGCGGAGTCTACTCTAATGTATTTTGTTGTTTGTTTTTTTTTTGCGCATCGACGCTTAAAGATAAACGGATCGGCTAATGTCACGTCACACCCGGAACATGGAATCCTGTGAGGAGGATTATTGAAATTCTCGTGGTTTCGCAAACGAAACCTTTCCAAATAAGCAATTCAACTTTCTAAATTTGACACACTTCATAATTCCAAGTCTATTTGGTTCTAAAATTTCGTGCAGAATTGCATTTTCTACATCGTCCATATTCATATTTCCAATTACATGAGTTCAAATTATTTTTTTCATACCAATGAGCAACATATCCAGAAAGTAAAAAGAAGTGAACACCTGGCAATCGCTTCTTGGTGTTCCAGGAAACAAATGATTACGATTTAAAATCGAAGAACTACATCGAAACTACAGTATACAAAATGGAAAAATCGATAAACGAAATCGGAATGGCGCCAAACTTGTGTAACTTAATACTATTGCTAACAGATATCACTGCAGCTTATAAGCGTAAGCTTTGTGCAAAACACTCTCTCTTTCTCTTTTTTCTCTCTTTCTCTTATCTCTCTCTTTTCTCTTTCTCTCTCTTTTTCTCTTTCTCTTTCTCTCGCTTTTCTCTTTCTCTCTCTCTTTTCCCTTTCTCTTTCTTTCTCTCATTCTCTCACTTCCTTTCTCTTTCTCCCTTTCTTTCTCTCTCTCCTCCTCTCTCTCCTCTCTCTCTTGTCACAATTTTCGTTTTTAATCTGTGAATCAGAAATAGCGACAGAACTCGCGTGATAGTCTCAAGATTGTTGGGCTGTAATTGAACAATTCACTCGCGACTTTTGGTTCGATGAGATGTGTTAAGTTGCGTATTTAAAGATGCGCCGTACGTAATAAAGTTATGTGTTTGAAGGTGCAGGAGTGTGCATTTGGATGTCGCGTTGCAGTATCGAAGTCAAGTCTAGGCTTCATTTTGTAAATTCTACATTAATCATGAGCCGAATGCCATTTACATATCAATTTGTTGGTTGTTAGTTATTCCGGTCACGTCAACAACCGAGGTCATTAGTCCCGTAAGTGTAGTCCATGTTTTTCATCGGGAGATGGCGATGATCTTCTCCCTCTGAATTTCGAGATCCAGCGCTGTCCTACCGTCGGCTAGGAGGGTTTCCACCAACCAGGTATCTCCTACCAGCGGGGCACCGCTAACATCAAGCTTCGCCTATTTTGCCATAAAAGCAGCGGAGGCAGGGTACAATTTTCGGGGGAAGGTATTTCTGGAAGGTTAGCAAAGCCGATTGCTGACTCCTCGGTTTCGTAATATTTGTTCACATACTTAAAGTGTTTTGCATTAAAAGAGGTAAAATAAACAACCACATCATATCGATACCTTGTAGAGAATATTGTTTCAAAGGATAACAAAAGAGAAGCAAGTTATCCGGAAAAAGTTGTAAATCTCTTTAACCAACACTTTTTTAGAATTGTGGCTGACCTCACGAAGGGACTGAAACCACAAAATCCAACATTATACGCTTCCCCAAACATTTCCGACACCGATGTTTATTTCCGAAACTTCTTCCAACGCAATTCTCAGGAAAGTCAGAAAACTACAAAATAAATATTCATCTGATTTAGATGAATTTCCGAACTGTTTATTAACAACTTGTACACCTGATTTTATACACTCGTTAACTCACATTCCAACGCTTCTTTATGCACAGGAATATTTTCAGATATTTTCAAAACAGCAAAAATTAAGCCACTTTTCAAAAAGGGAACAAAAATGACATTCAAAATTATCTGCCAATTTCTCTCTTGTCCGTTTTCTCACAAATATTAGAGAGACTTTTCTACACTCGAATGGAAGCTTTTCTCAGGAAAAAACGAAGCGTTTTCAGTCTCGCAACACGGTTTTAGAAAATCAAAATCTACGGAAGCAGCCATTTTTTTCTTTTCTTGAAGATGTTGTTTCTTCTGTGGACCAAAATGAAGGACTCATTGGAATATTTTTAGATCTTTCGAAAGCTTCTGACGTTATTGACCATAACATATTGTTCTCAAAATTACTGTCACATGAAATTCGTGGTATAGCCCTAGATCGGATTACCTCGTACCTTAAACATCGAACTCAAAGAGTAGAAAGACCGTACTGGAACGATAGGACATTGTTTACTTATCTTTCTAATTCTTTGCCAATTGAGCACGGGGTCTCGCAAGGTTGAAAGCAAAAGAAAATTATCCGAATAATGAAAAAATGCCATTCATGGGATCCCTGCCAGCCTCTTTTCATCGAGTTTGGAATCTTTCCATTGCCTTGCCTATTTATCTACGAATCTGTAATATTTGTCAAAACTGACTTACCGGTGGGAACATAGGCAATTTTATACATCTTCATGCAATACCGATATTTATAAATACAATACATGTCGTAGAAATCAAGTTCATCAAGAATCAGTACCAACAACTCACTACAAGAAATCCCCATACATGTACGTTACTTTACAATGCATTACCACATGGCATTAAACAATTAAAGTCGGTACACACATTTAAGTTAAAAGTAAAATCATTTCTACTGAATAACTGTTTCTATACAACGAGAGACTATACTGATCATTAAAAAGAAAAAATAATTTTTATTTTAACAAAATAATGATATATAATGGAATATTTTACATTTGTGTTGTATAATTTCTTTAAAAAAGACTTAATATGCTTGTAATAAGTAATGTACTGCAGCTTCCGGGTCAGTGACCCCCATCTCGATCAGATTCTTGTCCAGTTTCCCTGATCCATTGAGCAAATGCTGAGATGGCCCCTTGTTTTGCTTCTGAACATAAATGTAGCTTCAATATGCGCACGTTTTCTTGAGCTCTCCTTTTGCTTATAGTGGTAGGAGTAGAGCAGAGGGTGAGTTACTTTATTGATAGCAATGTAGTAAAATCAAATCTGCATTTCGTTTTCTGTTGCAGTTTTTCTATAACTTGAAAACCAAAATGTCTAGTTTTTCAAATGTTGATAACTTCCCTCTTTTCTAAATATTATTATTATTATTATTATTATTATTATTATTATTTTTATTATTATTATTATTGTTGTTGTTGTTGCTGTTATTGTTTTAACTTTCAACTATTTATCGTTAAAATGTTCGGATTGGATTCTGGAACTCAAGAAAACGTGCGCAAATATTCTTCTTCCCATGACGTCATGTACAGTGTTTACTGTTGTTTTTTACCAAATAAATCAAATCAAACCAGGAGGTCATTTCTGGTTTTTCGCAAGTGAATATGAAAATGAAAATTGTAATTAAACGTTTTCAAATCCGCGAATTCTCTTGCATATATGCTGAACAAGTTATATCATAATGTATGATATACTCTCTATTTAAATAATTGTTGTAGACGATCGAATGGCAGTTGGTTGACATATTCTTCGTCTTCTTCACTTCACGGATTAGGGAGATTCCCTGTTCCCGCTTCAAAACTATCTGTCGTGGACGCCCATTGTCTCCTCTTGGTCTGTACAAAAAGGCGTTTCGGGGAATCCTTAAGTGAGACATTCTTCCTCAGTGCTGTACCCACCGTGATCTGTAATCATTTATTTTGTGTTTTGATAGAAAATATATTAACTTCTTGTCTTACTTCATTTTCATTTTGTCTACTAGGGTGCAGCGTTTTACTCTCCGGAGAAATTTAATTTCAGAGGCTTCTATCTTCATTTTATCTTATTTTCTTATTGCCCATAATTCACACCCGTAAAGCAGTTTGGTACTACCATGACATAAAATTTTAACAGTCTCTTTTCTAGTCTTATTTCGAAGGTATTTGTTTATTGTTCCGAAAGTATTGGAAACGTAATTTTGTTTACATATCTTCACTGTAGTCGTATGTTATATCACAGCCCAAATATTTAAAATGTTTTACTTTGTCTTCTATTACTATTATTTTAGTTCTGATATGATATTTGCCTCTGAATGGCATCACTTTAGTTTCAGAGAGAGATATTGAAAGATAACATGGTTTGCGTATTCTATTTAGCTGGTACAAGGACTTTTGTAGACTAATTTCGTTCTCTCCTATAATTATGTATTCTGAGAATATTTTTTGTAAGATTTAACTACGAAATAACTAATGGGCGTTACCATCTATCCTCCCAGAAATGGCAGAAAGCTGAGACTTTGAGAAAAATATCTATATCTGAATAGTTTATACATTATTTAATAAAAATACAAGTATATTTGCACGATATTAAAGATAATTTGTAGAGTATTTTATCAATATTAACGATAAAATAAGATAAAGTAATCGCCGAAAGCGAGACTCTTGGACCACTGAAGAATTGGGGCTCGCGGCTTGTAGTTTCGCATTCTACTTTACATTATTTGTCTTTGCTTTCTTAGTATATATGATTTAATTGTATAACTATTATATATATATATATATATATATATATATATATATATATATATATATATATGCATACATAATACATACATAAATATAATTTTTAAATAAATCATTAAAATTATGTAATTTGAACTATAAAATTTTATAATTGGTGTTACCCCTAAAATGGAGTCAGTACGTGTAGAACCCTCTGCGCTGTTGCAAGTGCAAGACTTTCGGCCATTCCATTTAGCGCTGGATGTCATCCGTATTCACCAAATGAGGCGGAACGTCACTAGAGGTCACACCGTGCCCCTCACCACCGCATTGTGAAGGAAAAACAACTTCTCAATCGCCTGGTGAAGGGGAAAAAGGAAAAGCGGAAGGAAGCGACTAAAACAGGGTTGCGGAAATGACAACGCCGGGGACCGCCACGGCAGATTGAAATTCTGAGAATTCGTTTTCACATTTTGAATCAGGTTGGTCTGCAAATAATGATGTAACTCTTCTGTTGACGACATTGTTGCGTGAATCGTTCCAAAAGCTTCATAACTTGTATTTCAAACCAATCACTGTGCGAAGGAGGAGAGGGAAAGAGACTCGCAAAGAAACACGAAGAGACAGAGATTTATGTTGCTCACCCTAATAGCTTGACTACGAGCTGCCATTGATATGTATATAATTGTTAATTAAACCTTTGTATGTTTGAAATTCTGCATATTTTTTTTTTCATTTTAAATCCTTTCTCCCTGTAATCACCATTTCATTTGCTAATACAATTCGAATACTTTTCTAATAAAATGATATATAATATAACATCAATATAGAATTAATATTGAATTGGGGGGGGGGGGTCAAATGGAAGTTCAAATCGCCCGCCTCGGCATTTAGTTCCTTCGTACAACGTACGCAACACCGCCATAGACAAACAATGTGGATGCTCTGTGCTGCTTGCTTTCTCCCAGAATCCCAGGTGCTCCGAACGTTTGTCAATAACTGGCACTAAAATTGTTTATTTGTGATCTGGCTGTGGTAACGATGGAAGAAATTAATGTGTTAACGGAAAGCATTATTAAAATAGAAGATGTAAGCATTTTCTGTCTTTTTGGAATAATGTTAAAACGTGAATTATCAATATTTTGGAAGCCCTGTGATTTAAGGTTACAATTTTCGAACACAGAATTTACTCAAGTTGTAATGTATGTTCTAAGTGCAGATTATGTTAATGATATGCATACTTTGAAATGATTGTTTTTGTGTTACCTCCAGGTTAAAGAAGAACCTATTGATGGGAGCGAAGATTTTTGTTGGAATACCTGTGTGAGTAATTGCTGGTGTATTCATGACCACACTATTAACTCTAGGAATAGTTAATGGTAGTTCGCATGGATTGTTGTGTTGGAATGCATGTAAAATCCCCTAGTTTACTGACGTTTCAGAACATTCGGAGGAGGGAACAAAGAAGTTCCAAAACACTGGTAAACTAGGAGATTTTAAATAAATGACCCACAACCATCGACTATTCCTAGAATTTGTTAGTAATATTTTTATAATAACATTTGTAGCACAATCCGATCACTGTTTTGTAGTAATCAGAAAGATATTGAAAAATTGACATGTTTAAGGTTAGAAGAAGTAGCCACCATAATTTTGGTGCAAATTTTTGCAGCGTTGAAGAGTTCAGGATATGATGGTGATAGTTCGTGTTAGTTTTCAATGCTTAAGTGCCCATGTTGAGTTCCTGATTGGGGCAGGAAAAAATTGAAGGTTTCACAGAAATGTTGATTTGTTTTTGTGCCAGTAGAAGAACTGGGAATTTTATGAATCTGAGTAATGTTTTTTATGCTTTGAAAGGTGATTCTGGAGGGGCATTTCCACTTGATAGGTTAGTAATAAAAGCAAAGTACCTTATTGCCTCAAAATTGTCATGGATGCTATGCCAGTTGTGGAGAAGGAAATGTGTTACCATCCACTGGATGGATGTTATCCATTTGAGTGCACTATGAACTATTCTCCAAAATGAAAACTTCTTTTCATTAAAATTTCAAGATCTTGAATTCAGAGAGTTGCTTTTGTCTATTTTGTCTGCAATCCTGTGTATATTTAGAAGTGGCTAGTAGAGATGATATTTTTCAATGTGTTCATTGCAGTGCTGTTGTATGCAGCATATCAGTGTTATAAATGGTGACCTTAAAATAAGTTACTCATAAAGACTTCTTTTCCTGTATTCTTCAATTTATTTTCTAACTGAGCTTTTTTTTTTATCTCTCCGTTACCAGAGCATTTTCTTACACTAACGGAACATTGGAAAACAAAGTAACATTAGATTATTAAAAATCTTTAGGGGAAAAAAAATAAATAAATAAATAAAATAAAATAAAATTTGCCTATCCTTTGGTAATTAAGTTATTAAATCGTCCATAATGTTTTCACTATAAACCTATGTAATTTTCATTATTAATAAAAGGTTGAAATCCACTGTGCAAAAATTAATATCGTTGATTAAAATTTTAAGTTTACATTCAGTAAAACAGAAATATTTTAGATTATTTTGATTATATTGCTTGCAAACTCTTAATTCAATATTTCATTTCTTTTTAACCCAGGAGTGTCGGCAATAGATTTGTGAGATCAAGCCATGGCAATTTTAGGTTTCTGAATTATTACGATGCATTTGTGGTCCAATATTTCGTGTAATCCTTCATTGTAATTTTCTAAGAACACGTGACCTTCAATTTTTAACCTTTCGTTGAATCATTTTCCATGAGCATGTTGAAACTTGATTGCTGTCGTGACTGATATGTGTCAGATATGTTGCCACCAGTGCATTGTGAGCTCCTGGCCAAAGTGGTTCATATCATGGCATTATGTTCAGCCAAGTCTATGACAAGTGCTTATTCAGAAAATGTGATCATTAGACAGCGGATGTTTAAAAAATCTTCTTTTAGGCACCTAAAAAGGCAATGAAAAAGTCAAGAATAAGGAGAAAAAAATGTCATTGTCATAAGTTACATACACAATAAAATAAAAAATTGTTTGTAATATTTTTCTATATTATTTTGTAAACTTAAATGCACAAAACAAATATGTACATTTTAATGAAAAACTAGATGTACATATTTACAACTCTTCTACATTTTATTCTTCATAGTTGGTGTTGCATTATATTACCAGTAACTCTTCAAGGATCACAATTTCAAATTTGCAACAAATTTGGGGAGACAAAATCGGTTTGAATGATCGGAGAAGGATCTCTGAGCATCTACTGATGTGACTGGCATATGGTTTAGATTTCCAACATCAACAACACTGAAACCTTCTGGGAATTTACATTTATTTCCACGTATAATTTTGGTACCCTTGGTGTACTGTCAATCGACCATGTTCTCAGAACATGGCTAGTATTTATGAAATAGGGAAATGGAGAAAAATCTGTTGGTATACTTTCAGGCATTCTCTTGTATTTTAAGATACAAAGACGTGAATTGAAGATTTAGTAATGAATAAGTCACGCTGGACTATGGCTGAGTTGGCTTAAAAACCACTGGTTTTTAAACAAGATTACTAGAATAAAATAGGCATTTTCTGAACATGCGATGTCTAGTGATCATCTCTGTCATCTTGGATCAACTATTACATTTTCTACCCAAGAAGAAAGATGATGTGCAGAAGAAATCTGGAAGGAAATGAAAAATATGCGTTCCTTGCAAAATGGAAAAAAGACGAAGGCTTTTCTAAATATTTTTGCGAAAAATGTGAAAATATGTTTGTTTAGAACATGCCAAAATCATTTGTGCAAATTATAATTAATATTATTTAATAATATAATTAGATGTTTAATCCTAGAAGACTACTTTTCTGACATACATGTACACTCAACATGGGTTTCAGGAATCCACACATTTTTCAGTTACTCTTTTACAGTGAACGCCAGGTTTTTACAAGTATTCTAACTTTTCTGAACATTATGGCATTCGTTAATAGAAAATTGCATCTAGTTCATATCATATTGTTACATTATTTAAATCACTTGTTATAAATTTCTAAATTGCCATAAATTCCTAAATATATCCAAAGATATTTATAATGTTCGTAACCCCTTTTCCAAATACTTGTTTTCTTATTTGAATATATTATCAATAACCATTCGTCACGTTTGTGAGAACATACGACTGTCACATTCCTTATATGGAAAATTAATTTATTATCACGGAAATATTTTTATTTACGAAATATTATATGGTTGCGACATGTCATTATTTGTAAATATGTCGTTTTTATTTATTGACATTCTCACAATCTATTTTGGGCACAGTTCTTTAGAATATCGATAAATTAAAGAAAACAGCTTCCACTCGTGCACTTTTACATGTTTTCATTC
Organism: Teleogryllus occipitalis; assembly: GCA_011170035.1. Classification (NCBI taxonomy): domain Eukaryota; kingdom Metazoa; phylum Arthropoda; class Insecta; order Orthoptera; family Gryllidae; genus Teleogryllus; species Teleogryllus occipitalis. The sequence continues at coordinate 336,147 of BLKR01000831.1, read as the reverse complement.
TTATTGACATACGCAAATTAATATGTTTTTTGGACCTAATTCAATGTTTCTGTACTTATTTTGGATGTGTCTGAATAGACCATTACAATATTAAGTCTTTTTAAACATTATACAATGCAAATGGATTTTTGAACAAGTGATCAGCTAAATCTTTTGAAGTGAAAAAATTATCAACAGTGTTATTAAGATGGGTGACATGAAAACCAGAAGAAATGTTTTCTACAACCTTCAAGCTAATGTTTGTACTTCACACATTTTCTTCTTTACATAAGTATGGCGACCCTTTCAATGACATGAAGTTTTTGGAGTCACATATCGAAAATAACTTTATGCCATATTTATCCGGTTCTTGATTTCATATATGTTATGGTTAATTTAATGTGTTCTGCTGTCAGCAATAAACCAATAAAAAACTGAATTTCAATGATTTTGTCCAATATTTCTTATGACAAACCTAATTCAAAATTGCTCTGGAGTTTCTATCACCTTCATAGGAGGTAGGTTGAAAGCATTAATTTTTGTTTTTATGAAAATCAGAAGAAATGTTGCTTGCTGCTGGTGGAATTTTGTACCGTATAAAACCATCTATAGCTACATATTGTTCACTGTACTCCTGCAGAAAATCACTATTATTACATACAAAAGAATTCTTGAGGTCATCTCGTCCCTGCTTCGACGCAGGGGATTTTATCTAAATTATTTGAACGTATTCAAAAACAAATAATGCTATTTTCATGAAGTAATAAAGTTTCTTTGATTCTTCAAAACTAGTTGCTGGAAAGATAAGCAATGGGCTTTAATATTTTGAGATGGGTCTGTGTGATTATCATCTTCAGTTCGGCTTTCTAAGGCTAAGGACTTGTAATTTATAATCTATTTACTACATATGGTAAGAAGAGATTCATGTTTCATATATATGGTGGGAATATTGTTTTGCTTATCGGTGAACTAAGTTAATTTTCTTTCTAATAATCATCATAAACAAACATAATATATTGTTTTAGTTTCACAATTTAATGATCTGTCATTGGATTTGTGTGGTGTTAAGTTAAGCTAGTCCTTGGCTAATTCCACCATAAATGCAGTAAAACCCCCCTTTTACAATTTTCATGGGACCGTAGGGAAAATGTAAATGTAAATAAGGGGAAATGATTTTTTCTCTTCAAAACTATAAATAAATTGTATTTAAATACTAAAAAAGCAAATAAGAATTATAATATTCAGTATTATACACAAATAAGATTATAAAGACAGAAAGAAATCAAATATTTTGGTTAGTTTCCTTCTTTTAGCTTCGACTGATTGAATATGAGACTCTAGTTCATACACTTTATCAAAAGTAGTCTCACCACCATCTGCAGCAGAGTGGTATTTTTTTTAATGTTTCTAGGGCTGCAAATGCTTGTGCACTCGTGGGAGGAGGTTGATCATCATCATCACTGTCATCTTCACTTCCATCAGCATCTTCACCAACAGCATTATTTTGAAGATAATCTTGAACAATATCTTCTAATGACGATTGTTCATCAGCAGTACGAACATCATTGTCCACAGATACAAATTCTTCAAATGAAGTTTGAGACTTAATACTTGTCCAGCCCTCACACTCAAAATCAGAAGCATCTTCTGTATCTGCTAGGAAGCCAGCTTTCTTAAAACAGTTGGCAATAGTAGACTGCTTTACTTCCCTCCATGATTTTGCAATAAAATGCAAGGCATCTAATATCCAAATCTTCATTTCTGCTGCATCCTTACCACATTCAATGTACCTAAAATATTTCTCGACTAAATTTCTACGATAGTCCACTTTGAAATTATTAATGATGCCCGAATCCAAAGGCTGCAATACACTTGTGCATTTGGCTGGGAAAAACTCCATTCTTATGTTTTTTAAATTCAACGTTTTGGGATGTGCTGGACATTGATCTATAAATAGAAGAATTTATCTATTTTGTGCTCCCATTGTAGCATCAAAAGCATGAACTTGCTGAGTAAATAACTCTGAAGTCATCCATGCTTTTTTGTTTGAGGCGTACGATGTTGGCAATGTTCTTATGTTTTTAAAGCAACGTGGCTTTTTTGCTTTGCCCATAACAAACGGACGCAAGGTTTCCGTTCCATTTGCGTTTGTCCCCAACATTACCGTGAGGCGAACTTTACTATGTTTGCCCCCATGGCATGGTTCGTTTTCATCACAAACGTTTTATTCGGCAGAAGATTAAAAAATAACCCGGTTTCATCGATATTGAAAATATCTCTTGCATCATATTCACTAATTAATGCATGAAGGCTGGAGTCTTTCCTGGAAGAAACAATATTTTTATCAACACTATTCGATTCTCCACAAATTGCCCTATATACAACATTGTACCGTTTCTTAAAACGATCAATCCAACCATTGGATGCAACAAAATCGTCTATTCCTAACATATCTGCCACGTTTTTAGCCTTTTCCCTCAAAATTGTACCATTAATTGGTATATTGGATGCCCTAGTTGTCTCGAACCAGTTTCTCATATTTTGAGTATTTCACGTACTTTCTCTTTTTAGATTGTTGTCCGCACTCCTTTGCACTCTGTTCGATTATTTTTCGACACTTCACGATTGTATTTAGAGTTGAAATAGAAATTTCCAACTGCTTCGCCAACAGAACACGTGGTCCTGGAAAAGCGTCCACTTTCTTCAAAATCTCCATTTTCTGTTCAATAGAAAAACTTCTATCTTTCTTCTCCATTGTACTCCACTTCTACAGCTTGAAGTTTTCGCACAATTCCACCCCGCAATTTACTTAAAATAAGTATCACTTTCGCACTATCACAAGCCACATTGAACGCAGTACTGATACTGAATGTCCTAAGTCTCCCTCAGACCGACGCCACCCAGAACGACGCGACGTGAAAAAATCGCGCTCCTTGAGAGACCGGAAGTCGGAAAAACGGGTTGTGTTGTGGCAAGCAAACTGTTGTTTATTGCGGGAAAACTGAAATTATACTAACGTAAATGGGGGGTATTTATAACATTATGAATATACGAAAACTGATGGGACCGACAAGAAATGTTGTAAATCCCGGGAAAACGTAAATTGCGGGAACGTAAAAGCGGGGTTTTACTGTTTTATCTTGAGAAAATACGTATAAAACTCATTTCATACGGTAATGACCATACCATGTGTTCTTTATTATATTAACAATAATCTATTCCATGTTGGCTTTCATCTCACAGGCATATTATTATGGAAAGTATTTTTTGTAATTTTTCAGTCATTGCCAATTACAAGACACAAGTCACTGTTGTAGACTCAGGATGTCCTTATTGTCATTTGCAATACTCAGAGACAGCTGTCAAACTGAAGTTTCCAGTCTAATTAGTGGTGCTAAAATTCTTTTAATACCCATAATAAATAATTATAATTGAAAGAAAACTATTTTTGATTACATGGTTCGAAAATAAGAAATTGTAAAATAGGGTAGCAAAAATATGTACATGTTACATATACTTGCATTTTTTTTGTGCAAGAGGAGGAATATTTTTGTGTGTGAAATAAGTTAAAACAACCAATAACCAAACTAAAACAAAATAAAATAGAGAAAAAGAAATCAGTAACCCGCTGTAACAAAGAAGGTTGCTTGATTCATGTTTTGCTGCCCATTGTGAAAGAAAAGATCTTTGATATTTTAAGGTGTGGGAAAAATGTCAGTCTAGTGTTTAAATATTTCAAATTTTAGATATATTGTATTGAATAATCTGTCACTAATTCTCATCTCATTGGGTTTATTCCTTATTTCTTTAGATTTGGGCAAACGCTGTGAACGTTTAGATTTACTTCAAGGTAACAAAGGTAGATTTTTTTGTCCTGCACCACTTTGTGTCATATACTAATATGCTCTTAATATATACATATCAAATTAAATCTTTGAATTATAATTTTAGCTTTGAAGTTTGGTCTAATTGCAAAAGTGTTTACCAATGATATTTGTTACAACAAGAACACCTTCAGTCATTTTTTGCTGCTCTGTTAAAATACAGTTAATCTTAATTAAATTAATTGATTGAAAAAAGGTTCCAGGTTTAGTGTATCACAGAGTTAATTTTGTGGAATCACATCATTGATGAGTGTAATTTGATTGAGGATCAGCATATTTGGGCAAAAAATATTGTGTGTTTACCACTTGCATTTTCAACTAAATTAAAATTTTCCAGAAAAATGAATTTTAAGTGAAGTAAATTAATTTGTTGGCTACATATACTTGAATGCTACTCTTGACTTACCATGGATTTTTGTTTTTGTCATTGCAAAATATAGCCTGATTTCATAACCGATATTGTTAAAATTTTTGACTTATCTATTCTTGTTGCATTTCTATAAAGTAGGAATATTGATATGCTGATCAGTGAAGTAAGTTAATTTTGTTTTTAATATCAAATAAATCACAAGTAAATATACGTTTTAGATTCACAATTTAATGGTTTGTCTTCGGATTTGTATAGGGTTTAGTTATATCCTTGGCTAATTCCACCATAAATATTATCTTTAGAAAATATGTATAAAACATTTCATGCGATAATGGCCTTACCATGCGATCTTTATTGTTTTAATAATAAATAATTCCATAATGGCTTGGATCCCAGAGTTGTATAGAAAGTCCTTTTTGTAATTTTCCAATATCATTGCAGCCTGTATGTTATGTCAACTTAGTGCTCATTTGTTAGTCTAAAGTTGTTGCTGTATATTTGAAAGGTCATTAATATCATGTGCAAACAAACATGTACACTACTAAACTGAGCGGCAGTTGTCAAGCTAAAGTTCCGAGGGTGTAATTAGTGATAGGAAAATATTTTCAATACCTCTAATTGAGTAATTATAATAGAAAGAAAACTAATTTTGATTAAGTGGTTGAAAAGTAACTAATAATAAATTGTAATGCACTATTCTTGATTTGGGTAGGAAAAATCTGTACATTGTTAGAAGTTTAAAAATTGCCCTATTTCAATGAAATGTAATTTCAAATAGAATGGTAAACTCATTTTCATGAATGCTGTTTATCATAAGTAATACCACGAGTGCTTTGGATATTGTCGATAAATCCCTGACTCAGGAGCCAGGAGGGTATTTATCTGAGATTTCCAAAGCACGAGTGGTATTTAATAGGACTATTGCAGAAATGCAATTATGGCCAACAAGAGTTCCAAAATGCGCTAAATATTGAAAATAACAGAAGGCTAAGTTAAAATCAAGGATGTTATGTTATAGTCCATACGTTGTTTATTGGACATCGACATTGCAATCGCTGTATACCGCCTCGTAAGATATTTGAGTCAGTTGACGATTGGCCAGAAGGGTGAAGCCAGAGCCCTCTGGAATATTCTAGAGGGCGCTCATGAAGCGGTAAGAAATTCGGATAGAGATTTTGATGAACTTGTTGAGAGGCATTGCCCTGATTAGGGCACTTTGTATGTTGCGTCGTTGTTGACGCAACACGTCTCTAAACCCTTGTTGGGTGTTGAGCGCTTGCGTTCGAGTAATCCTCCGTTACCAAGTAATTACTACTCATTACTTTACTGTTGTGTAATTACTGTGTTTGTTGAGTCTCGTCACGTCGGAGTCAGTCAGTGCCTTTTATCCCTTCGGTCAGGGGCTCAACGACGTTAGATTCCGGGGTTCCTTGCCGGTCACCCAACCAGGAACCCGCGAGTCTCGAATTCGCTTAACCTTCGTGACTTCACGGAGCGTAGTAAACGAATTCGGCTAGCGCCGCCGGCTAGTAAAGTTTAACACTATGATTTAATATCACGAATTGAATAACCATTGTTAATAACAGTTTGGATAAAACAATGTACAGAAATCCCTCTATACTTGCTTTTTTTAACGTAGCGTCTGAGGGTATTATCTTCATGCTGCAATAAGGTACGACTTTTGCGTCTTTCTTGGTGTTGGCGCAAGATGTCGCATGATCGCGACCGTATCAAGCAGTGCTGCAGATCAAGCGATTCTAGCGGTGGGACCGAGAAAGACTCAAAAAGTCGTGCCGTATCCCATCTTGAAGATAATACGCATCACAAGAAAATCAACATTATTTTTAACAATGATACATAATGCTTTATTTACCATTTGGACTGTATAAATGAGTATAAACAACCTCTAACAACTATTGTACTACAGCTTCCGGGTCAATGACCCCCATCTCGATCAGGTTTTTCGTCCAGTTTCCCTGATCCATTGAGCAAATGCTGAGATGGCCCCTTGTTTTGCTTCTGGGCATAAATGTAACTTCATTTTCTGTGCATGTCTTCTAGAATTCAGTGGGAAATACAATTATTCAAATTATCGTTTCCACGTTGTCGCGGCAGGAAGTAATAAGAGCCAAATTTATTGCTTATTTATCCTTGAAAATAGATTTTATTACATGGGAGTTTTTTTTTCTCCCTTTCAAAATTCAAAATTTATTGCTTATTTATCCTTGAAAATAGATTTTATTACATGGGAGTTTTTTTCTCCCTTTCAAAATTCAAAATTTTTATTGCTTGTTTATCCTTGAAAATAAATTTTATTACATGGGAGTTTTTTTCTCCCTTTCAAAAATTCAAAATTTAAGTAGTATATGACTTAGTGTAGGGATCACAGAATTTTGAAAATGTGCACACAATTCACTTTTCCCCATAGCACGTCATACGCAGTTTTTAACTGTTTTTTTGACGTAAAATAAAATTTAAAAAAATACGCCCAGATGCCACGTTAGAAAAACCCAAGTAAAATAATGTTAATAGATCTCGAGTATGCCTTAGCCTTGTGTGACACCCAATAAACGGTCGACAGTGGCCGCGTTTATTAATTTAATTCGAAACCAAATTCAAAATAGCGCCCAGGATCTTCTCAAAGGTTGTGACTTCAGATCGTCAAACAATGATACAGCAAAAGGGTAAGGTCCGCTACGTCCCATGGCCTATGCGTTAACCTCTCCAGAGTCCGCAATTCGAAAAAGTGTTTAAATTTCAAAATTACTGAAAAACGTACTTCAACAAAAGAATTCAAATGAGACTATTTTTCACAAACGGGAGAATTTTATGAAAAATTCACTTTATTGATTGTAAATAATTTTCCTCTTAAAATCCCCAAATCAATATCTGACATTGAAGATAAAATATACTGCTAATCACACGGTGTCAACTGAATGATAACCATCATCAAATTGCAATTGTAATTTGAGGTACTGTGATTCTATCATTAAAAATCAACATGAATTAGTACAGTGATGACAGTGGATTACTAACAGGGTAACAGTTATTTATTTATTTATTTTACGTCAAAAAAAACAGTTAAAAACTGCGTATGACGTGCTATGGGAAAAGTGAATTGTGTGCACATTTTCAAAATTCTGTGATCCCTACAATAAGTCATATACTACTTAAATTTTGAAAGGGAGAAAAAAAAACAAAAAAACTCCCATGTAATAAAATCTATTTTCAAGGATAAATAAGCAATAAATTTTGAATTTTGAAAGGGAGAAAAAACAAACAAAAAACTCCCATGTAATAAAATCTATTTTCAAGGATTATTTTATTAAATAATATATTTTATATATTCTATAAATTATATATTTTATTAAATTATTTTCAAGGAGTTATCTTCTCAGAGGAAAGTTTAAATTTCTCATGACTATCGTCCAGGTTAGATATTTGTTGGTAGTTAATGGTTTGTTTTTCGGTAGGATCCTCTTGCATCCTGCTGTGACGATGCTTCTGTTGCTACAATAAAACAAGAGATCACATGTTCCCCAAGTAAGTGTGTTATATTTTTATTTATTTCATTTAACGAGGTTACAAATCTTTGAGAGTCAAAAAATTAGATTCATGAAATGAATCAAATATGATATATAATATGTAACTTTATCGGTGGAAAACAACAGCTGGTGAGCGAAATATTGGGTGGTTAAAATTTACGCCGGAGTTCACTAAGCAATGTGGCGAATGGGCGTTTACTTTTTTGACGCAACGCGTCTCCAAGCCCCTTGGGGGGCGTTGAGCGCTTTGCGCTTTTCAGAATAATCCTCCATTACTAACAGCGCTTTTTTCTGCGTGTCGGACGAACGATTGGAATTTTTTTGGAGATTGGTCCAGTAAGAATACATCTTTATACTTTTTTCTACACTGAGGAGTTGCTCTTGTAGGAATCCTGGCCTTCTTCCAAAAATGAGGCATTCGCTCACTACTAAATTTGCGCTTTCACGCAGGGGCAGTTTTACCTCTCGTAAATTATAAAATAGTACGGATAGTACTTGCCAATTTAAATGCTTCGATCGCCACGTCTCAAATTAGAAGTCATAATTACGCTCGCAGTTGACTCGGACAGCGTTTAAATCTGATCGTGGCCGTCGCAGGGCGGAGCGCCAGGTGAATGAGCAAGTTATTGCATGCACCGGCGTTACCTCCCAATTCAGCGGCGATGAGGCACGGGTTACTAACCTCTGATTTGAACAAATGAGGTCTTGAATTCTTCCTTGTTTTAAAAGAAAAGAAAGTGGAGGGTGTACGAACTGAAATTAAAACATGGTAATAATGAAATTATAATGGTAATAAGTAAATCCAAGATTCTTTTTAGTGAAATAGATTTCAGGTTTCTAGCACTGAAAATATTTACGTAGTAGTTCACTCATATATTTTATGAATCCAGTTATAATGAAGCAATATTTATTAATTTCATTACAGCAATATATTTTAATTTAGATGCACCGAATAAAAAATATTTATGTTCATATTTTCATGTTGAGTTATGGTCTGTATAATGTTAAAACTAGCGTTATTGTGAGAGTAAAAAGAAGAATATAAATAAAATTGAAGAAAACTATAGCTTTTTGTTAATGAGAATAGAATAACACCTTATGAAAAGAAAAAATGCAGGAAGATAATGATTATAATTATCCCTGTGTTTCTATCGCTAAGTTATTATTATATGCTTATTGACGTTAAAATTGTTTGCTCAAAATGTGCAATATTCTTTGTACAGTCTTAATTATTTATTCTTCTTGTGTTTTATTTCAAGATCCCAATAATATCCTGTTCTAAAAAACTCCATTTATTGGAGTTGAAGTAATAAACACTTTTATTGCAGTACATACTTATGACAAATCCTTGCTTTCAATCCTTTCATTCCTTCAATCAAAGAAAGAAAGAAAACAAATGAAAATGGGGAGGGATGGAAAGTAGAGTTCAGGAAAAAAATTGCAACAGTTTTGTGAATATTTGGAAAAGCTTCCCTTCCCCGAGCGCGCGTTTGCTGGTGGAGCTCTGCGTGACCTTGTGTAGCGGACTGTTACATTCAAAATGTCCGTTAAATGCCCGCCGCAAAGAAATCAAGAGTACTAAGAAATGCTCATCTAACATGACAATATGTATATCATTGAATTTCTCTTTTTATACTCGTCATGATCGACTGAAAAATACGTATTGTTTCACTTGAAAAAACAGTTACCTCAAAGATCTCGTAAAATACAAATTGTAAAATATAAATAAATAATCATCAGTCAAATTCCGTTATGCACTTTCGTGAATACTGCATTGCAATAACTTAAACCGTTCAAAAGTTACAGGAGGTGCTAAAGTTACGTGACTCATCCTGAACATATATTGGTAGATATTTCAATCTTAAATTATTATTTTTACTTTTATTTATATATTTCCTTATAAATCCTCAAAAAAGCATTGTAATTTAACTTCAAGGACCGAATAAATTTTCCGGTTAAGGCAGGTTACCGGCTTGTTCAGGTTCCAGTTTAGACAGATTTTACTGTAATAAGCAAGATTGGATATCGATAGGTGGACTCAACATTTCTTCAGATCTTTACGTATTACTTACAAGCCTGGAGAAAGATAGTTAATGCCTTAATGATAGCATACCACTTGAACGAAAAAACTTGAACTTGCTATACAATATAACTTTAGATATATAATATATATACACTCACACCATCGATTTCATTATACTTGGTCGATTTCATTGAATTTAATATATATGTATAAATATCAAATTCATTGAAATCGGTCAAGTATACTCGACCGATGGAATATATATATATATATATATATATATATATATATATATATATATATATATATATATATATATATAATTTTAAAAAATGAGGTATTCTGCCATGGCTTCGTTTAGAGCTTCTACTGAACCGATTGTAGTATTTTTTCCTTTAAATGAAAGAATGTGATCCCTAGATGTGTTATCATATATTGTTTGTGTTGGTTCACCAACATTTATGGTGTAAATTAATTAATTAAATCATTCTTTAATAGTACGTTTATCAATAGTCGATTGTTTTTTGTTTTTTTTTTCAAAGAACGGCTGCTTCATGGTGGCGCTACTTGATGCTTTATTTTGATTGTTGAGATTTGTTTACAATTCATCAAGATTTGTTTCAGTGTAATGATTGCATTGTGGTGTTGACAGATTGCATTATTTGCCTTTGTCGTGTATTTTGTAGAGAACATTCGGACAGTGAGTTTTGCTCGATTGTACTGGAGTAGTGAAGTTGTTCACAGGTTATGTCGCATTCCGAATCCTTGCCCACGCGCCTCAAAAGACGCAAACGAACATTAACTGGACGCAGGGAAAGAGAAAGTCAGCGTAGGTGTAGTGATAGTGAGATCATTTCGTTTTCTGTTGGGTCGTTGTCTATAAAATTTCAGTTTTGTTCTGATTTGTACTTCCCATGTGAGAAAAATTCTGCAAACCATTTTACTCTGTGTTGTTTAAATGGGAAAATAAGTTTACCTTCGAGCAATATGCCAGAAGAAATCAAAGAGTTGCTTATAGGAGATGACACATCAAAAAATTTTAGAAATAATAACCGTCAGTATAATAGTGCTCTTTCTTTTGTGTCATTTGGTGCCGTTATTACATTGCCACCTGGTCATTGGCCATACGTGTTCAAAATTTTGGGAACTCCACATCACAGAGTATCTTCGTTGTACTCTGAAGATCCAAACAATGCAACGTATTGTGAACATTAGTCTGGGCACAGTATTTACATTTATTTCTGATCTCACCCGTCAAATTTTCACGGGTTCTCACCAGTTTCTTTTTAATTAGTGGTGGGCCGGAACTGATTCGGGGCCGCAGAGTTCCTATCCCTTCCGTGTAGAGCGTTCCATCATTTGATTGCAGTACAGGGCTTACAGAGGACAGCGTTGCCACGTCTCACACAGCGCTTACACGCAACACTCGCCAAGCGGATACTCAGATTGACTTGAAACTTTACCAGCGTGTTTAACATCTTTCAAATTAAAAAAAAGTATTAAATGTGATATGAACCATTGTATGTAGTGTTTTTCCGACAATTAGAATTCAGACATTTCATTACGTGCTTGTCAAAGCGCGGAATTCTCCACGAGTCGCCTATCCTGACTATAAAGTCGAATACATGCATGAATAATCCGAATACAATTAATTATTGTAATATACGAGTTTCAAAACATTTTGACATTTTTATATGCTATTCCTTAATTAAATCTTAGAAGCTCCTTTACATTGTAAGATTCTTTATGGTTTCCTATAATGAATGGCCGAATTCTAATGTATCAGGATGTTCCCACGGGCGACTGACTGACATCTGAGGGTTTCGCCAGTCGTCTGTGAGAGTCAAGGTCAGGACGACAAAGTTGTTTTGCAGTAAAATATGTCAAATCCAGAATCAATCGGGACGAAAAAAAAATCCGGATTAGGGAGGTTTCCGTTTTATGCAAGTTCATTTATGACACTTGTGATATAGAACGATTTTCCTAAGGATGAGCCAAAGTGACAGTTCGCGAAAACAAGTGAACATCACATGTATTTCAGCGAAGTATCCCTCCGCCGTGACAGCTGTTCAGCCCCTCCGTAAAGTCTTTCGCATGGTGGAAATAACGGTTATTTCCACCATGCTCGATACCACAGAATGTACTACGATAGAATCAAGTATTTTTCAACATATCGTAGATTAGGACACGCTTACGGTCATTCAGCGAACATTAGCAAAGTAATTGGAAGGCCTTTATGAACATAACAAAGTACTGGCATAATTTTCAATATCGAAGTCAGTTCACGGCCAGTTCGTGTATTTCATTTAAATTTGCCAGTCAGCCGGGCGGGCAGCGGCGCCGGCGCGACGGCTGCGGCCTGGAATGCTCCTTCATGGCTACCCCTCAACCGTGACGTCACGACGCCAACCGTTTGGCCGGCCAGCGGGCCGCGTGTGCCCGGCAATTTGCAATTAATTACTCGAATGTTTGAAGAGCAAAAAAATTTTTTGCGTAATTAATTAGCAATTAAATCGCTCTACAAGATGGCATATTTGGTTTTGTGGTAACTAATTGTGGTAGATCCAGCGGAATCTTCCGCTAGCTCACCATTCATTACGCAAAAATTTGAAGAGCAAAAAAATTAATTTTTGCGTAATTAATTAGCAATTAAATCGCTCTACAAGATGGCGTATGTGGTTTTGTGGTAACCGTTTGTGGTAGTGCCAGCGGAAACCGGAAGTGCTAGTTTATAATTATTTACTCGGAAGTTTGAAGAGCAATTGAAATAATTTTTGCGTAATTAATTAGCAATTAAATCGCTCTACAAGATGGTATATTTGGTTTTGTGGTAATTAAATGTGGTAGATCCAGCGGAATCTTCCGCTAGCTCACCATTTATTACGCAAAAGTTTGAAGAGCAAAAAAAATAATTTTTGCGTAATTAATTAGCAATTAAATAGTTCTAAATGGTGGTACATGTGGTTTTGTGGTAACCGATTTTGGTAGTGCTAGCGGCATAGAGGTTCCAAGCCTTCATCTGGTTGGGACAAGCATATTTAAGTAGATTTTTCAGAAGTTCATATTTCGAAAAGGGAACATTTTCTTCTGTCTTTAAATTTAATTTTTATATTACCAAAATAAAATAATTATTTCAAAAGGTTTCGTACATCTGTTTTGGAATGGTGCGCCCCTTACTCCTGTTAACATCTTTGGTTTTAAGTATAAAGGTGCCTTGTTGCTAGTCTGCGTCGGATTTGTCTGATACATGTGTTTTTGTTGACAGGTGGACCGAGTTTTCCATCACAGAAACCCGGCACAATCAAGACACAACAGAGCAAAAGTACAGACTTGGATTGCATCCGTGGGAGCGGCTTCTCCAACTATGACAAGATCACGCACCACGAGCACGCGTTCCCAAACACGCACACATACACCGGTGAAAAGCCTTTTCACTGTACCACCTGTAAGAAGACGTTTACTCTAAAGAAGAGTTTGCAGGAGCACATGCGCCTCCACACCAGTGAAAAGCCTTTTCGGTGCTCCATCTGTGAGAAGACGTTCACTCAAAAAATTAACATGCGGAAGCACTTGCGCATCCACACGGGTGAAAAACCTTTTCAGTGTTCCATCTGTGAGAAGACTTTTGGTAGCGAATGGGGCTTCAATTATCACATGCACACCCACACTGGTGAAAAGCTTTTTCAGTGTTCCTTTTGTACGAAGACGTTTACTGCAAAGGGGGGCTTGCACAGGCACATGTACACCCACACTGATGAAAAGCCTTTTCAGTGTTCCATCTGTGAGCAATCGTTTACTCAAAAGTGGACCTTGCACAGGCACATGCACACCCACACTGGTGAGAAGCCTTTTCAGTGTTCCATCTGTGAGAAGACGTTTATTGGAAAGGGCGACTTGCACAGGCACATGCACACCCACACTGGTGAAAAGTCTTTTCAGTGTTCCATCTGTGAGCAGTCGTTTACTCAAAAGTGGACCTTGCACAGGCACATGCACACCCACACTGGTGAAAAGTCTTTTCAGTGTTCCATCTGTGAGCAGTCGTTTACCCAAAAGTGGACCTTGCACAGGCACATGCACACCCACACTGGTGAAAAGCCTTTTCAATGTTCCATTTGTGAGAAGACGTTTATTGGAAAGGTGGATTTGCAGAGACACATGTACTCTCACACTGGTGAAAAGCCTTTTCGGTGTTCCGTCTGTGAACAGTCGTTTACTCGAAAGGGGACCTTGCGGAGACATATGCTTACCCACTCCGATCGTAGTGTAGTATAAAGGAGAAACTACACCAATTTTCATAATCCACATTTTTTTCAGTTTCTAATCCAATTTTGCAACACATTCCCAATATTTTCCTAATAAATTCCGCAAATACCTTCATATTTAATAATTTTTACTTATTTTCGTTATTAGTTGAGAAGCCTCGAGATCCTTGCTCCGTATTTCAGAATAGTAAACTCAATTTCAAGTTTTATTCATTTCGCCTCAACATTTATAAAATTGGATAATAGGCATTGTAATACCTAGACATGAGTTTTGAACGACTTCAATTTCACTATAATTATTTAATAATCTATAACAATCATCCTGAAAATGAAATGTATTCCAACTATCTTAATTTTTTTTACAATTTATATCAGTTTTTTCTAATGCACAAGTGTTAAGACCTGTTGATAACTAAATCAGATGATCAGATTCAAAAGTATTTGTTTTCAATTTAATCATTTTACAAGAAATATAGGACATTGTGATATCTTAAGACGATGATTATTGAAAGACATCTTTTATCAAATAATTACCTGATAACTATCGTAGCTGAATCAAGCTACGTTGGGATATCAAAGTAACAAGTAAAGATCATGATTATTCTGTTGGTGTCAGAAATGTGGATACAAAATATGAAGGTAGAATTGTTGAGAATCTAAAATCAATAAGCCAGCCCTAATTTCTAGTACATTTGTACCAGATCGATATGCTTATTGTTTAAATGATAACGATTTTAATGACCTTCAAAAAGTAAAAGATTTGAGACCAGAGTATAATATATTATTAATTATTAAACTCAACTTTTTAAATAAAATACAAACTTTTTTTTTAGTATCAGATTTTTAATTTTATTTCCTATGTTTATAGGACAAAAAGTAAAAACATAGATCCCGTGGAGGCTTAGAATTTGTTTGATGCTCAGCCTAAACTTAGGCAATGAATTAAAAGCATCACTTAAAAGATACACTTTTCAGTAGTACAAAAAACATTTTGTGGCTCTTACATGCAATCGATCTTTATAAGTGAGGTCTCTAAAGAAAGAGAATTTTACGGAGACGTGACGAATTGCACTTTGACTAAAAATATGAAGAATTTGTTTAAAAAACGCAATATATTAATGTCAAATGCATCTTGCAGCAGTGGGTCGCTTTTGTGGATCTATTAAGAACTCCTAAACGAAGCGTTTTAGGGCCTTCAAAACTAAATTATTGAGGCCAACGGCCTCAAAGAAACGTTTCTCACACTAATCCACAGGATGGTTACTTTTTAGCTGATTTGATACTTCTCAATTCTACCCCACCTTTTCAGAGCCTGTAGAATCTGCAACTGAATGTGAAATTAAACTAATTACTTGATATTCTATGCGATTGAATTACACAGGTGAACCTCTCTGCTCGGTAATATTAAATAAAAGTAGTTAGTTTTAACAAGAGTGTATTGTATGGTTATCAATAACAAGAAGACATAGAACAAGTGACGGAGAATAAGAGGGTCTTGAAGAAAAAAATATGTATTACAGACTTAATATGGAAATTGAAAAATATGGAAGATTGTGGGGTTTAACATGCGAGACTTCTCACGCAGGTACACTACATAATGCGTTATAAGGAATATATTCTTAAAGATCATCTGTAATATGAATATAATGAATCCCTGAATAGTTTAGTAAAAGCTGTAAAACTTAACTTTAATGACTAAAAATTGTAATAATGATTATATAATGTCGCAAGTCACTAAAAATTAAAATATTTTTAAGACATTAGAATGTGTGAAATAATATTTTTTTTTAATTTCGTATATTAATTATTAAGTTTTAAAGAAAGTTGAGAGATTACTAGAAAAAACAGTATGTGAATGTGGGGATACACTAATTAAAAAGGATTTACCACATCAAAAAACAGATATTAATTGAAGGAGATTAAATAAATTAAAAATGTAGGACCAGTCAAAGTACAACAGATGGTCATACATTTCAGTGTAAAGATAGCATGAAATTGTATTTTATAACCAAAGAACAATGTCCTTGTGGATACATGGTCAATAGAGGTTATTTAAAGAAAAATAAATGTACAGGCAGATTAATATTTTATGTTATTGTAATACATTATTCAATTTTATGTCTGTGTTGATGAATCTATTAAATGTCTCAATTTTTGTACTTTTTATTGTATGTAATTTACATTCTTTTGATGTAATGTTATACACATCTTCATTGAATAAACTGTTTATGCATATCGGATTTTATTTTCTCTATATTTCATTTCTTAATACAAGAGTATTAAGAGCAAGCTTTATATGCAATTATTAATTATATGCGTATTATGCAAGAGCATACTTTTGTCTGTAAAATCTGTTCTAAATGATCCTAAACCTACAAATTCTCTAATGGTCATCTTTAAATTTACCTGCTGCCTTATTATTTGCTTGAGGTACGGATTTTAGGAGATATCTAATAGTATCAATTTTTTTAAATCAATAAAAATTATCAGTTTCAACATACAACATAGAGGAATCAGTTGCTAATAGTTTAATATGATTTCCATATTTTGTTTTTAGAAAATCAATAAAATTTAAAGATAAGATGAGTTATATAATGAGATATCCTTTATTTATAGATAACACAAATTAAAACAACTCAAATTTTATTGAAAAAAAAAACACTTTAATTATTAAGTTAATTAAGAAATGGGGTGCAAGTACTTGCAAGGGGTGCAAGTACTTGCAAGGGGTGCAAGTACTCGCATGGGGTGCAAGTACGAGCATGGGGTGCAAAAACGAGCATGGGGTGCAAGTACGAGAATGGGGTGAAAGTACGAGCATGTGGTGCAAGTACGAGTATGGGTGCCAGTACTTGCATGGGGAGCAAGTACTTGCATGGGGTCCAAGTACTTGCATGGGGTGCAAGTACTTGCTTGAGGTGCCAGTACTTGCATGGGGTGCAAGTACTTGCATGGGGTGCAAGTACTTGCATGGGGTGCAAGGACGAGCATGGGATGCAAGTACTTGCATGGGGTGCAAGTACTTGCATGGGGTACACGTACGAGCATGGGGTGCAAGTACTTGCAAGGGGTGCAAGTACTTGCATGGGGTGCAAGTACGAGCATGGGGTGCAAGTACTTGCAAGGGGTGCAAGTACTTGCATGGGGTGCGAGTACGAGCATGGGGTGCAAGCACCAGCAAAGGATGCAAGCACGAGCGTGGGGTGCAAGCACGAGCGTGGGGTGCAAGAACGAGCATGGGGTGCAAGTACGAGCGTGGGGTGCAAGGACGAGCATGGGGTGCGAGTACGAGCATGGGGTGCAAGTACGAGCATGGTATGTTACACTATACTACACTTGTATGAACTAAATACACACTAAAATTGAATGAAATAAACTACACAATGTACAATGGCACAGTCACAGTCACTGAGCACGCGAATGACGGTCGGTTAGAGTGCAAGTGATATTAACGATTTAATTAATAAAATAGTTGATTTCCAGTTTGGCTAATCTTTATCGAGGTACCGATGCACTCTGCAAAATATTTATTACGACAAATATCAAAATATAAAATATCGTGATGAAAATACGGAGGTAACTTTGTTTACATTCCACACGGCCGCCATCTTGCATTTCGGATTCAAATTCGATACCAAAGACAATCAATGGGTAATAAAAAAAATTAATCTATTAGATACATGCCACCACGGTATAAATGGTAGCTGTAAATGCCACCATGCTAGACAAGCCACCATGTTTTCATGGAGACACTAAAAGCCTACTTCTATAGCAAGCTATTCGCAAGCTAATAGCTCAAATACACAACAAACTCCCTTCCATAAGTTAACTTCGAACCAACTATGCTTGTGAAATGAGCCAGCCATAGCTTAGAAGGCGATTAAAACCCATTGTGAAATGTGAAATTTACAATATTAGTTTTCTAGGATTCACAGACATTCTTGAAATTCATTATGAACACATTTCAACGTTACAGTATCATGGAACCACATTCCCTAAAAAGGCTTACTCAAATCTATTAAAGCCTAAATATGCTTGATCTGCAAAATTCAAGTAAAATCAAGGGCAATAAAGAAAAGCAAGCCGAAGTATATAAAATGCTTCGCACTTCAATGGAGGACACGGATGAACTTAACTTGCATTTGAGCGAATGTTTGAGGAAGCAGTGAAAAATCTAAAGAGCGACTCGAACGCTGCTGAATTTGGAGAATATTTTTATAGAGAATACCATCGAACAATATCGAATTGGGCTTATTGTTTTCGCCAACATGCAGGCTTAAATACTAACATGCACTTAGAACGCATGCATGGTGTGATTAAACACATTTACTTGAAAGGAAAAAAGCCAAAAAGAGTTGATATCGCGATTCACGCTTTAATGCGTTTTTTGCGAGACAAACTTTTTGATAAACTTATGTCCAATCACAAAGGAAAATTGATGTCCAAGATTTCTGCAATAAGACAACGCCACATTCATCAAAATTAAAACAAATAATGTTATCAAAAGTGATGATGTTTGTGACTTGTGAAAGGTATTTTCAAATTATAAAAGCGAAATCTATGATGATATTTATTTATTTACGTAAAAAAAAACAGTTAAAACTGCGTATGACGTGCTATGGAAAAAACTGAAATGTGTGCACATTTTCAAAATTCTGTGATCCCTACACTAAGTCATATACTACTTAAATTTTGAATTTTTGAAAGGGAGAAAAAAAAGAAAAAAAACTCCCATGTAATAAAATCTATTTTCAAGGATAAACAAGCAATAAGTTTTGAGTTTTGAAAGGGAGAAAAAAAAACAAAAAAAAACTCCCATGTAAAAAAATCTATTTTCAAGGGTAAATAAGCAATAAGTTTTGAATTTTGAAAGGGAGAAAAAAACAAAAAAACTCCCATGTAAAAAATCTATTTTCAAGGGTAAATAAGCAATAAATTTTGAATTTTGAAAGAGAGAAAAAAACAACAAAAAAACTCCCATGTAATAAAATCTATTTTCAAAGATAAATAAGCAATAAATTTTGGCTCTTATTACTTCCTGCCGCGACAACATGGAAACGATAATTTGAATAATTGTATTTCCCACTGAATTCTAGAAGACGTGCACAGAAAATGAAGCTACATTTATGTCCAGAAGCAAAACAAGGGGCCATCTCAGCATTTGCTCAATGGATCAGGGAAACTGGACGAAAAACCTGATCGAGATGGGGGTCATTGACCCCGAAGCTGTAGTACAATAGTTGTTACAGGTTGTTTATACTCATTTATACAGTCCAAATGGTAAATAATGCATTATGTATCATTGTTAAAAATAATGTTACTTTTCTTGTGATGCTCAGTATAGTCTCTAATTGTATAGAAACAGTTATGCAGCAGAAACGATTTCACTTGGGATTTAAACTTTTCTATTGAATTTAATCGTTTAACGTCATCTGGCAAAGTGTTGTAAAATAATGTACATGTATTGTATGTGAATTTTTTGTAATGAGCTGTTGATACTGTCACCTGATGAATATGATTTCTACGTCGAGTGTTATAGTTATAGACATCGGCATTTTCTGAAAAAATATTCCCGCCCTTGAGCAAGTCATTTTTTACAAAAACCACTGATTCGTAAATAAATAGACACGGTAATGGTAGAATTCCTAGATTAATGAAGAGAGGCTTACATGAATCACGTGGGTGGGATTTGGTTATTATTCGTACAATTCGTTTTTGTAATCTAAAAGTCTGGGAGCTATAAGATGCATTTCCCCAGAATATTATGCCATATCTCAGGCGGGAATGAACATTCGCGAAGTATACACAACGAGCAGTATCAAGGCTGACTGAATTTGCAAGAATTCTGAACGCGTAGCATAATGAACTTAATTTTGTGTTCAATTCATTTAAATGTACGTTCCATTTAAGGTTTGACTGAATTGAGAGACCTAAAAATTTTGTTGCCTTAACATCAGTCAATGGTACACTGTTCATTTTCAATGGAGCACAGAAGAGTTTATTTGATATGGAAAACTGCATTAAAACCGTTTTCTTTTCGTTTACTATTAATTTGTTATTTCGGAACCAATTTGAAACCTCTGATATTGTACTATTTACGGTTTCTTTATTGCAAAGGATGTTCGTATCATCCGCAAAGAGAACCGTTCTTCCGTTTCGAATCGTCGAGGGCATATCGTTTACGTAAAGTAGGAACAGAATAGGCCTAAAATCGATCCTTGAGGAACTCCACATGCAACGGGCAAAGAGTCGGAAAGGTGCGTACATAATGTTCCATCATTCCAGTAAGGTATTTCAACTTTCTGATATCGTTGTTTAAGGTACGAACATAACCAATCTAGAGCAATACCACGGATTCCATATGAAGGTAATTTTGAAAGTAAAATGTCATGATCAATGATGTCAAAAGCTTTTGAGAGATCTAAAAATAATCCAATAGGTGCCTCGTTTTGATCTAATGATGAGGCGACATCTTTAAGAAAAGAAAATATAGTTGTTTCCGTTGATTTTGATTTTCTAAATCCATGTTGGCAATCTGAAAGCGCGTCGTGTTTAGTGAGAAAGGTTTCCATTCGTACGTAAAAAAGTCTCTCTAATATTTTTGAAAAACTGATAGAAGAGAAATGGGCCGATAATTTTGAATTTCATTTTTGTTGCCTTTTTTGAAAAGCGGCTTAATTTTAGCTGTTTTGAAAATATCTGGAAACGTTCCAGTGCATAAAGATGCATTAAATATGTGAGTTAACGGGTGTATAATGGCATACGCACAAGTCTTTAACAAAGAATCCGGGAATTCATCTAAACCGGATGAATATTTATTTTTTAGTTTACCGATTATTTTGAGAATTTCATAGGAAGAAGTTTCGGAAACGAACATTGAGTCTAAAATTTGGGTGAACTGTCTGTTTTTGAATTTTGTGGCTGAAGACTCTTAGTGAGATCGACAGCAATTCTCGAAAAGTATTGGTTAAAGAGATTAGCCACTGTTGCCGGATCGTTCACATTTATATCGTTATATTTTAAAACAATATTCTCTACGGGTTTTCTAGTTGATTTGGTAGTATTTTTTATTATATTTAGTATATTATTATATTTTATTATATTTTTTTATATTTATTATATTTTTATTATATTTAGTATTTTTTATTATATTATATATATGATGTGACGAAAGCGAACGACTCGTGCAATTGCGATTTAAAGTGCGTTGAATGCAATGTATGTATCCACGCTTATATTTGTACATGCCCGGATTCATCGATCAAGTTTAATATGTGTAAACATATTCATTTAGTCCGAAAAATAGTTAGCCAAGAATTAATGGTATTATGTAATAATGAAACAGTAGAAAATGTTTTATTCATACATGAAAAATCAACACAAAACGTTGCACAGGAAACAATTTTGAATGATCTGCAAAATGCAGAGATCATAAACGTGAATAATGATATGAAAAGAAAAAAAGAATCAATTATGAATCAATTCCAAAACATGTTAAGTGAAGCTAATTCTGAAGATGATTTGGAATTGATTAATAAAATGATAAAACAAACTCAAGCAACAATGCGAGCTCAGAATTCTGTACAACAAAAATCTATGTTTTCATCTATTAGCGATGAGCCAAGAAAACGAAAGAAATTTGAACCACAAAGACAATTTGTCTCTACAAAAAAGAAAAGGAAACAGAATTCTTCCTCTATAATGGCACCTACTGCACAAGAAAAAAAAGATATCGCAATAAATTTATTGTATGATAATGTTGACGACGATGATATTGATCATTCGAATTCGTAATTATGCACTTTATCTTTATGTGAGAACAATTATTTTTATTGATATTAATTATACAGATTTCAGAGTGGATCAGTGGAGTAGGCCTACAGGGGATTCCACTTTAAGAAAGCGCACCAAAATTATCTACTTCAATCAAGTGGCGTGAAAATGATAACAATGACAATGTGTATTGTCTCTAAACATAAAGTAGTATTTGTATTAAGCGCTTCGCGCCGAGAATCAACTCTCAACAGTGACTCCGCAATCACGGCTCGTATACTTTCGTGGCTCCGCATTCGCTCTCCCGAGACACAAGTCCCAAACACATGCGCTTTCCATTGAATCTGCATCAGTTCCCGCTACCAACAGGCAAAATTATAATTTTTTACTGCAACCGAGATGCAAATCGCCACCACGGTCACCAACTGACGAGGCGATCTTTTGCGAAAATGCCCGGCTGAAAATTCTCCAACAATTAACCCTGGTGTCGCCACACTAAGAAAAGGATTCAGTTCGGAGAATAGACGACAATGCAGGCGTGCAAATCGCCCCAATAACTCTCGGCGGAGGTCGCAATACCCGAAGAGCATATCTCCAAATAAATACAATACCAAACCTACATAATTAAATTGATAGTCGGTAGCATACGGTCATCTCCAGTAGCTGCGCGGTCTCGCGAGCAACCTCTTCAGAGTGTCAAAGCACACATCTCCTTCCAAAGAGTATAATACGAAAGACGTATGTGCCTTCCTCCCTGGAAGCTAGCCCGCAGTTTTTAGAGAAAATATAAGTCCAACGCGGAACGTTTGAAACTCATACTTTGCTGTTAATTAACGCCAATGAATTGTTATAAATGATAATTTCATTACGGAATACGGCACCAATTTGAAAAAAAAAAAATTCTTTGAAACATCTCTCACGCCCTTAATTTGCACATTTCCATCGATTTTTATACATTGCATTTGTAAGTGATAGCTCTTCAAATGTCTTGAATTGAAATTTTTTGAAAATTCAATAGATTCCTGTGAAAAAGAGCTTCCAATTTCGCATTTACATTACCGCTTAAACGCCATTTTCTTCAAAACGGCTCCAAATTTTTAAATGAAATTTGCTATTCTAGACAAGGTTTTACTCTTGTTTAATACTACTGAAGTAATATTTGGGTTCTGCGACTAGAAAACCGAGGTGAGAAAATGTCAATGCGGCGATAAAAGGCAGCTGGCAAGAGGATTTTGCAAGACAGTAAAACCAGTCCACATCAAGGAATTTAGAAAGTTTTGCTACGAGAAACTCTCTGCCAATTCTGAAAGGAATGACAATTCCTTTCTTTGAAAGTTTCCTTCTCTGAAAGCCTTATTTTTTCTGTGATACAATCTTCACAGTGTTCTTGTACTACCTCCTCTATATCAAATATTTCTGCCTCTCAAGATTCGTCTCATTTTCTCCAATTGTCGACGAGGGTATGTTTTTGTCGCACTTTCCATTTCTTAAATAAAATAAAATAAAAATAAACTTCCATTCAGATGTGATAATTTTATGCTCTTGGCCAGCGACGCTTGTGCTCCACTGGCAGATCTCACCACCGACTCCCATTCCAATATGCCTTTACGAATTACTTTCATCTGAATTTCTATCGTGTTGACTTGTACCAGGCTTGCAGCA
This sequence comes from Teleogryllus occipitalis, assembly GCA_011170035.1. Taxonomy (NCBI): domain Eukaryota; kingdom Metazoa; phylum Arthropoda; class Insecta; order Orthoptera; family Gryllidae; genus Teleogryllus; species Teleogryllus occipitalis. The sequence continues at coordinate 312,646 of BLKR01000831.1, read as the reverse complement.
AAATGTTTCAACGGTACCTACTGAAATTTTGATTTAATTTGTAAACAATTTTTAAGTTATTCATCTGCGTCTGTTACACATTTTTAAGTTCGGAGTAATGCGCAAATATTGCATGCCCAACATTTGAAGGATACTGTATGTTGCATGTCTGAAATTTTTACATTCTGTTCTGCCATGATTTTCTAGATTGAGAGGATTCAAACCTGAATCAAAGCGTATCTGCCATCTTCAAATCATTTTGTCGAACCTCTTCTATAAAAGAAAAAAAAACGCACATATACACAAGTCACGGTGTACAATATTACTTGCACTGAGTCAGTGCTTCAGTGGGACTGAACCATCGCGCGCCTAGGGCTTGTTCGCAATACAGACACTCTTGGATGTAGGCGGGTCATTGTGTTTGTGTTGCTTGGTCGACTCGCTGCCATTGCGTTGAATGAAAATGTTAAATTTGGAAAATTTAAGTGATCACAAATGTTGAATATTGGTGTTGAACCATCTATCAGAAGCCAACAATCATCTGAGAAGTCTTTCTGAGAAGATTTTACATCCATAGTTTGTAAGCTCTTATCCTGTAATTAGGTTAAGTATGTTAGAATATGGGTAATTTCTTATCTTCAATTTTCTCAAAAATGGTAATTTGTAAAAATGAAAGTGTGATCTCATGGCCATGAGAAGGTTCAAAAACCTAAGAATTTGTTAGTAAGATCTGATTTTTTGGTTGATTGAGTTCTGAGAAAAAATTAGCATTATGTGCAAAACTTTTTTGTTTTCAAAACAGGTTTTTATTTATTATAAGAAAACAATTGGTTGTAGCGGGTTCTAACAAAAAAATCCGCAAATTAGAGTAAATTTAGGGTTGTATAGACACCTCGTTTGCCTTGGTAGCCCTAAAATTAAGGTTTTTATGGCAAAACAAAATATTATTTCCATTTATTAGTATGATTCCTGGCATCTCTGCCAGAGATCACCACCATCGCCTGCACGCTGTGCGTGCTGCCTACCCTCTCAGGCGTAAAGTATAAACCTCTTAGGCAAAGAGTTCTGTGCTTCTCTATGTTTATATCGATATTTCCCCGCTACTCCCCTCCACTACCATTGTGTTACCCCCTTCAGGGGCTGGTATAAAAGACGTGCGCTCCTCGCGCCCAGGGCCTTTCGCCACTTTTAATGCTTTTGTCATTTTTAGTTTTTGCTATTGCTTCGCACGTTCTCTCTCTATACCTGGCGCATGAATAATCAATATTGTTCAATCATGCCTGGCGCATGAATAATCAATATTATATGAAAGGCACGGTTCCCTCAGAACCGTATTTGTATTATTGTAAATATGTGTATGAGTGCATAATAGTTTAGAATTTTAGGAATGTGTGTTTTATGACATGGAATTGGATCTTATATTTGATTTATATGGTTGTGTAAATTTGCTAATGGTTTGAAGCAGGTTTACTCTGTATTTTGTTCTTATTTTGTATTCACAGCTTTTGAAGCAGTTTGTTTGTATGCTGGCCTCCGATTTGTTGTGGAGAGCTAGTTTTTGGACTGTATATTACTTATGTGATTGTTAATGATGCAGTTTTTCGCTCCTGCCGTGAGTAAGACGGCGTTTGGCCGCATTCGGCAGTTTCGAGCTTTTTATGGATTGTTGCTCCTGTCGTAAGACGGCGTTCGGCCGCATTCGGCAGTTTCGAGCTTTTTATGGATTGTTGCTCCTGTCGTAAGACGGCGTTCGGCCGCATTCGGCAGTTTCGAGCTTTTTATGGATTGTTGCTCCTGTCGTAAGACGGCGTTCGGCCGCATTCGGCCGTTTCGAGCTTTTTATGGATTGTTGCTCCTGTCGTAAGACGGCGTTCGGCCGCATTCGGCAGTTTCGAGCTTTTTATGGATTGTTGCTCCTGTCGTAAGACGGCGTTCGGCCGCATTCGGCAGTTTCGAGCTTTTTATGGATTGTTGCTCCTGTCGTAAGACGGCGTTCGGCCGCATTCGGCAGTTTCGAGCTTTTTATGGATTGTTGCTCCTGTCGTAAGACGGCGTTCGGCCGCATTCGGCAGTTTCGAGCTTTTTATGGATTGTTGCTCCTGTCGTAAGACGGCGTTCGGCCGCATTCGGCAGTTTCGAGCTTTTTATGGATTGTTGCTCCTGTCGTAAGACGGCGTTCGGCCGCATTCGGCAGTTTCGAGCTTTTTATGGATTGTTGCTCCTGTCGTAAGACGGCGTTCGGCCGCATTCGGCAGTTTCGAGCTTTTTATGGATTGTTGCTCCTGTCGTAAGACGGCGTTCGGCCGCATTCGGCAGTTTCGAGCTTTTTATGGATTGTTGCTCCTGTCGTAAGACGGCGTTCGGCCGCATTCGGCAGTCAGAAGCTTTTGGAAGGCGTCTGCTAGGCCCGCGCGGTAACCTCGAACCGAGGCCATTGGAAAGCAGCGTCAAATATCCGGTCCCGTAGCCGGCAAAGAAGTCGGCTGGGCGACAGCGCGTCATCGGCACGAATTGGTTCGATCACATGCGGGCGTTGTTTGGCCGTGTGGGTCGGCATTCGTGTACGATCACGGCTCTGTTGAATGTCGGAACGGGCGGGCAGGAGGCCGTCCGACCTCATTCCGGAGTATTCCTGTTTCATTTCCAAATTTGTAAGAAGGTCGTAACCCTTGGTAAGAGATCCATTTCCATGTAATTTGGTAATTATGCACTCATACAAGTTTTGTTTAGAGATAATGGTTCATTCTTAGTAGTTCAGCATTTCACACTTTTTTGTATTGAAAGAAGACCGAGGTCGGCTTCTTTTTCAATTTTGTATGTCTATGCATTCAACTTCCTCGCCCTAAATTGGGCATTGTCGGAAACGCCCTTAACTAGTGTTCCTGTTTTGACACAGTATTTTTTGTATAGAGACGCTACTTTCGTTTGTCAATTTTGTATTTCTATTAGTAGTTATTTTTCTTGCAGCAATCATTTCTTTGTTCAGCAAGAAAAATTGATTTTCTAAGTTTCTATCTGCAATAAATGTAATATTTGCGAGTTATTTGGATTGTTATATCTCCAAATTCCGAGATCCTTTAAAATTTATGATCCTGTTTATTCAGAACCTGGAGCGTCCTTTCGAAAGGTTTCGAATGTGACGACAATCTTTGTGAATCTGATAGCTTAGGAGTTCCCAGTGTTAGCTCCGAAAAATAATTCATTAGGTAAATGCATGGTCACCTCGCTTTCTTCGTTTCTTAGCGAGGCTTCATTTGAAAGTTCAATTTGTGCTGTTCTAAACAGCTGGCGACCGTACTTTGATAATCGTAATTGTTACCTTTTCCTAATTCACGTATTTCGCCACGTTTCAAATATAACAGAAAACGCCCTGCTGACATCGAGGAACGGGCGAAGACAGGGGTGCGCAAGCCCAGAGGAGACACAGGCAGCATTGACAGCGGTGTGGCACCGGCCAACGCTTTCTAGGAATTCAAGATGGCGTTGCACCGGCCAATACCTTCTATTACTACCAGTGGTCTGCCACTAGATAGGCCGGAACCTGTTCTTATTTGAATTGTATTTGAATTTGAATTCCGCCATCTCGGTCCCTCGGTGGGCCAATAGCGTCGAAGGGCGCAAAGGCGCGGTGCGCGAAATCTACAGGCCGGACCCGGCAATTATTAACATGCTTTGTGTGTAAACGGAACGGTTTCATCTGAACGTTTTTGCCAGAGCGTTTGTGTGTTTCTCGAAATGCCCCAATTTAGGCGTTGTTGGGTACCCAATTGCCGATACAACCAAAATAGGAGTGAACAGCAATTCTATAAGTTTCCAAGAGATCCTGAAAGGTAAGCGATATAAAATGCTTAGCATGGTTCTATAACAAATTGTTCATGTACTATTTAGTGACCTAGTAAATTAACTATGTCACTAAATAATACATGAAATTAATTTAAATAATGTAATTATATGTGAGGATATTGTAAACACAATTATTATGAACATCCAATGTATTGAAGTCATGAAAGCACTGGTTGCTTTAATAATCATGTAATTGATAAGTTATAATAGCTATATTAACATTAAGGTGATTTTGATATAGCTATAATAGATACATTACTAATTTTATTACAGGTGTATGAAATGGTTAAAGGCAATTGGGGACCCGACTTTGGCATCTAGCCCTTGGGAAATTCTCATAAGGTTGAGATATGTATGTATGGAGCACTTCACGCCGGAAATGTTCACTGCAGCAGGCAGACTAGCACATAATGCGGAGCCCATAATTTTTGCTGATGTGCGTCCTGAGTTGCCGGAGGGAGCACTCAGGTCGTTTTATGAAGGATTACCACAAGAAAGGCGTAGGTTTTTTTAGGCAACTAGAAGGTGTAATAATCTTTCTTTCTTTTTTAATTCAATTAAACATCCTAATTCTTTTGCAGGCTCTGCTCTTCCTGCAGTGGACAACATTTCTCCCGAGTTCCCCGAATGTTCTGGTGAGTGCAAATGCCTTTTTAATTGAAGATAAATGTTTGTCCTGTGTTTTGTGTGTCAATAATACCATGTCTCTTTGTATTGCGGATCCTTCTCCACGTGGTGGAGAAGTTCATGAACATGTGGAAGGGGACATACTGTATTTCCTACCCGCATGTTCTGGTGAGTGCAAATGCCTTTTTAATTGAAGATAAATGTTTGTCCTGTGTTTTGTGTGTCAATAATACCATGTCTCTTTGTATTGCAGATCCTTCTCCACGTGGTGGAGAAGTTCATGAAGAACATTTTGTTGAAACTCGAAGTTTGCACTCAAGAAGCATAAAGGGTTATGTTGTTAGTTTCCTAACAGCAAATTTGGACTATAGCTGGCTTAATTGTCCAGATCACAGCTGCAAAATGGTATCCATCATGGTAGACACCATATCTAGATTGGTAATCAGGGCGTATTGCCGTGATGTAAATATGCGGTTATTGGAAGGGCATGAATTTTTGTAGATATTTTTTTACCTTTCTTTCAATTTATTATTTATTTTATTAATTCTGTAGTATTATTGAGGTTCAGTGTTTGTATATATTTTGCATTTTTAACATTGTTGTATATATTTAATATTTGTTTGTGTATCTTAGTATCATCAGAGAGTATCATTAGTATTAGTTTGTATATATTTTGCTTCATTTTTAACCGTTGTTGATATTTAATTTTTGTTTGTATATATTAGTAGTTTGTAATATAATTATATTATATTACTATTCTGGCCTTTGGATTTTCATCCACGATCCATTGAGCAACTAGCCATGCTTTTGGACAAATATGTGGCCTGTGATATCGGAATATTAGTGAAACCTACTAAGTCCAAAAACTCTGCTTTGAGATAAATGAAGTTGAAGTAGAATCACGTAATTTTTTTTACTTAGTTCATCACTTGTACTAGGTAGGAGGTAAAACATGTTTATTGTAATGCAGTTTAATGTGTAATATTGCATTTTTGAAGAAAGCAAGTAAAAAAAAGATAGATTTTGTGGACTGTTTATGCAGATGCAAGTTTCTTGTTTATTTATAAAACTTATCAATAATATTAATTTGTATTGTACCTTAGTTGCAATTTTGATAATAGGCTGACATTTGACAGGTGTTGATAGCTGGAATGTCGTCCATATATTTAAAAAAATAAGGTATTTGCCATGGCTTCGTTTAGAGCTTCTACTGAATAGATTGTAGTATTTTTTCCTTTAAATGAAAGAATCCCTTGATGTGTTATCAGATATTCTTTGTGTTGATACACCAACATTTCCGGTGTAAATTAATTAATTAAATCATTCTTTAATAGTACGCTTATAAGTAGTCAATTGTTTTCTTACAAAGGCTGACATTGCTTGATGTTTTGATTTGATTGAGATTTGTTTACAATTCGTCAAGGTTTTGTTTCAGTGTAATAATTGCATTGTGGCGTTGACAGTTTGCATGTGTTTTCTTTTGTGATGTATTTTGTAGAGAACATTCGGACAGTGGGTTTTGCTCACTTGTTCTGAAGTAGTGAAATTGTTCACAGGTAATGCCGAATTCCGAATCGTTGCTCATGTGCCCCAAAAGACGCACACGTACATTAACTGGATGCAGAGAATGAGAAAGTCAACGCAGAAAATGTCAGTTTTGTTCTGCTTTGTACTTCCCATGAGAGAAATTCTGCAAACTCTATGTTGCTTAAATGGGAAAATAAGTTTACTTTCGAGCAATATGCCAGAAGTAATCAACTTTGTTTATAGATGATGACACATCAAAAAACTTTAAAAATAATATCTGTGAGTATAATAGTGCTCTCTTTTGTGTCATTTGGTGTATTATTGGAATATGTGGGCAACCACACTGCCACTTGGTCACGGACCATACGTGTGATCAAAATTTTGGGAACTACACATCACAGAATATCTTTAGGTTATAATAAAGATCCAAACAATGCAACATATTGTGGAACATTAGCCTTAGAACAGTATTTTAAATTTCTCTCAGATCTCACCGTCAAATTTTGACGGGTTCTCACTAGTTTTAATAATGATGCAATATTAAAGAAGTAATGGTCACTAGTTATATTTGGACAATTGTCTGAATTCATGGTTTCAATATTTAGTCAATGGCAAAGTAAAATAATCTTTGTCTGATTACTTGCTCACATTTATTTTGTAAAAAATTGTATTGTTTATATTGTGTATGACTTTACATAATTTAGAAATAAATATTGTTTATAAAATAACTTTTTATTTTGCACTCCCTGGACAATAATTCCATTCAGTGACTTAGGATTCCAAATCCTAATATTTTAGTCTTCTTAATTGCCTAGCGTAAAATAATGTATTCATTTGACGCCATTTTGAAAACAACTTCATTTTAAATGTCCCTGTCGTCAATACGCGCCACCTTCATTGGTAGAACGCCCTTCGACGCTATTGGCTCAATCGGGGGCCAAGATGGCTGCTTCCCCCTCCATGAAAATTAGACATTTGGATAAGAGCGTTGGGATTAACATTCAGTGCCGTCTCTATTAGTATACTCTCTGATTACTACAGGCCTAACAACTACGTTATTAGCTGCTTGTGACCTAGGAGTATGTAGGCCACATGTACGAATCATCTTGCTTTAGTTAATGCCAATTAGTTTATTCATCGTTTCTTCTGAGCCGCGGTTATCGACTTTATATTTGAATTATTACCAAACCTAAAATCCAGAATGTGTTTTAATAATAAAAAAACAATTTAAAAATTTAATTAACTTAAAATAATTTAAGTTAATTTTAATTTTGAAGAAAGAATACTTGTCTAATTAGAAATTTCTAATGTAGATAATGAAAATGAGTTATTCGAAATCATATAAAGTGATTTATTTTAACTACGGAAATATCGGAGAATCGAAATTATGATGAAAGGGTTGTTATTTACTTGTGGGCATGGTGTATCTAGGTTCAAGATGTTTAATTAATTCCTTGAATTTATTGTCCTCAATAAAACTGATTATCTTTGCGTGTCATGTAAGCGAATTTTCTTGCTATTGCTATTGAACGGTTGTCTCCTGATATAAATTTATTCTTTATGGCCAAAAATTCAATGAGTGTTGGTTGATTTGTGTTGGAACTTGATGATCTTGACAGGACTGACCATGGGTCATTTACTTCTACCACTTTCCTTGTACGATCTGCGACGATTCAAACGTCCGGTGCAACATTAGTTGGCCTGGCTCACTTGTGTTCGGTGGAGTTGAATACTACCTGGTGTATTCAACATGTTTCTTTTTAATTACTAGCATTGTGTAATGATAGATAATTGATGTAACATGTTTTGTTTTTAATTACTAGCATTGTGTGATTTTTCGCCAGGAGAAAATATTTTTTACATATTCTAAAATTAACACGATTTTCGTCTTTTGAGTCCTCTTCAAAATAATTCCACACTTCAATCTTTTTGTTGATGGAATGCACTAATCTAGTCTTTCGGTCATTTTAAAATGCAGAACTGAACTCAAGAGCTCCCTTAGATGCCTCCGCAGAAACGCTGTCATCGAGCATTGCTTATCGTGCCTGTCGTCACGAGGTATCGAAAGTATCCTACTAATCTCGTGTGAACAAATGGTCCGATTTTCAATCATTAAAAGGCATTTGATTCATTATTAGTTTCAACATTTCATTCAACATTAGTTTTACATTCCCGTAGTGGAACGTATATACGGAGTCACGTACATAGTATTAAGAAAGTTATGCATGTTTAGTGGTTCTTGATACCCAATTTTTTCTTCTTCCAAACGTCAGTCCGCCAGTCTACCCATCAGTAAATACACTAGCACCGATTAAGAATCGGACCATTTGTTTAGAAATTACCGGTAATGTAAATTCCCCTATTGTTTTCCTACATGTATTTTTCGATACATTTTGCAATAAGTGGCTTTCTGGGGGTTTATTACATCATCATTTAGTTTTTTCTTTTAGAACAAATCTGCAAGTTTTTTGATCTGGAGAAAATTTAACGAACCCTGTTTGAAATAGTACTTCTCAAAATAAACGTTGTTTGTTGATAAACAATAAATTCATGTGTAAAGTACAAGAAAAATTGTTCATTTTTTATAAAATACAAAATATGCCTTGTCTACCATTAACTTCTTAACAATGTGGATCGGTTCCAATCAGTGCCATAAATACAGTGAACTCCGGTTATAGTGAACACGGATATAGTGAACTTGAGTCACTGGTCCCGTTTCACTTGTAATACAAATAACACTAAGAAGATTTGGTTATAGTGAACCTGAACCTCGGCTATAGAGAACGTCGGAAATACGAATGTGGAAACTAATATTTTCGTCTGAGTGCCATTGAAAGGTGTCCAAGACTGCATTACTAGACTAAGACACATAGGGCAATGCATAATCAAGTACAGAGAGAGCATGCACTCTGGAAAATAATATAGAGACATTACAAATGATAACGTATGTAGCAAACAATTGAAAATATTTTTATGAACAAAGAGATTGAAATTTTCAGTGTGTGCTGTTAATAAATTTTGCTGTATTTCTGTATTAATACAATTAATAGTTATGGAGAAATTATATTTAATTTTGACACCATCGGATATAGTTAACCAAACATTTTAGCCCCTAGAAGTTCACTATTACCAGAGTTGACTGTATGTGGCTACCAAACTCAAGGCTAATGGACAACCTGAACTACATGGAGATGCGTGCTTTTAATTAAACTGTGTATATCTTTAAATTTCGCATGAAATAAAACCTGTGCCATCAAATACAAAATTACTTCAAAACACTAGTTGTGCTTGAAATAACATCACTAGGAATTGAACATATTTTTAATATAATTTAAAGAATTTTATTATCATATAAGAATATTTTAATGCTTTAGAACATATAGACTATCTTGAAGTGCAATTTGCCATTTAATTGACAATTAAAGACTTAAAAATTAAACTACATTGACACTTTGGACATGTAAAACGAACACACTTGTAATTTAATTCTTCTCGTGAGCGAGACCACATCCTCCACAAACATTTACTCGTTTCATGAGAAGCCTAAAACAGTAGGCAGCAAAAACAACAGTTCAATTTGGCACGTGAATGCGTTGCCAGTGAGATATCATAGAGGTCTTGCTGCTGAAGCGAAGCGAGCACGCGTCGCAGCCAATTGGTCGTTGTCTGATGTGCGTGCGCTTGTGCACGGCAAGGTCGCTAGACTGCTTAAAAGACTTTCCACAAATATCGCATGAATACGGGCGCTCTCCAGTGTGTCTGCGCTTGTGCATGGCGAGGGCGCCCGACTGTGTAAAAGCCTTCTCGCACACATCGCATGCATACGGGCGCTCTCCGGTGTGGGTGCGCTTGTGTCCGGCTAGGGCGCCCCAATTTGTAAATGCCTTCCCGCACACATCGCATGAATACGGGCGTTGTCCTGAGTGTGTGCGCTTGTGAGAGATTAGATAATCTGACCGACTGAAAGCCTTTCCGCACACATCGCATGCATACGGGCGCTCTCCAGTGTGAATGCGTTTGTGCTTGGCGAGGTAGTCAGACTTACCAAAAGCCTCTCCGCACACATCGCATGAATGTGGACGCTCTCCAGTGTGAATGAGTTTGTGCTTGGTGAGGTTGCCAGAGTTACTAAATGCCTTTCCGCACACATCGCATAAATGCGGGCGCTCTCCAGTGTGAATGCGTTTGTGCTTGGCGAGGTAGCCAGAATTACCAAAAGCCTTTCCGCACACATCGCATGAATGCGGACGCTCTCCACTGTGAGTGCGTTTGTGCTTGGTGAGGTCGCGAGAGTTACTAAAACTTTTTCCGCACACATCGCATGAATGCGGGCGCTCTCCAGTGTGAGTGCGTTTGTGCTTGGCGAGGTCGCCCGACTGTGTAAAAGCCTTCTCGCACACATCGCATGAATGCGGGCGCTCTCCAGTGTGAGTGCGTTTGTGCTTGGAGAGGGCGCCCGACTGTATAAAAGCCTTCTCGCAAACATCGCATGAATACGGGCGCTCTCCAGTGTGGGTGCGCTTGTGCATGGCTAGGGCGCTCAACTGTGTAAAAGCCTTCTCGCACACATCGCATGAATACGGGCGCTCTCCGGTGTGGGTGCGCTTATGTCCGGCTAGGGCGCCACATTCTGTAAATGCCTTCCCGCACACATCGCATGAATACGGACGTTGTCCTGAGTGTACGCGCTTGTGAGAGATTAGATTACTAGACTGACTGAAAGCCTTTCCGCACACATCGCATGCATACGGGCGCTCTCCGGTGTGGGTGCGCTTATGTCCGGCTAGGGCGCCACATTCTGTAAATGCCTTCCCGCACACATCGCATGAAAACGGGCGTTGTCCTGAGTGTGTGCGCTTGTGAGAGATTAGATGACCTGACCGACTGAAAGCCTTTCCGCACACATCGCATGCATACGGGCGCTCTCCAGTGTGAATGCGTTTGTGCTTGGCGAGGTAGTCCGACTTACCAAAAGCCTTTCCGCACACATCGCATGAATGTGGACGCTCTCCAGTGTGAATGAGTTTGTGCTTGGTGAGGTTGCCAGAGTCACTAAATGCCTTTCCGCACACATCGCATGCATACGGGCGCTCTCCAGTGTGTGTGCGCTTGTGCGCGGCGAGGTCGCCCAAGCTACGAAAAGTCTTTCCACACACATCGCATGAATGTGGGCGCTCTCCAGTGTGAATGCGTTTGTGCATGGTGAGGTTGCCAGAGTTACTAAATGCCTTTCCGCACACATCGCATGCATACGGGCGCTTTCCAGTGTGAATGCGTTTGTGCTTGGCGACGTCACTAGACATCCTAAAAGCCTTTCCGCACACATCGCATGAATGCGGTCGCTCTCCAGTGTGTGTGTGCTTGTGCGCGGCGAGGTTGCCCGAGTTTCTAAAAGCCTTTCCGCACACATTGCATGGATACGGGCGCTCTCCAGTGTGAGTGCGTTTGTGCTTGGCGAGGGCGCCCGACGCTTTAAAAGTCTTTCTGCACATATCGCATGAATACGGGCGCTCTCCAGTGTGTGTACGTTTGTGCACAGTGAGGCTGCTTGACATAGTAAAAGCCTTTCCGCACACGTCGCATGAATATTGACGCTCTGCTGCGAGCTGCCGCTTGTGAGGAGCGAGGTCGCTGGACGCGGTGGGAGATGCTCCGCAGACGCCGAGGCTGGCGCTGTTGGTAGGCCGCTGCCCTCCCGGCCGCACTGGATTCACTTGACCCTGGTCCTGGTGCTCCTGGGAAGGTGGAGAGACCTCTGCGCCTTGAAATGTCCATAAAATAATTCATCACCAAAAAAAACACAATACACACAAAAACCAAGTATTGAAAACCCAATATTAAGGACAAATGGGAAAGAAAGACTATAGTGTCAATAAATGGGAGGGCAGCAGAGCATGGTATTTGACTTCATTAGAAAGTGAAAGGCAAACGATAAAGATATCCAGAAACGTCGAGAATGGATATAATAGCTGCATCCAACACCTATAAACTAGTTATTTTATTTCTTTAACGTAAAAATACAGTTAAAACTGTGTATGAGTGGGGAGAAGTGAATTCTGTGCACGTTTTCAAAATTCTGTGATCCCTATTCCTATATTTTACCCCCGAAAATGTATGATCAGAAGCAAAACAAGGGGCCATCTCAGCCTTAGCTTAATGGATCAGGGAAACTGGACGAAAAACCTGATTGAGATAGGGGTCATTGACCCAGAAGCTGCGATACAAAACTTGTTACATATTGTTTAGAATGAAACAGACCAATGACAAATAATACATTAAATATCACTGTTAAAATTAATGTTACTTTCCTTGTAATGCTCATGCTACATCACATTCTTTCTTACATTATTTAACAAGTTTAAATAAGAATCACACAAGTTAATCCCACTAATATGTAGCCAACGTGCAAAAATATTTTTCGCATGTAGAATAACTAAAGCTTCCTGCCGGAATCTACATAATTATATTGACTATAATCGGAAGTACATGTACAAACGTGCAGAAGTTCAAGACCAATAATAATAATGAAAAATAATGAGGATATTTTGAACGCTAGAAACAAACCTAAAGCAATGTGGAACATCGTAAAAAATGCGACCACGTCTTCACGACATTTCGTAGAAAACGTTGTTTTAAAGGATAATGAAAGAGGAACATGTAATCCAGAAAAAGTTGCGAATCTCTTTAATCAACACTTTTCTAGAATTGCGGTTGATCTCACAAAGGGACTAAAACCACAAAATTCAACATCATATGCTTTCCCAAAATATTTCGGCACGATGTTTATTTACGAAACTTCTTCTAACGAAATCCTCAGAATAGTCAGTAAACTAAAAAATAAATATTCATCTGGTTTAGATGAATTTCCGGATTGTTTATTAAAAACCTGTGCACCTGCCATTATACACCCATTAACTCACATTTTCAATGCTTCCTTGTGCACAGGAATATTTCCAGATATTTTCAAAACAGCAAAAATTAAGCCACTTCTTAAAAAAGGGAACAAAAAGGAAATTCAAAATTACCGGCAAATTTCTCTTTTGTCAGTTTTCTCAAAAATATTAGAGACGCTTTTCTTTACGCGAATGGAAACTTTTCTCAGGAAAAACGAAGCGTTTTCAGACTCACAACACGGTTTCAGGAAATCAAAATCTACGAAAACTGCCATTTTTTCTTTCCTTAAAGATGTTGCTTCATCAATGGACCAAAATGAAGAACCCGTTGGGATAATTTTAGATCTTTCGAAAGCTTTTGACGTTATTAACCATAACATCTTGCTCTCAAAATTACCTTCTTACGGAATTCGTGGTATTGCCCTAGATTGGATAACCTTAAACATCGATCTCAAAGAGTAGAAATACCGTACTGGCACGGAAGGACATTATTTACTTATCCTTCCAATTCTTTGCCAATTGAACATGGGGTCCCACAGGGTTCGATCTTAGGTCCTATCCTCTTTCTGTACGTAAACGATATGCCCTCATCTATTAAAAATGGATGAACAGTTCTGTTTGCCGATGACACGAATGTTCTTTGCAAAAAAGAAACAATAAATAGTACAATTTCAGAAGTTTCAAATTGGTTTTGTAATAACAAATTAATAGTTAACGAAGGAAAAACTGTCTCTGCAATTTTGCGTTTCAAATCGGCAATCGTATGCTCTATTGAAAATGAACAATTTGCAATTAGCTGATGTTAAGGTAACGAAATTTCTAGGTCTCTCAATTCAATCAAACCTCAAATGGAATGTACATATAACAGAATTAAACATTAAATTAAGCTCGTTATGTTATGCATTCAGAATTCTTTCTAATTCTGTCAGCCTTCATGAAGCTCGTTGCGTGTATTTTGCGAATGTACATTCCAGCCTGAGACATGGCATAATATTCGGGGGAAGCTCATCCTTTAGTGCCCAGACATTTAGATTGCAAAAGAAAATTATCCGAATAATGAAAAGATCCCATCCACGTGATCCGTGCAAGCCTCTTTCCATTGAGCTTGGAATATTACCATTGCCTTGCCTATTTATTTATGAGTCTGTAGTACTTGTCAAAACTGACTTACTAAACGGTGGGAACTTATTTTCATGTAATGCTGATATTTATAGTTACAACACTCGACGTAGAGATCATGTTCATCAAGTGTCAGTATCAACAGCTCACTACAAGAAATCCATATACAATACATGTACGTTACTTTACAACGCACTGCCAGATGAAATTAAACAATTGAAACTGATACACAAATTTAAGTTAAAAGTAAAATCTTTTCTGCAGCAAAACTGTTTCTATACAGTTAGAGACTATACTGATCGTCAAAAGGAAAAATAATGTTTTCACTAACAAATCCAAAATATAGTATAATGAATTAGTTTACATTTGCATTGTTTTATTTTAAAAAACTCAATATGCCTGTAACAAATAATGTAATTCAGCTTCCGGGTCAAAGACCCCCATCTCGATCGGGTTTTCGTCCAGTTTCCCTGATACATTGAGCAAATGCAGAGATGGCCCCTTGATTCGCTTCTGGAGGTAAATGTAGCTTCACTATGCGCACGTTTCGTTGAACTTTCCTTTTGCTTGTAATGGTAGTAGAGCATGGGATGACTTTCTATTTTGTTAACAATACAGAAAAATCAAATCCGTTCGTTCCTTTACCGTTAAAAATAAGTTTTCTATAATTTGGCAACGAAAATATCTAGTTTTTGAAATGTTAATCTCTCGCTTTTTTAAATTTATTATTATTACTATTATTTTTTTATCTTTCAACTACCCAATGATCTCAGAGAAGTAGTACGCGTAGATGGCTCTTCTACGATGGCGCACTGTCTGTCTGCTTTGTGCTGTCGTGTCTCGCCCGCTCGCCAACAGTCGATGTCACATATCACCTGCCAACTCTACTTTGAGCGCAAACGCACCGCCACACGAGAATTCATTTTCCCCATTCGGAATCAATTATTGACGTGGCACAGAGAAAGTAGTGTAACGATGCGGAAACAAAAGGCGATTTTTGATCATAAAACTCGTTTGCAGAGTCCCCAGTTAATCCAGTCATTACGTGCTCTAAACGACTGATATCAAAAAATATTGTGTTTGTTTATGCTCTTTTATGTTTTTTGAATTGCTGAATACGAATCTGATGCTTGGCAAAAATATGTCCGTCGGAATTTGAGTTATAACAAAAATTCATGAAGAACATTTTCTTGTATTTTGCCTACAAAAGAATGGCGCTACAACGTACCTACTTTCTAGCCTATAAAATAATAGTTATCTTGTACTATTTATATCACAATCTCTCCAAATTAACACATCTCAGTCATCATTTGTAAAACTCATTACAAAGTAGAACATTTGGAACATCATCAATAATCAGCAAATATCAACACAAATTTGACAATTATAACGCCTTTTCATACAAGTAAATCATGCCAGACGTAACTCAACACGTAATTCACATAGACGTAAAATGAATGGTATTATATCGATTTCAGCGGCACATAGGACGTTTTGAAAGGTATAATGATGGCCAGCTAAGAAGACCAACTAACGGGTCAACTTTTGAAAAATATCACTATCGGATGAGAACATGTATTCATACGCCATTTACTGTAATTTCGTTTCGATTTGTGTTGGTAAAAGCCGCTACTATTCGTGCGGATAGCAAATTACGGACGGGTCATCACAATATACGCAAGTACGGCGAAAAAGATTATAACGTTACACGAGAAAAAAATGGCTTTTTTGGTCTCGTTATGTTTGTGATCCTCGGCGCACGGGCCTAGTTTCATTTTTCACTCCTCAAAAAACGCTCCTTTCACCCTTGAAACGTAGCATAACATTAAAGTGGATATATGGTATCTTTTGTACCGACCAATTATTTTAGATACAATTGAGGTATTGAGCAAGTAGCTCTCGTGCAGTGAGGACCTCCAGCACTCACGGAGCATACTAGCTTGCGCTATTAGCTTGCGGCACTGCGCTATCAGCTCGCGAATCATCGCTAACATAACCGCTCTCTTTCGCAGGACGTTCCAGGCGGTGGCAGCGCGGGTTGGCGCCTGTCTGGCTGAGAAGACCAGGGAGTTCACCCAATTTACAGCAGAAAAGGAGAACAAACCCAGAAAGCAGCACAAGCCGACGGAACACCAGAGGCGTCGGCCGGGGCGGCGACTGGAAAAAATGGACCCCAGACGGAAGAAGGAGCGGCCTGACGACCAAATGGAGCACAGCGGGATCTTCAACGCTGAAGCGGATTTGGTAAGGGCAATGCCGACAGCACCAGGAGCGCACCCCACCCGGCGCAACCACTTCCACTCCCCTGGCAGGGACCGTCGACCACACCACACCACACCACCCACGAATTCAATCCCGCAAAGAAAACCAAAAAAACCCCTCCCACCATTGAACCTCCCCCAATTCCGACACAAAACCGTTTTACACCCATAACCCCCAATGACCCTGACCCAATACCCCACAGTTCCTCGAATCCCCCCCTAATCCTAATCCCCAAAGCACTACACCCCAACCAACCCCGACACAGACAAAACCCAAAATAGGCGCATTCACAATAGATTTACAATCCATTTTCTCGACCAACGAATTGACCAAAGATTTAATGAAAGAATCTAACAAGATGATGACAGTTAAATGCACACGGACCGACCTATTAATACAACCGATGACAGTGACGGCCCACAATAAAATTAGAGAACGACTAGACCAAATACGAACGGACCCCAGACTGAAAGCCCTCTACTTTGTAACCATCAATTACCACTACAACAGATGTACGGAAGAGACACGAGACAAACTTGTTATAAAAGGACTACCACCCAACTACGACACTGACCTAATTAAAGACTCTCTTGACAAGCAGAACATTAAATATTTTTACCTTTCTGAAATGAAAAAACGAGACGAAGACGGACATTTGACACCACTTGGAATATACACAATTGAGGTACCCCGACACGAAATAACGTTGATAAAGGACAGACGATATTGACTAAAAGACTATATTGACTACTACAAGATCAACATCCAAGACTATAAGACAACAGACCGGGTACCTCAATGTAAAAATTGTCAAAAACTCTATCATACATGAAACCACTGCAGAGGACCTACTGTGTGTGCCTACTGCACTCAGTGCCACCTTACTGAAACCTGCCCCAACGCCAATACACCAAACTTCCTGCCCAAATGTAATAACTGCCACCAACCCCACCCAGCCTTCCACCCATCCTGCCCATATATACTAAAAGCTCGCGAAACCCGAAAGAATCAGATTGAAAAATTCAACCCCCCAAACCCTCCAACATTCAGCTCCAGATCCTCCCCCCCCCCTTAGCCAACAATTCCAATCGTACTCATCTGCCCTCACCTCAATCCTCGGCAATCCCCAAAACCCAGGAAATCCCCAGAACTCCAACCAAACCTCCCCCGCCCAAGAAATCAAAGACCTGTTCTCTCTCCTTCAATCCTTTAACATTAAAAAATCCTATCCAACTTAAAACCCATCCTCGATATCCTACGTGGCCCAGAGGACATCCTAACTAAAATTATCTCCGCCGGTATGAAAATTGTAGAAATATTCACCCCCTAAATGGCTCCCAAACCCCGCTTCCTCTCCCTCTCCTCATGGAACGTCTAAGGCGGCATCAACCAGAAAAAACCTCTCCTTACACAATTCCTCACAGACTACTCCATCGGAATACTATTCCTACAGGAAACTTTCCTTAAACTAATATCCCCTTTTCCATCCAAAATTACATCCCCCACCGCAACGACAAAACCCTACCCCAAACGGAGGCATGGCCATCCTAATCCGAAAATCCATTCCCCACGCCCCCTACCAGCTACCCCCGACATCCACCCTTGAGTGCACATCCATCCAAATAGGCACCCCAGCTACCCCAATAATCCTAATATCCGCTTATAAAAAACCTAAAACCCCCATTCCTACCTCCGATCTAAACATACTACTGAACCTACCCTACCCCTTTATCCTGGCTGGGGACCTAAATAGTAAGTCAACGTCTTGGGGCTGCAAGACAAACACGACGGGACAAAAACTTGAAAACTTCATTGACAACAGTCCCTCTATCCAACTAAACCGCCCCGTGAACCCACCCACCTCCGTAACGACAGCCCACATGACATACTAGACATAATCCTACACTCAAGCATCCATGTATCCACCCCCTATCCTAAATATGACCTATTTAACTCCTCAGACCACCTCCCCATTGTCTTCTGCTCCACTTCCACCACACCTTACCTAACACCCAAACCCGCTCCCATTCCAGTCACTGACTGGAAATCCTATTCCCACACACTTTCCAAAAAAATCCAAACCCCCTCCGAAATCCAATCCCCAGATGACATTGACTCCTGTATCCAACACCTCACACACCAAACAGTTAAAACCTACAAAAAACACACCACCTACTCCCAAAACCTTCACCCAATCCTTCCTGACAACATCATACTACTAATAAGACGGAAAAGACAACTACAAAGACATTTCTACAGATACAGACGAGACGAAGACAAAAAAGAACTAAAACGGACTCAACACACCTTACAAAGACTACTAAGACAACACGAGACAAACAAATACGACAAACTCATTAATGACAAAGGCAACCCCAGCGCATTACACAAGGTAATCAAGGCTGTGCCCGATAATCCCACCACAACATCCCCACTCCTTACCCCACAAAATATCCTACCTTCGACCCCCAGCACATCACAAACATCCTTGCCCAATCCCTGGCCGACCGCTTCCGTCCCGTCAACATCCCACTCCCTGCACAAGTCATCCACAAATATCAAAACACCCCTTCACTACCACCAACTCAACAACAAACTTGGACAACGACGGACGACGAGACGCGACGCATCATAACCACCATTGACAACAGTAAAGCCCCCGGATCCGATGGAGTTCTCCCCTCCCAATTAAAACATCTTCCAAGAAACGCTATCCGCCACCTCACCCTCATCCTTAACTCCTGCCTAAAAATATCTTATTTCCCCACCGCCTGGAAGATCGCCCGCGTCTCCATGATTCCCAAACCCGGCAAGGACCATCGGCACCCAAACAACTTCCGCCCCATCAGCCTCCTGCCCATCCTTGGCAAAATTTTTGAGAAAACCATCCTTCTCCGACTCACTCCTATCCTTGATCCCATAATCCTTCCAACACAATTTGGTTTCCGCGAGGGTCGCTCCGCGGCCCTCCAATCCCTCCATCTGGCTATCTCTGTCGCCACTCCCCTCCAGATCCCTAAAGAGATACCAGCAATCCTTACCGACCTCACCCAGGCTTTTGACACCGTATCCCACGAAATGCTTCTGATGAAACTTCGCCCCTACGCCCCCGATCACCTATTCGCCCTCATCAGAAGTTACCTATCCAACAGATCCTTCCATGTCCGGCACCTTTCCAAAACTTCCAAAACCTTTCCTATCCAGGCCGGCGTCCCACAGGGCGCCGTGCTCTCCCCGGCGATCCTCTTCTCCCTCTACATTAATGACATCCCACTGACCCCGGTGTCAAACCCCTCCTCTACGCCGATGACCTTGCCTTCCTCGCTCCCGACCTACCCCTCCAAAATTCCCTAACACAAATTCAAACTGCCCTCAACTCCTTCCTCCTCTGGGCTAATGAAAACAATTTAACCATAAACCCACCAAATCCCAAGCCATCGTTTTCTCCTACAGAAAATCCCCATCCACTCCCCCACCCCTTACCATAAACCAAATCCCTATCCCTTGGCAATCCCATGTAAAATACCTCGGTGTCACCTTCTCCCAAAAACTCCTATGGTCCCTCCATATCCAACACACCATCACCAAAAGCAATAGAATAATCAATGCCCTCTACCCCCTCCTCTCAAACCAAAACCTAACCCCCAAAAAGCGAATCCTTATCTACCTCTCCTACATCCCATCTATCCTGACATATACTCATCCCACATGGATTGCCACATCCCCCACCAACCTATCCTATATCACCCGAACAGAGAACAGGGTCCTTCGCCTCATTTTCCGCCCTCCTATGTATACCCGTTTCAACGACATCCGCTCCAACCACGACATCCCTCACATTCTTATCCACATCCACAATTCCGCAATCTCCACAATCCAAAACTTCACAACCAACCCAACCTTCCAACCCCTAGTAACCCCACACCTCCATATTCTCTCGACCCCCCCACACACACACTCCCGCAAAAAACACCCACTCGACATCCTCCAACTCCCACCCCCTATCACCTGAGTGACAGTAGGCATGGAAGAACCATGAAAACAACAGACGGGTCATTGACATTGACAAAGACAAAGCGACAAACGACTACGCCTACAACCCTCCCATCCTAAACCCCCAATCCGCTCACCCTGTTTTCTGAAAAAAGACAAAAAAATAAAATAAAAAAAATAAAAAATAAAAATAATAAATCAATAAAAAAATAAAATAAAAAAATAAATATATATATATATATATATATATATATATATATATATATATATATTTCCCAATCCCTATTCCTACCCCATCCCAATACCCAACCCCCGCCCAACCACATAAACCCTACATCATCCCCACCCTGCCTCCCAATCCCCGTCTCTGTACGGGGGAGTGGGGGTGGCAACAGCAGCAGATTAGGAACCCCATCAACAGCAGAGAGACACCAGCTGAAGAACCCCGTTAGGGGCAGGCAGCTGACCAGCTGGGACCACTCGAAGCGACACGAGAAAAAAATAGCGTTTTTGGTCTCGTTATGTTTGTGATCCACGGCGCACGGGCCGAGAGTTTCATTTTTCACTCCTCAAAAACGCTCCTTTCACTCTTGAAACGTAGCATAACATTAAAGTGGAAATATATCTTTTGTACCGACCATGTATTTTAGATACAATTAACGAGACGAAAACATAAAATACACTAACACTCACCTGGAAAGATAAAACCTCCCTCCAGTTTTACGGACGCAACGGAAACACGATCACAGCCAGGAGCAAGAGGATCCTACAACAAAAGATGTTCATAAATTTACTGACAACTAAAGATCGGAAACCGAAACGAAACGGGTTTAGACTTCGTTCTGAGACTCTGATTGCTAACAGTTGACTATTCCTCGGTGCGATTTTGTTAAACGGATATAAGTTGCTTGTTATTCGAAGTATCCATTCTTATTACACGTTACATGTTGCTATAACATGTGAATACAGGTCTGTGAAATTAGTATATAGTATTAAGTGAACATTTGTAAATAGTTTTTTGTTGACAACAGCCGCCTTCGCCACCCTCTTCGAAAATGGGCGTCCATTTAAAGTTTACATGAAGTTGAAAAAAGAATGATATTCATTAATCTTTGACGGGTAAAAACAACTAAAACACTATGAAATTTTATAACTATTATTAAGTCGTCATTTGTTAATGGTTTTTCGTTAATAACAGCCGCCTCGGCTGGCTTCTTTGAAGATGGTGACCATTTATAGTTTACATGTCGAGGTCTGAATAAAGGGTCATTTTCGCAGTCCGCGTGCAGAGTCGACGCAGCAATGGGTGTGTGCAGGTGGCGCATAGGGTGAAATGATCCCCACAGGAAATGACCTCTGGCATATGGGTAACCGCAACTGCTAGAAATAAGGTTCATGTGATGTTTCTTCCTATGAAAACGAGTGTTAAAAAAGTTATGAACATTGCCTCGACAAATTTTAACACATTTTCCCCTGAGTCATGGTGTAAATGCTTATAATAACCTTTTCTTTACTTCTGGAAAAAAATAATGAAGCTTTTATTGTTGATCAGTCAGATTAATGTCAGTTAAGACCAGTACTGTTTTCGACATAAAAAAACAACAAATTAACTGGAATATTATTATTTTACACATAGAACATGTTTCATTAGATTCGTTCTTAAAGAAGCATTTCCAAATCATTAATTAGTTATTTAACTGCATACCCTAAATATATATATATATATATATATATATATATATATATATATATATATATATATATATATATTTATACAACTGTAAGTAAATTTTATTCTTCTTATTTCTTCTAGATATTTAAACAACTGTAGTAAATTCTATTCTTCTTATTGTAAATGTTTTGTTTTCGGGCGTTTACGTTTTGCATTGTATGTATTGAAAACCTCCTTAATTTAAACTTCGGAAAAGTTGAAATATGAAATAATAATTATTGATTCCAATGTTAATATTTTGTAAAGGTTGTCTTTTATATATGATTTATAAACAAAAACAGCTTCAATTTTTTATAGACAACATATCACATTAGTGGAAAAAATGGTAAGGTTGTCTGATAAATGTTATTACGAAAAGAACTTGGAGTTGATATTTAATTTGTTGTTATGTAATAATTATCCTATAAAATTTATTTCTAAATATGTGAATCAAAGGTTGAATAGATATGTATATATGAATAGTCTAGATAATAAGAACAAAACTTCTGAGATTACTTACAAAGAATGTGTTAATATGGTTCTACCGTATGTACCATGTATTAAGAATAGGATAATTAACATCTTTAAGAATAAGTACAATGTTAACATTATAGACAGGGTAGTGAATCAAAAACATGTTATAACTAAATTAAAAGATCATATTAATAAGCTTGACCAACAGAATGTTGTTTATAAGATTCCTTGCCAATCGTGTAACAAATGCTATGTAGGACAAACCTGCAGAAAATTAAAAACACGACTTAGTGAACACAAAAACAATATAAAAAAATGTAGTCATTATTATAATTCGGTTTCTAATCATGTCATTTGTACTCAACATCGGTTTGATTATGATAATACTGAGGTTTTATGTATAGAACAGAATAAGAATATAAGGTTGATTTTAGAAACTTTACATATAAAAAACAATAACACTGTAAATTCCATGATAGAGTCAAATAAGTTCACAAGATGTGATGATAGTATTGTACAATCTCTGAGTGAAACATAGAGTGCATGTTCTTTGGAAGTAGACCATATTATGTGAGGTTAATGGTTTCCAAGTTACTAGTTTTCCGTCCACTTTGCTGGTGTGATGGGGAAAACTAGTTTTTATGTATGTGTATTTGGACGTTTTATTATGTTGACAAAGGCATATTTTAGCCCAAAGTGGTGTTTTTTTACTTATATTTATTTTTCAATCATTGATATGTAATTACCATGGTTTGGTAAGTTTCAATTTCATTATAATGATGAATTATGTAGTTTGTCCTTTTCCTGTGAAGTTTAGTAAATTTGATATTAATGTTATGAGGTTATTTTATAAATGTAATTATAAATTTAAGCAATGATTGTAACATATTGTATTTTGTCTGTATGTTGTATTAGCCTGAAGAAGAAATCAAAGGATGATTTCGAAACGTCGCGCATTTAAGTCCATTAATAAAACAAAAATGTGATATGTTGTCTATAAAAAATTGAAGCTGTTTTTGTTTATAAATTATTGATTCCATTGAAGAGAACGTTTTCTTAGTGTCCTTTATCGAGCTATCTCCCATCTGACCTAAGAGATGACCTAAGCCTGTCTTTGTATTTCGCACATGGAGAGGCTGTCAACGTATGCGCCGTGCCGTAGGCGTTCTTCCTTCCCCGACCCCTCCTTCGGCGAACTGAGGAAGCGTTGACACCTTGAGATAATCACGAACGCTCAGGCTTTCAGGCCCAGTTTTGTTATTGTTAAAAAATGATTTCCTCTTACTTCATTTCACAATTAAATCTTAATTATACATTAATAAATAGGGCTAAAATAAAATGTTATTTTCTTAGTTTATATTAAGGGTTTAATATATTTTGACATTAACTGTAAATATTGAGAAAATTTGTAATAAAAGTAAATTATTATGTTATTATTACTATTATTATTATTATTATTATTATTATTATTATTATTATTATTATTATTATTATTATTAGCTATTAACATCGCATGTGGGCAAGGGTTCCCTTCTACGCGGGTAGCTTACATTGTAAAATGCATCTGGAGGAGCCCACTTCGAGAAGAGTGTTTCTTCCTTAATAATAAGAAATATATACTAACATTATTAATTAATAAAAAAGAGTTTATTAATATTAACATTTTTACTTTTTAATTAAAATTAACATTTAATTTAAATAAATGTACAAATTAACAAACAAAATAATAAATTAATTTACACAAATTTAATGCAAACATTTAAAATTTAATTAGTATTAATATTTTAAAATATTTATTAAAATTAATTAACATTATATAGTACTATTAATATTTTTTCTTAATGAAATTTCTTAAATAATACATGGGTGTAAATTAAACATGTTTCAATCATTAATTTTGAATTAAACATAACGCTTCTGTTTCCTCGCGTAAGAATAGTTAATGTCTATTAGCGTTCAATGTCAATTTTTAATATTGTTTTAGTTATAATTATGGTGCAAAATAAGGAAACTGGGCCAACTGAAAAAATTATTTTCGGGAATGTTAGTGATACGATCAAATTTAAGCAAATGATCGTATTTAGTGATAAACACAGTCGTGCAAGAAGGAAGTTTGGTATGCGTGGGAAGATTCATTTATGGATAAGAAGACACGTTTCTCCATTTTTTATCGCTACTAGAAAGGACAAGATTTATACGGAGAAATTCGATAAATTTTCAACACTGTATCACGTGTCGCCAAGCTCTGCGCCCGGACGTGAGGTCCAAGGTCAGCGAACGAGCTCGTGTTGATGTCTGCGAAAGACCGTTGGCTGGTCCCTCCGTCTGACGACAGAACTCGACTTCCCAGTCAACGGCAGAACTCGACCTAGCTAGAATATGTGTCGAAAATCTGCCACCCTCGGGACTCGAACCCTAGGACCTCCCGGTCAGAAACTCTGCCGTGTAAATAGTTGTTTCCTCTGAGCCATCTCAGCGGAAAAAATCACAATGAATTCCCCCCAAATACCTGTATGATTCTCCTGAAATACCGGTATTATCTTATTAAAATACCGATATTTTGATGAGAGAATACCGGTATAATACCTTTAAATAGAGGTATTTTACCGGTATATACGTCGGATAAAGGTAAAATACCTCTAAAAATACCGGTATTTGACGTCTTATACAGGTATTTTTAAAGGTATTTTGAATAAAGGTATAATAGAGGCAAATGTATTTCTATACCGGTATAAATACCTTTACCGCTATTATTTCGGTATTTGGTCCCTGGATAAAATTACCTACATTTAATGTCCGTAAGAATTGTTTCTCCGATAAACGATTTAGCCGTAAGAACACCACGAAATTTGGTGATGTAAGCGAAACACGAAACACGGGAATTATCCTATTTTATCTCATTATAACTTAAAAACTATCAATTTTTTGTAAGTATTAACCGGATATGAAATGAAGGAGGTTAAAATTGCCTACAATGTGTATGTACAGTTTTCTTCTAGGATCAATGGTATTGCCGTTAGTGTGCAAAATATCCCTGAATGTTACTGTGAAAATGGAACTCCACTGAACCGCCCTAACTACATTTATATCCAATGAAGTTGTATGCAAATAAATACAGCGCCGTGTGAATCTGTTTATATTTTAATTGGAAAAAGGAAAGTAGGTAATTAATAAAGCGCAAGAGGAAATTAATATTTTGAAAGTCGAACGTGCCTTCAGCGTTGCGTAGGTTCTCAAGGCCCTAGTTTTTATAGACATCTCTCTCTCTCTCTCTCTCTCTCTCTCTCTCTCTCTCTCTCTCTCTCTATATATATATATATATATATATATATATATATATATATATATATATTGTGACGTTCGTGGCCTGGCCACAGACTTGCACGGCGCCCACGCATCTTCGACGGTGACGGAGTGATTAACAACATCGGGAGAGCGGCACGGAGGAAGAAAGGCGCGACCTGCCGGTGGCGGCCGGAAGCGGCGGAGGGGTGGTTTCGACGGGGAAGGGGGCGGCGCGCAAGGGGGGTTCTGTGACGTCGGGGCCGCGTTGTACGGCGGAGCGGCGCAGAGCTGCCTCCTTCTCTGTTAATCCGACGACACGAGCGAAAGCACTAGTTCTAGGAGTCTGGTAGCGTAGGCGAACGCGTAAGTTCTCTACGAATTTGGTAGTGAAAGTGAATAATTGAGTGGTGCGAGCGTGGAGGATTAGTGGGTATAGGAATGTAGTTGCAATACGAACAAATTGGTAATCCGCTGCAAGCTGGTTAGAAAGAAAGCGGTCAGGGCGAAGTAAGAACAGTAAACGTTTCTTTTCAAGAGTGCTCATTTCGTGCAGAGGACAGTTTTGTGAAATCCAGTGGAGGCTGCGTGTATAAGCGCTGCAGCCATCCGAAGTGCAGCTGCGACGCCCAGTGTAGTAACGCAAAGATCCGATTTTGCGACGTGCCAGAGACTTGGAGCGCGGGCATACACGTTCGTGGCGAGGACGAAGAAAAAAGAGAAGCGGGGGCCGGGAGCGGATGAAGCGTACGAGAGAAGGGCCTGGTTTGACCGATCGCGTGACGGACGGGCGAAGCGAACGAGAGAAGCTGGAGTGACGTCGCTGCGACACCGGGCAGCGGGAGTGCCAAGGTAGCCTTCGAGCGAACTGGAGAGCGCCGTAAAGGTAACCGAACTTGCGACTTTTCGTGCGAAGATTGGTGCGGACCAGAAAGTGGATAACGGCAAATTTGCGTGGTAGTTCATGTGAGAAACTCCCTAAATTCAGTATAGAAAGACTGTCACCTTTTAAACAAATTCGTGGAGGTTTAAATTCTGCTAAAAGTATGCCTTGTTTGATTTTGCCAAAGGCCAAAACCTTGTACAATTTTACGGTAATGTTATGTAACTAACTGGTTTCATTCTGGGTTATTGGGGAAAGATTAAGTTGTTCCACTATTTGATGAATGTGTAAATTCTTTTATGATTTAAATTGTACGAATTATAGTAGATTTCCATGTTACTTTGTTACATTACTTTCTCATATCCTAATGTTATGTAACTAACTGGTTTCATTCTGTGTTATTGGGGAAAGATTAAGTTGTTCCACTATTTGATGAATGTGCATATTATTTTTTTTATGATTTAAATTGTACGAATTATAGTAGATTTCCATGTTACTTTGTTACATTACTTTCTCATACCTTAATGTTATGTAACTAACTGGCTTCATTCTGTGTTATTGGGGAAAGATTAAGTTGTTCCAGTATTTGATGAATGTGTATATTTTTTTTATGATTTAAATTATACGAATTATAGTAGATTTCCTTGTTACTGTCTTAGATCACTTTCTCATACCCCAAAAGATCCTGCCCCCGAGATATTTAAGCTCGAAAGAGCAGTCTATAAGGGCGTTTCCACAAGTGGAGGCGTTACAATATATATATATATATATATATATATATATATATATATATATATATATATTGTGACGTTCGTGGCCTGGCCACTAACTCACACGGCACCCACGCATCTTAGATTGTGGAAGGAGTGAATAAATAACATCGCAAGAGCAGCACGGAAGAGAAAAGGCGCAACCTGGAGGTGGCGGCCAGAAGCAGCGGCGGGGTAATTTCAACGGAGGGGCGGCGCGGCATAGGGGTTCTATGACGTCAGGGCCGCATTTATACGGCGGAGCGGCGAAAAGCTGCCTTCTTCTCGATTTGGACGGCGACGAGCGAGGTACTAGTTTTTCTAGAGCTAGGCGGCGACAAGCGAGGTATTCCTCTGTAGTAAAGACGCGGAGTCGTAGAGATTATCGCGAGTAATAGTGGAAGAAAACGTTGCAACATTGAGGCGGCGAAAAGGCAGCAAGTTAATATTATAACGAGGCCGCATAAAGTAAAATAAACGTGATTGTGAACAATATCATAGTCAACGCGCTGGTGGGAGCGACACGTGCTGTAACACACGCGAGGGACGGAGCAGTACGCGTGCATGGGTCCTGGATCTGGTGGCGAGAGCTTAGAAGACTGGTGCGAAAATCTGGTAACGGATTGCGGAGACGGCTTCGAGGTCATCGGGAGACGCGAGTGGCAGCGCGGCTGGCAGGTGTGCAGCTACTTCGACGCGACGGCGGTGCGTAACCCGGGGCCTTGGGCGGCGGCAAAGGTAATTTGTAACTGAGTAAACCAGAGGGGGAGACCGTATTTTGGAAGGAGTGAAATGAAGAACCAGACCATTAAAACTTTGTAAAATCAACTGAGATTTGTATCACGACAGCATAAATTTACCTTGTACAGCGGTAATACTTGCAATAGAACTCGATCTAGAAACTGTGTGAATTTTATTAGAGTTCCTCATTTTATTGTATAAAATTTGCTAACGAGGAAATACTTAATGTAAAGTAGCAATAAGATCTTGAATAACGAGTGGTTGTGTTTAATCCCAGGAGTATGGGAAAATTTAGTTTCAATTAAGTTCATAACTTAGCAAAACCGTGCACGGGTGATAGGAGAATCAGACTCGATATAGCGAGCACATTGTTAAGTAAATTTTGTGCTGTGTTGTAAATTTTGATTTAATTCTGAACTTGAATGTTAAGTGTGAACAATTTCTCATGCCATATTACAGAATATACTGTTATTTTATCTAATTTTGTGTCTGGGTGTGTTACTTTCTCATACCCCAAAAGATCCTGCCCCCCGAGATCTTCAAGCTCGAAAGAGCATTCTATCAGGGCATTTCCACGAGTGGAGGCGTTACATATATATATATATATATATATATATATATATATATACACATAGCTCCTAACCGCGTCACAATTCATATGTCAGTTTTCTCATATGAATTTATTTATTTTCTACATTGTTTCATTTTCACTTTTCTTTAGAATAATATTGATTTCATTCCAAAAATCTTTCTTCTTTTAACAGTTATCGCACTTTATAGCTTCTTTAACAATTATGTTACATTGTACATTTGTTATCTCATGTATTCTTTATTCAAAATGATGTTTCTATTTTCGCGTTTTATATTCCAACTTTTCTATTTTGCTTAAAATCTAATTGTATTGAATGCATAATAATATTCTGTAGTAGATAAACTTTTATTTTTAAATTTAGATATACTGTTATTATTTTTGTAGCACTGAAGATGGCCGCAATGCGACCGAAAAAGCTTTCTGCCAAAATAAAGAGCTTCGGCAAAACAACGCCTCAACTGTATTTCTAGAATTATAAGCTATAGTCGAATTCAGTCTTTCTCCTATCTAATAGATGAATCTGCTTAATAAATGCTTGAGCAACGCTGAACTCTTCACCACTATACGATAAATAATTTTGTATTTACAAACTTGCAATGAATGAATTAGAGAAGTGCTCGCATGATTTTATAATCATTTATAAATATGGTCACAGGATCACGTCATTTTGGAATGCAGTTAATTGGTTCAGTGAAGGGGTGGGTCCCGCGTGCTTATGCGTAGGGCAACATCCCATCATGTGCTCCCTAGCTGTAAATGCCGTAGAAAGATCTTGCGACAGTAACAGTTTCAATGATTTGAAATGCCGCCACAGGGTACTGGAGGGGAGAACTCGGTAGTGGGGGCAAATGGGCGACCTGTGCGCATTCTACTCGGACACCACATTCTGCGGAACTAAAAATTCGACAGTGGCGCCATCTCTGAATGGGATAGAATTTCTAGGTACCCTCTCGGCTGCCCGCAGTGAGTCGTCTATACCTCTTTAGTCTTTGGCTCTACTACCATTACAAGCAAAAGGAAAGTTCAAATATCACGTAAATACGTTTTTGTTATTAACTTGGAAACTTTTTATGTAACTTAAGAGTTTCAATGTAGCTGTTTGGTGATACAGTGTGAAATATCTGACGTGCAATGGATAATTTCGTTTATGAAAGTTGTAAAAAGTCCAAAATGCTCTCGATTACACCACAGCAGAGCCGGGCATGCCAGCAAACTATTAACTCATTCTTTGGTTTTTCCAATTTAGTTTAATGACACCAGTCCAGGAGTGGAGTTTTGAAGAAGTGTAAGAGAAAGTGCTGGAGCTAACTGGGGACTCTAACAATGTGAATATTTTAAAAGGTATTTTAATTTGCCAAACACTGCTGTAATACTGATTTATTTTGATCAGTGTTCCTTGCTTTCCTTAGTCACTAAACACATTATATTTTACTCATTTACATGGCGAGGCTAGTTTGGCAGAGTGGAGGGGGAGTGCAGATGGTACATCAAAGCCATTTGCCAGTCCTGAGGTTCCCAATCCAGACCTCATAATAATTCTACCAGTTAGTATGATCTTGTATGTAATCCGAAAATAAAGTAACCACTTTTTCCTCCCGTAACTTCTTCATCTATGTTTCTGTTTTAGGAGGGCTCTAATTTGCATCTGGAGGAATTGGAAAGAAGAAAAACCTTCAAGAAAAATGTCCAGCAATATTTGATATGGGTGAAAGGATAGAAAAACTATTCGTGTTTTGTTCAGGGTGATGGTTGGTTTTAACATCTGCCCTTTTTTTTTAATAATAAAATATTCCTTCACCCATTGCAGCATTTGACTTACTGTTTAAATTAATATTTACAACAAATTTGGCATACTCAACATCATTAGCAATTTTTTTTCATTTTTAGCAGTATATAATGATTATATCCTTCAAATATTTAATTTGAAATAAAAACTCAGTTGGGTTTCTGTAATAAACCCCCCCCCCTTCTGGGAAATGAACAATGCTTTTGCAATTGTTCAATTATCATAACCTTCTACCATTGGAGTTAGTTTTGTTATATCATAGAAATTTGATTCTTTTGTTCTGTGTCCGGTATTGACTTCATAGATTGACTTTTAAGATTTTCCCAATATCAAGTATGGCCCAATTCTCAATTCATCTAATTTCTTCCTATTCAGGCGATTTTCATGTACTATGTACACAAGATCTCCCTTTTATATTCAATTTGTCTCCTGTGTAGGTCGAATATTTTTTTGTTGTCATTATGAAGTTTTATTGTATTCTTGAGTGCTATTTTCCTCTCTCTTTCTAAATCTTCGGCTGTGCATTTTATTTTTAATTCATGTGGTAGGATATTTATGGTTTTACCCTGTAGCAAGTATTTTGTTGGGAATTTTGTCACTGTATGCTCTATCTCGTATTTCTCCACAGCGTTTTTACAATAGTTGTCCATAGCAATAGCAGCATTTTTGTCAGTTTCATTCATAATACATCTTATTTTATTCACTAAAGTCTGGTTTAATCTTTCATTGAGACCATTGGAGAAAGGCGCATCTATGGCAGTAAAAATCTGTTTTATTTTTTCTTTACTTGGAATTGTTTTAATTCTTTTGAATTTATTCCTGGATATTGATCCGTTAGTACCATCTGGACATCATGGTTTTTTGTTACTTCCTCAGTTAGTTTTACGAAATCATCAGCGTTTTGATTTTTTGATGTTAAAATATAAGCATATCTTGTGAAATGGTCGACCAGTAGGTGTAGGTATTTTTTTGTTGACCGGGATCCTCCGTAACCTCCGATGGTATCTATAGAAACTATCTTGAATGCGTACGTTGCTCGACCTAGGTGTGACATTAATCCAAATTTTGATTTTCTTCATGATTTATTCTTTAAGCAGATGTTACAAGTTTCACCAATCTCTATGTTTATGTTTATATTTTCGCTGTAATGAATGGTGTTACTTTATTTATCATCTGCGCTCTTCCCAGGTGACAATAAGTATTGTGTACATATTTTAGTAATATTTTACTAAATTCTTCTGATAATGAGAGTTTTTCTCTTCTTTTTAATTTTTATAATAAATTTCATTTTAGAATATTAGTTTTTTCTTATTGTTTTGTAGTTTTGTGCATCTTCTTTGATCCTTTTTTATGTCTTCTAATTTCACTAGGTTTACAATTTTTAATATGTCATCTGAATTTTCATCAGGCTCTAGAACTGGATGCCTGTTTAAACAGTCTGCCTCTTGGTTTAATTTTCTAGGATTATATTTAACTTTAAAATTGTATTGGGACAGATAGTATGTCAAATCACCCAGTTCTTAATCTGTTATTGCTTTTATATTTAAATTTTTTAAAGGTTTATGATTGGAGTGTACCAAAAATTCTCTTCCAAGTAGCCAATGTTGCCAATATATCACAACCTTTTTTATTGCCAAGCACTCAAGGTAAATTGCTTTTTGTTTCCTTTTGAGCTTCACTCAATTTTTTCGAAAAATATGCCACTGACTTATTATCCCTATTTTTGTCCTTGGTTTAGTACAGCTCCGATTTCTTTCATGCGTGCGTTCTTTTTCCAATTGTTCCATTCTGATTCTACTGTATTTTTCAAAATCATACTTGAGTACCAATCTGCGCTTGCATTGTCAAGGGAAAATTTTAGAATTTCTCTTCCACAAAACAGCGTTCACACTCTTTTTCAAACTCGTTTATCCATTGGCATGCGTTTGAGTTTCTTCCATTAAATATATCGATAATAAAATCATTGGCAATTTTTCTCAAATTTTTTACTTCAGATATTTGTTGCTTATCTTCTAAAACTTTCTTTAAAAGTTTCTCAATTGTTTCATCTGAGGTACTCGGGTAAATTTTTCAACTTTTTCCTCTGTAATTTCTTCTATGTAGTAGTTGTAAAATTGAAAATTTTCCTCTTCATCCAAATATACTTTTGA
This sequence comes from Teleogryllus occipitalis, assembly GCA_011170035.1. Taxonomy (NCBI): domain Eukaryota; kingdom Metazoa; phylum Arthropoda; class Insecta; order Orthoptera; family Gryllidae; genus Teleogryllus; species Teleogryllus occipitalis. The sequence goes on along the minus strand of BLKR01000831.1, from coordinate 280,035 downwards.
TAGATTTTCTGATAAAGAAATCCAGACTTTTCGAAATTGATGTCTTTTTTTAACAGTATTTCTTACCTTACCAAATATTTGTGTTGTAATTAGCTCCTTGTGAAGGTTTGTGTTTTGGAGTTCATCTGGTAAGCCATTTAAAGTTTTTACCTCAAGTGAATTAATAGCTTAGAACTTGCGCTTCTTGACACATGCCATCATTCATCAGTTGTATTCCTGTCTTTGAAATCAGTGGCCAGGTGCCTCCATTGCGGTGTCAGGTATCAGTCATTTGTTCGGTAGCATGGCAGATTCAAATTTTTAGGAAACGACACACAATAGTCTGTTTTCTTTATACACATATATATGTGTATATATACATTTGTATACATATATATGTACATAGAAACAAAGGCATGCAGTGCTGTTAACATTTCCAATTTTAAGCTTGGCAATGCTGCTGATTTTAATTATGAAAATTATAATTAGCAGAGGAAGCTGATTAAGTTGCCCTAAAACTTGCCAAATACTTGTAATAATATCAAATGTTTATTTGTATTTTTACTTTAAAAATTTTGACAGATTTAATGTCCTTTATTTATTTTTATTGTAAAATTCACATAAAAATCCATTGAAATGTATTTATACACATTTAAATTATAAGAGGATTATAATTCTTTCACTACTTTCTTCCCAACTTTCTTTTCATAATTTGTTGTATTGTCACCAAAATGTCAATAATATGTACATAAAATAAAGAGTGTTAACTGCAGGCCAATTTTTCTCCGTAGTGAGTTTTGAAAAGTTCCTGAACATCGGTTTTCTTCTGTTGTATGTTTTTCATTGGTTTAAATAAAGACTTGTATTCACCTATCTCACTTAAAAAGGCAGTATCTCCCTTTAAAATTACCTTAATTCCAACATATCTCTTTACCAGTATTCCTTTCATTGAAAAGCCAAGTTTTTGTAAGTAAATGATGTAACAAAACTCTCACTACCCCAAGGATAATGTGACTTAAGGAACTAAACCATAACATCGGACAGTTTTTTTTTTTCTATGTGATAATGTTGAAGACAATAAATAAACAGATATATGGATTGCTCATTTGAAATAGTATACAGATCTATTATTACCTCAATTTTCAATTTTTTTTTGTGAGTTAAGATTCTGAGTGACTCTATATCTTTGCCATAATATGTATATGTCTATTGTATTTGTTTTGTAGTTAATAATTACAGTGCTGTTCAAGTATATCATTTTCCCATAAAATCTTTCAATAAATTTGTGCCTTATTAACTTTGATTTTTTTACACAATATGTCGCTACCCTTGTACTATACTGCACAAACCCAAAAATCCTACTATTGAGATATCAAGGGAAAAATACTTCAAATACAGATATAAATTATTATTATTATATTTATTGTATTTTATTTATTAAATTTTTATGTTTTTGAAGCATTTGTTTAAAGCAATACAGTGATTTCTCAGTAGTAGGATTTTTGGGTTAGTGCATTAGAGTACTGGAGAAGTGATGTGATACTTCACTGATTCAAATAAGTGAAGCCTTACTTTCACTGATTGCAACAGCTATTGATTTCACCGAGTCAAATACTGAAGTTTCGCTGATTTGTTCAGTTCAATTCACTGATTGCCAGTGGTAGGGTTATAACTACCACAATCAGTGAATACTCACTGTCAATCAGTAGTTTTTCACTGATTCAGGCTGAGAGTGTGTCACACAAAAATCATTGTAACGAGCGTCATAAATGGTCAACCATGCATAAAACGTAAACTTCCCTAAACAAGAATAATTTTTGACCCGATCGATTCCGGTTTAGACAGATTTTACTGTATGTGTAAGGGGTGACGATAAGACAACTAAAGGGAAACGAAAGATCGGGCTCCGTGCGTGGTCAGTTTGTTGGGGTAGTTCCGGGATTCGCCTGGTATTGATCGGAGAAACCAACGAAACTACCGATCAGAGCAGTCGGCCTCTAGAATTTTCCTTCAGATAGCGACTGAATTCAACCTAGATTTCTAGTTAGTGTCGAAAATCCTGCCACCGTCGGGACTAGAACGTAGGACTTTCCGGTCAGATGGACTGCAGTGACGTCGGCTAAGGAACTGAGCCGTTACTCTCGGGCATGTAACGCCGTCAAGTAAACGTCATTTTTTTAATATCCAAGGTTATTTATCATCTCTCACTTTGTTAATATTTACATTACCCGCAATTTAGTTCTGGGCGACTGGTTCAATCAAAAATAGACAACCCAATGAGTTTTTTTGTATTTTTATTACAAATGGATCGTATTTCACTCTACACATTGCTTACAAAGATTTAAAATTAAAATCATTTTATTTCATCATCCTTTGTAAAACCATAGCCTAAAATGGCTGTAAAATATGATCAAGTTATCAAAAATACTAATTTAGACCATACTCCAATGGATTCTACTTTTATAGCTCCAACAAGAGAAGAATTATTGAATGACATTTATAATATGAATTCTAAAGGAACTGGAGTGGTTGATCACATTCTGATTGGACTGATTGAACTTGCTGCACATTATCTAATTACACCAACCGTTTATTGTTAACAAACGCATGATGGAAGATGTGATGCCTAACCATTTAAATAACGTGGAAGTGATCCCAATACTTAAATAAGAGATCCTCAAAGTAAGCCACCAATTTCCTTAATTTTGAATTTTCCAAACATTCTTGGAAAGGTAAACAATGAACATTCCTTCTAATGCAGAAAATTACTTAAAGTTTGATTTTCAAGAAGAGAAAAGTACTGAGGATGCAATTAGATGTTACACACCAAATCTACAGAGGAATTGATCAAATGAACCTCGCTTTCTATGGGATTTCATTTAATGTATTGCATTAATGAAAAAATGTATAAACTAGTGTTGTGAGGAACACCATACAAATTGACTGAAACCTACCTCTTTGGCAGGAAACCAATAGTCAAAATATGCAATACCAAGAACAACGAATTAACGCTAGAATGTGGCATCTAACAATGACAGATTTTAAGTCAAATACTATTTTTAATTTGTATTCATGCTTCTTGCAATCCTGGCCGAGCTGTTATCATGTGCAAATGACATAAGGCTCTTTGTAAAAGACATCTTGGACAGAACTTCTGAAGAGAACTATGAAAAAGGTAAGATCTGAAAATCATATCATATAAAGTCAGACATATTTTAAGTATTTAACACTTCCTAATGATCCACCATGCTGTTTTCTGGGTGATAGATGGTATTAACACTTTGGGCAGAGCAAATGACAGTGACCTAAAAATCACTGGCTGATGTTCAGAAAAGATAAGTCAAAGTAATTTTTCAAACACATAAGCAATCATAATCAGTCCTTCATTGCAATGAAACTGGTATTATCACGATTAGGAAATTTTATTGAGAAAAAGCATTTGTGGCAAAAACTATATGCAGTTTACGAATAATTATCAAAGTTTGGAATGCGGGAGAGGGCTGCAGTTAGTTATTCCTAGAAGATTTAATTATGTATTAATGAGAGGACCCCATAATATAGGAAGTGGGAAGGTACATAATAGCAATAACACATAATTGAAAATCTAGATTAAAACAGACCTAACACAAAAGATTACTCAGAAAACGGCTGAAAGATGAACAGATGAATCTAAAATTAAATGTCCTTCCATGTAAATAGCCGATTCAATTTTTAGAAGCATGGTTTGGTATGTGGTAGTACACAATTTTGTATCTGAAATCGACTTATTATTACTTAATGTTTAGTTTTGCTTACTCTCTGTAATGGGCTCAGGCATGGATTTTCTGTATGTTCATGTTATCATTGTCATTCTCCCCTTACAGTTACCCCAATGTTAAAAATCAATCTTGTGGCGGCTAATGACCTCGTTGTTAATGTAACCTCAAATAAACCAAATAAACAAACCTATTAGAGATGTGAACCAGACACAGATTATAGATGAAAAGAAGGACGGGGAAAATCTGTATCAATTAAAATATTTCTACATTTTCTTATTTGTTTGCTGTATCTTAAAACACAGATTCCCAACTCTCTTACATCATTTATTTTTAAATTATGGAACAATTTTGAAACATTCAATTTAAACTCAAACAAGCAAATTTAATGAGCTCATTAATCCATCTCTTAGAAATATGCAAGCTAAAAATATCTTATTGAAATGTTGTTCAGTCCCTTTTTTTAAAAATTCGAAACAATCCCTAAAAAAACTTCCAAAAGTATTTTAAATCACAAATTTATTTTAGTTTATAAAATTTAATGTTTTGTAGACTGTTCTGCCTCTCTCATCAGGTACAACTGAAAATGAATTTTTAAAAATAGTTCACAATAATGAAGCCTAAAGGACTTTCATTATTCATAAAAGAAGGAAGAACATAAACATAACAAAAAATAATAACTAAATCTATATTGTATCCAAGTCAATGACGGCTCATCTGTTATTATATCCGTGGAAACTAAAACGAATGTATACATAAATACATCTGATTTTAAGTACCTGGAGGTAGAAGTATAATGTGACAACCAATTTCAAAATTACATCTTATTAAAGTTACCAAGTTCTGGGTTTAGAGGACACAAATCTTTAACGTATCTTCACAAAACTTTGACTACTTTTTTCCCCTTCAATTACATTACGCTTACGAGTACAAAAATAAAACCTGGTGCAAATTTGTGTTTGAGAGGAAAGTTAAAGACCAGTGATACTATGTTATTTTATGTTAAAAAATTCCTCACATAAAACATAAACATACATAGTAAATAAAAGTTACATATTACAAAGGTTTAGTTTTAGAAACTGCAATTAAACATAATAAACATACCTGCCCATATAAAAGTAATTAATAGAATTCAGATCTTCGCTTTTACCTCTGTTTTCCTTTACAGTGTATTGAAGCTTAACATAGATAATTAAACATAACTGACGAACAAAGGTATTCACGCACTTTTATAGTGCCTATAGGCACCTATTTCAATATAAATGCCTTGTTCTACTATCGGTGCCTATAAATACCTTTTTTTAAATTTCCAATCAATGTATTCACTACAGTGTTTCTATTGCATAAATAATTCTTTATTCAACAATAAACTTATCACTGACTGGATAGTTATGATTTCTGTTTGGTAAAATGTGGTGTGGTGGCGTTTAGGCTCAGCGCAACAATAAATAAAGCATTAGTGAAATTTCAATGTACCGCATGTGAAATCAGTACATCGGCAATAGAATACAATTTTCAGAAATTACAATTGCAAACAACTGCAAAACAAACAAATAACAATTGTAATTTTAACATCTGCAAAAAGAATTCCAACTTCCGCAAAAACAATATCTGGTTCTCAGAAATCGTTCTTTAAAAATAAGGTCAAATTTTTATAATCATGTAACTATATTAGTCTTTGATTGCTGTGATAATTTCTGTGCAAGTGCTGCAAATTTTTTTTAAACTTATACAAATTTTTATGTAAGTTATATTAGTTATTCATTTAAAATTTTAATTTTATTTTAAACAAAATATGATTATAACGACAGTAAAGTATATTCCTAAATATATTATTTTATTCAAGGTTTCTGCCAAATAACGAAGTTACTTGATACAACATGAGAAAACTTCAATGCGCCAAACCAATTCTGAAAAAGATTCTAAGAAGCAAACTGTACTTACACAGCCCATGCCCTCAAAAACAAAATTTCAGTTTTATTTTCGTAAGTGTAAAGCATTCGCAGCTGCCAGCATTCCTTGGAATGCAGTTGAAAATACAACAAGGAGGTCACTTTTAGAAAACTATTGCAAAGAAAAAATACCCTCTGAATCAACACTCACAAAAAATTATCTTGAGACGGTTTACAAGTCACTGCTGAATGAAATAAAGTGAGAAGTAGGAGATTCCTACATATGGATTTCCATAGATGAAACCAAGATGCTTTGGGGAAAAGTATATCAAATTTATTTATAGGGAAATTAGATGAAGAAAATTCTGGAAATTCACAATTGATTTGTTTGAAGGTTTTGGAGAAAACTAATGATCAATCATTAGCTTACTTCGTAAACTCCAGACTAAAAGTACTTCATCCAAATGGTGTAAAGGATGAGAGCGTTGTTAGTGCTTACCAATGTCCTATATGAGAAAGGTTTGACACAGGATCTGTCATACATTTGCAGTAATTTCACATTTTTAGCAGACACTATAGAGCTATTACAATCATTAAAGCCCAGTCTCACTGAATTAACCATTATTTACAAGAGCAGAAAGTCAGTTAAAGTAAGCTGTTGGTGTGGTTGGGGAAATAGTTTCTAAAAAATTCCAAATGGTGTAGCCAAAAATCCTGTATGTATGGTTCCGAAAGAAGTATCAGTTATTTTAAGCGGACATGAGGCACTTCTTCCTACAGGATTTAATTAGCATATGGTTTCTCTTTTTAACATGTTCCAGCCACCTCCGCAAACACTGAGAGACCTTTTTCAGCATTTAAGCTAATTGTGATGGACAAAAGACATAAACTTACCACATCACCTGGAAATGCTGCTTATTTATTGTGGATAAAATTATGCAAAAAAAAAAAAAGCATCTCTTATTTCAAAAATAAAAATGTTGGATTAATGGTTAAAATTCATGTAAGACATAATATTCTTTTATTTTAATTAACTGACAGTAAGATAAATTTTTTATAGCATTAAAGCAAAAATTTTCCTTTTAGAATGATTGTTCCATAACAATATTATCTTATCTCTCATAATGTAAATGTGTTTCAAAATAAAACATTGTTCAATAAATCAGTATTAAATGGCGTGATGCACAAAATTTGTTTAATTACTAGGACTATTAAAGACATATTTCCCTACTTTGTAGGCACCTAAAACCACATTTTTAGGACCTAAAGATCCAAAGTCTAGTAATTAACGAAACGACGGGATAAAGAGAGGTATACTTGCACGAGTGCAACGTTCAAGAAGACGAGTGATGATACGAGTGCTTTTTCTTCTTTATCATTAATGAAATTATCCACAAGTTACTTTTAATATCAGAGAAATTCAAGAACATTGAATTAAATGAATACATTTGATGACATCATGTTGCTTCTGAAAAAGGTATATTTTAGCGGGCCAAGCATTGCGAATGAATGATTGCTATAATGACTTACTGGATAAAGAAATGTGCCAAATGGAAGATTAGAAGAAGGTTTCAAAGCCATTGAAAGTTTACTACCCAGGAAAAGTTAAACCAGGTTTGAGAGAGAATACATGTATAAACATTAGAAAATAAAAAAAGTAGCTTCTGTCAGTTTTGCAGGCGTTCTTTTCAGAATACATAAACACAACTGACGTACTTTTTTACATTTGTAAAGCCAGGACCTAATGTTTTTCATTTAAAACATTTAATTTATTCATGTTACATATTTTATGTTGTTCCATTAGTCAGATAGCTTAACAGCTTAATACATACTTCAAAAATATAGTTTATTCATTCATTGTTCACATGTAGTCGATGTATGTACGTGATCTGTGATATAGTACTTTGTTCATGATGCATGGCCAACTGGAAATACCTTTCCACCTTGCTAATTATGCCTTAATTAAACAGTATTCATTCTTTTCCGAATTCTCATTAGTTGTGGAGTTATAATTTTCACGCATGCTATTTAATATACAATCAAAAATTTTTCATGATATTAATAATCATATTTAGTTCTCTAAACAAAACAACAAAAATCAAAGCTCCATGTTAATCATTCGGGTGTCTAGGCGAAATAAAATTTAAAATGCGCAACTTATGACAGCTTTTGACCGATAATATCAATGACGATCAATGACCGATAATATTATTGTCAGAAAAGCCGGTTTAAAACCAGTGTTAAATTTCAACTGCTTACCGGCCCAGGTTATTTTGGTTGAAGAAATCTGAAAAAATTCAGGGCTTTTTTTTTTCTTTTTTTTCTAAACCTATTTCCCAGTGGAGGTTGATAAAATTCCTCTTTTTTCAAAATAAGAGCCACTGTAATATACATCCATACATTACATACTTATAGATACACACACACACACACACAAAAAGCTGACCCCCATCCCTTTGTCCAGGCTTTTATTTACAATGGCCTATTCGGCAAAAAGAGAAAAGAATTTTATAATTAAGTTACCCTTGCCCTACGATACCGCTCCCTCAACCCTGTGAATTGCTCTGCACCATGCCATCCAAATCCATCTGGCTTTCCCTCTGACTCTGTCCCTCCTCCACCAACAACACTCCACCTCAACACTTCTTTGTTTCGCTACAATCAGGTTGCTATACGCACCAGTCAACACATGCTCTGCTGATTACCCTGCAAACTCTGAGAAACAAGTTTCATCTTCATTACTCAAAACCGCATTCAGCTATTGAAATTCATCAAAATACAGTTAGAAGGGGATTTTATGGGTTTTCTTGAAGATTGCATTACCTCTGTTAGATTTACTTGCTTGTGAAAAACAGAGTGCACACTTAAATTTTGCTTTAGGGAGTAATACAGGAAGATGGAGGTAGTTTTCAGATAATTAATGCAGATGGTAATATTTGTTGTTTTCAAAGGCGGGTGTACAAAACTGCATGAAGGTGGTTAGAGCGAGATATTCCCTAGCAGATAGGGAGTCCCTATTACACTGAGAAATATTTATTTGTGATATGAATGGGGATTGCAAGACCTATATAAACAAAATAGAGACTCTACGAATGAATTTTGTTTCATTGATGGAAAATGAACATATTTCAGTACCACATAAAGACTTAACGTTGGCTAGTTTAACTAGTACTAACAGATCGCCTGGCTAACGAATGAAATATTGAGGCATAAGATCGAATATAAAAAGGCGCTATTACACAAATATCAAGAGCAGAATTATAAAAAGTAACACCATAAATATATATTAATTATATAATATTTTTTTTTACAGCGATATATATTAATTATATAATTTTCTTTTACAGCGATTGCTAATAATGGCCAGAATTTCCTCATCTGACTAGGGTTTAAAGTCTTTGGTAAATTGGGCAACACCGTACTGTCCTCGAGATTGACATACCGGCTCAGGATAACGCTTCTTCTAAGTGTCGTTCTTTTGATCACTTTGAATACTGTTCACGCCTGGTCGACAAGTGGAAAATAACACTATCAGCAAATTGATGGAATGTTTCTTTCCATAGCGAAATTTAAGAGAAGACAAAACAATTCCTCTCAATGTCAGACAGAAAAGTCAAATAATAGAAAGTTTTCAAATATATTTAAGTGCTTGTTTCTCTCTAATTTTTATTTCTTTAATTATCTGAGCCAATAGTAAGATAAACCTTAGATTATTCAATTGCTTAACAAGATCAGAAGTTTGTTTCTCTACAACTCCGTTCAAAGCTTTATATTAAAAGTTAAGTTACTATTTCCAGCGGTAAGTTTAAGTAATTCACAGAAGCGTTTTACTGGTCGCAATGTTTTCAGCAGAATTTTATATCATGTTGAGATATTGATTTAGATGAAAATTATTGTGAAAAGTACGTACCAAACTAACAATGATAAAATGAAATTACATCACATAATTTCGAGAGCTGTATTATTTATACCCCCAATAATAAAATTGTAACATTGTTAGAGATAAAATCTTCAAACGAGATTTCCAAGTGGAAAGGTCTTTTGTAATCCTTGATGTTGCACTCAAAATTACATGTTTTGGAAATAAGACATGAGATCCGTTCAAATGCATTACTATTGTTAAAGGAATGCAAACAATTAAACAAAATATAGTTGTGCAGAGTAAAGGGATTTCTATTATAAATAATACTACCAAAGGCTAAATTTATCATTCCTCTTACAATTTCATTTGCCCATGGCTGGATGTAGGTACAGTGGGATTCCAAGTTTAAAATTGTTTTGGAAAAAAAACTTTAATTAACTAAAAAATAGTTATTATGGTGAAAGAAATCCTTTTACAAATACTGATGTAAATAAACTAATTGCTCACAAAGTATAAATTAAGTTTTTTTTATTTCTCATTTATAAACACACGTTCCATTCAATGTTTTGTAAATTCAAATATTGTAGTTCAGAAAACATTTTGACAATGATTATAAACAGATAAAAACATTTTATGAAGATTTTATTAATATTTCTATAAAAAAATATGGGCAAAGGGCACCCGAAATTTATTTTGCTAATAGGGAAACAGCTCTCCATTTATCTATACCTTGAATGGTTCATAATAACACAAGCATAAAAAAAGGTTTTACAATTTCTACACATTTGATACCACTGTTCATTGAGGTGATAACCTACGCTAAAGGTTGCTGCTTTGAGTGTGGTGTAAGGTACCTTGCAACTGTGGTCTAGAAGGCAATGACTTCTACTGTGTATCTCGCATAATAAAAGTGTATATGAATCACTTTCAAATAATTAATCATTTCAATCATCAAGTAAATAGGCAATCATTGTTTAGGAGCAAAAGTAATAAAGTTTACATACAACACAATATAATATAAAATTGCTGTACAGAACATATAAAACAATTATAAACTCTCAAGATTAGCCATTGGCTCATACAGAGTGAACTGAAAGCGATTCATTTTGAATAATAACTGAATTGAGCTTTTCATTCAAATTAAACACACACACACACACCACTAAACACACACACACACACCACTAAACACACACACACAAAAAAAACACACACACAAAAAAACACACACACACACAAAAAAACACACACACACACCAAAAAAACACACACACACCAAAAAAACACACAAACACACACCAAAAAAACACACAAACACACACCAAAAAAACACACACACACAAAAAACAAACAGACACACACACACAAAAAAAACAAACACACACACACACACAAAAAACAAACACACACACACACACAAAAAACAAACACACACACACACACAAAACAAACACACACACACACACACACACAAAAAAAACACACACACAAAAAACACACACACACACAAACATACACACACAAAAAACAAACACACACACAAAAAACAAACACACACACACACACACAAACCAAACACCCACACACAAAAAACAAACACACACACACACAAAAAAAACAAACACACACACACACAAAAAAAACAAACACACACACACACAAAAAAAACAAACACACACACACACACAAAAAACAAACACACACACACAAAAAACAAACACACACACACAAACAAAAAACAAACACACACACACAAAAAACAAACACACACACACAAACAAAAAACAAACACACACACACACACAAAAAACACACACACACACAAACAAACACACACAAAAAACAAACACACACACACACACAAAACAAACACACACACACACACAAAACAAACACACACACACACACAAAACAAACACACACACACAAAAAACAAACACACACACAAAAAACAAACACACACACAAAAAACAAACACACACACAAAAACAAACACACACACACAAAAAACAAACACACACAAAAAAACACACACACACACAAACAAACACACACAAACAAACAAAAAACACACACAAACACACACACAAACAAACACACACACACACACACAAAAAGCTGACCCCCATCCCTTTGTCCAGGCTTTTATTTACAATGGCCTATTCGGCAAAAAGAGAAAAGAATTTTATAATTAAGTTACCCTTGCCCTACGATACCGCTCCCTCAACCCTGTGAATTGCTCTGCACCATGCCATCCAAATCCATCTGGCTTTCCCTCTGACTCTGTCCCTCCTCCACCAACAACACTCCACCTCAACACTTCTTTGTTTCGCTACAATCAGGTTGCTATACGCACCAGTCAACACATGCTCTGCTGATTACCCTGCAAACTCTGAGAAACAAGTTTCATCTTCATTACTCAAAACCGCATTCAGCTATTGAAATTCATCAAAATACAGTTAGAAGGGGATTTTATGGGTTTTCTTGAAGATTGCATTACCTCTGTTAGATTTACTTCCTTGTGAAAAACACAGTCCACACTTAAGTTTTGCTTTAGGGAGTAATACAAGAAGATGGAGGTAGTTTTCAGATAATTAATGCAGATGGTAATATTTGTTGTTTTCAAAGGCGGGTGTACAAAACTGCATGAAGGTGGTTAGAGCGAGATATTCCCTAGCAGATAGGGAGTCCCTATTACACTGAGAAATATTTATTTGTGATATAAATGGGGATTGCGAGACCTATATAAACAAAATAGAGACTCTTATGATGAATTTTATTTAACTATATGAATGAATTTTGTTTCATTGATGGAAAATGAACATATTTCAGTACCACATAAAGACTTAACGTTGGCTAGTTTAACTAGTACTAACAGATCGCCTGGCTAAGGAATGAAATATAGAGGCATTAGATCGAATATAAAAAGGCGCTATTACACAAATACCAAGAGCAGAATTATAAAAAGTAATACTATAAACATTCTAAATTTTATCTGATCAATCGACCTCATCTGACCTTGGTTTCAACGCCGTTGTCCTTTGCATCCTAGGCAATCTAAATACTTTGAAACTGTTCAACAAGTCCTTTTATGGAAGATGCTGGGTGCCCAATTGCACCAATTCGAAACCAAAATTAGCCGTTACAACGCGGCATTTGGATTTCCGAAAAACGTTAAAAAGTGAGTAACATTTTTCGTATATTACGTTTCTATGCATGTAGTTTGTTGATTAACACTGATTTATTATTATTATTTTGTTGAATTGTGTCAGTAAAATAAATATATTTATGATTAGATGCAAGAATGGTTAAAAGCAATTGGGGACCTAGCTGTTGCCAAATGCTTCTTGGAAGAGATTGACAACAACCAGATTTGTTTGTAAAGAACATTTTGTGGAACAGCAATTTATCTGCGAATTATAGGACGTATGAATATGCTGTTCCAATAAAATTTTCGGAACCGCGAAATCCCCTTTGCGAGGAAGCCTTGCGGGATTTCGATGCAAGCGTTCCCGTTGAAAGAAGTAAGTTCATTTTCTTCAATATGCATTTAGGCGTTTCAGTATTGTGTCGTAAAGTGATTCTCTAATGTATATTGTCTTTCAGATGTCCAGATTCGAAATCAAAATTTCAGTGGATGTTACTCTCGGTGAGACTTACTTTTCAATAGAAATAAGTATAATTTATTTGTTCAGACAACAATATTGTGGGCAATATGCGTTGCCATAAAATAGTAAAATAATGTGAATAAAGTTTTCTCATCAGCAGATTTTTCTGGCTACGCAGATATTTGGTCCACTCAAATTTGCTTTATTTTATTATTAGAGATATCATGAGATTGGTATTGCAGACACACTGGTATGAAATGTGTGAAAAGCTATTGCTCACATAATCTGTATATTTTGCAGTTTTTTATTACAGATTCATATGAGTGAAAACAATGTTGATCTAATATTTTTAATGTTAAAATTATACGCCAATAAGGTCGATTAACATGGAAAGAAGATTTTCTTTTTAATTTTGTTCTCTTTGAGAACTCAGGGAGATCATTTTAAAGAATGATTGTTATGTGCAGTGAATGACTTTCTTCAATCTGCACAAAGTCTGTGAACATACCTCTACGAAGTTTGTAAAGGTACAAGTATTGAGCGTTTTAAGATAGTGTATATTGTGTTGATCCATGTAAACTATATTTCCCACATCTGATTAGGAAATTCTAATTAAATTAAATTTTAAGATGAAATTCATTCTGTAAAAGATAGTCATTTTCACAAATTTGGAATGTCTTTTTTGCTATGTTAAGACACTTTATTGAGAAATTAGGAATACAACAACTTTGTGTCCCTGTTTCAGAGACTATTTTTATGCATTTTTAGGATTTGTTTAATGCTTAGTATCTGGTCTGTGATATATTTTTAGTATTAGTATTAATTAATTTGTATTATTGGTATTGATATAAGTTGCATATGTCATGTTATACTGTTCTGGCAATAATTGTTTTTCATGACAAACTGTCTTGATTCAATTTTTATTCTATAATGTGTGTATCATTGTATTTTGTTCATCCTCATGCCAATTACATTCTGAATGTGAATGCTGATCTCTATTAGATTGTGAATTGTCATGAGTAATGATTGCAGTGTTTAATTCCACAGCTCAGTTGTTTGAATATCTGTCCCAGGCTCAGATCTTGGTGCAATCAAATTATTGCACATTGACAATCAATTTCCAGAATTAAATTTTGGATCATAAGGATTGTGGAACAGTTACATTCCACTCTTTGTAACCAAACAACAAAACCACAAAAAATGTAAGGGGTCCAAAAAGATCTCATTTAATAGATTACAACCAAAGAAACAATACTTGTACCTCTGATTGGGTATTGTAAAAAATATAGTTTTCCAAGTCATATTTTTAGTTACGTTCTCATAAATGTTAAATTGTAAGCGCACCCTTATTTTCACCATCTGTATGTCATAAACACCTGAGCTGTAGTTTTAAATGCAGTATTCTGTTATAATGAACATTTTGGATCAGAGCTGGACAATGGGAAATTTCACTCATTGGTTAAAAAATGGGATGTTTTAATGCATGTGACATATATTTATTTATTCAAAAACTGTATGTGATGTATGGGGGAGAAAATCATGAGAGACATGGGAGACATTACAATGCATCTCAATAAAATTGAAACTGGAACTGGAAAGATAGATTGTTAAACCTTGTGAGGAAATGTAGATAACAAAAATAGAATGTTTGTAATTTTTATTATATCTAAAGCAGTAAGTGCAGTTACGTTTGAGGTTTGGACAATATGCTAAAAGTTCAGTTTTTAGCACTAGTGTAACTACGTAATTAGGTGATTTATATTTTTGAATTGAAATGAAAGGCAGTAATACTGATTTAAGACTCACAGTGAAAGCGATTTCATTTTGCTTATAAGATTGGGGCACTTCACCTATTCGCCTCTTGTCACCATCTTTCCTACTCACAAAATAAAATGGCACTTTTACCAATTGTATCGTAACGATTTGTTTTACCTGAGCAAAGGTGCGAAAATGTTTTCATTTCTTTTAAGTTGGACGATATTGTCCATCACAAAATCAATGAGCAAAATGTTACTTATACTATTTGTTGTTAGTTTGTGACTGCTTCTGGTGTCATTTATCTGTTTGTTTATGTATTTTGTAATCCCCCAATGTATAATTCTGTCATTTGATGGTGCAACCCGTTGCATAATAATACTCATTATTTTTTTTTTTTTTATGATACGGTTCTTGACCAATAGCAGAAATGTTTACAAAGTATTTACACTTCTTAATCATTGGGAATCTTTCTAATAAATGTTTCGTTTTTTTTCAAATTTTTCGGTTACTTCTACGCTATTGGCTGTTCATTTGCCCAATAGAAATCAATACAGTTGCATATGGCGGCACCGGAAGTTGGCAAATAAGGCTTCTCCGTTTAACATTGAGTGCCATCTCTGAGATATACTCTTTGGTTACAGGAGGAAACATGGTGAGTCGGAATTATTACTGCAACTTTTGTACTTTCGCATGCTGACTGGAACACCTAAGCCATCTAAGGGAAGGGTAGCGAGCTGCCCGCTAGGTGGCCTTGCCTGAAACCTGCATGTCAACTGCTACGAAACGATTAGGGAAATGTTTCACTTATAAAAGTTGGCATAAGCCGTAGAAAAAAGACTGTATGAAACTCGATGTAATGGGTTTTAATACAATCGTGTGAAGTTTACGATACTCGCTCGTATCGTAGTATCACACTCGTGTATTATTACCTATCATTACACCATCGTTTCATAATGTACTATTAGGATTATCTAGGTTACCCCGCCACGGAAGTGACTCAGGATGACAAACAACCCAATGAAATGAAGTGACATAGGTTTATTAAAATTAATTCAAGAACGTGGTAAATTGTTTTCTGTTAAGTGAATAAATACAAATTCTTCCAGTAATAATATTTGGTAAATATTGATTTTAGTATTAATATCAAAACATCACAAATTCACAACAAACATATAGTTACGATCATAAAATCGAAAAAATTAATTAAAATCTTAGTATCTATTATGAAAGTACTTTATCTTGAAGTACCTCTGGAAATAATTATTTCTTCCATCTATCAATATTGAAGTTATTAAATATACATTTGCCATTACAAACTACTAAAGGGAATGAATAACTGCTTTGAGATATCAAAAATTTATGTTATTGACATTCAAGATACGTTTTTGAATCCTTTTCCTGCTAGCACAAATATGAATTAACTTAAACTGTATTTCATGATGCCAATAAACTTCTTCGACAACAATGAACTGTATCCCATGATTACATGTGGCATCTAACCCCTTTTAAATATACATACTTTTGTTTATGATGCAATAAGGCCAGAATATATCATGTACTGTTAGACAATAATTCACATTCATAAGAGAACAGTTCAGCCCACTTTGAACACTTTGTAGAATTAATAGTGAATCAAATTTGCAGTGATAATGCTGAAATTCGCTGTGCCCTAAAGAATACTGTTACATCCGCCGGCCTGGCTATAGTTCAATCGGCTGTTAGATCACCAGTTCCTTTTACTCTAGACGGAAGACGAGGGTTGCTAGTTCTTCGTGCTAATAAGAATGAACATAATGACTCGAAAAAATTAAAATTTATTCCTGACTCCTGGCACGGAAGTTACATAAAAAAAGAAAACACCCTACCTCTTGAGCTCTCTAGTAAATAGTAAGATAATGAAATTAATCTTAAGGAATTCCTGATTGTGATAATTTAAGAACATGATTGCTCAGGCGCGGCAGCGCTTACAAAATCTGGATTGTGTTGTACCAAAAAGTTCATGTTGCGCTTGAAGAGCCCAATATCATGGGTATCTTTTTTTGCAGATACGAGAAATTGTATCGGGACGTCTCGTATGCAGCAGTTGGCCCAATCAGCTTGGCTCCCGCAAGGTTCGTTGACATCAGGCGCCGGCGCTGGCGGTGGCGGCTCCGAGGGTTACATCCTGGGCGCCAAAGGACAAAGGAAGCCCCGTGTCAGCGGTGGCAGCAGGCAGCGGCGGTCGAAACATTCGCTGCAGCTCGTCTCGTCCAAATGGTGGCCTACGCGTCGAGTCGTGGGGAATTCACATATCTCTCGCGAGTCTCTGCACAGGCGTACGATTCAGTGCAGGCAGCAAGATATGCTCTGTTCTCATAACTTGGCCATATTGCGCGGAAATCCGGGTCGAATATTAAATTCAACAGAATAACTTTCCCAAATTGAAAGATTAATTCACCAAGCATGGCGTTCCGCTTCTCACGGCGCTCTCGGATCGAATCAGATGTTCGCCTAGCACGACGTTCTCCAGTGCAGTCTTTCCCGCTTAGCACGTCGTTCCAGCGAAGCCTCTCTTCTCCCCTCTACAAAGCTGTATCCCGCTTTGTAAAGTAATCTCTACACGGCGTTCCAGCGATACAATTGGTCTAAACCTACTACGTCTTAGATTTTGTTTCAGTCCGATTGGCGTAAGTCTACTGCGTCTTAACTTGTGTTTAAGCCAATCGACGAGCAAGAAACTCCAAAATTTTCCGTTGCTTGGGCTATTTTCTGTCTCTGTCTAACAGGCGCGCAAACATGTACAGGATCTTCGCGGGCCCCCTTCCCAAAGGTCCTTTCCGATCAACAGTTCTTAATTATTGTCGAAGGGAATCCCCGCCGGAGACAGGGGGCGCTTGTTGACGAGGGAAATGGCGGTCGCCAAGGAGGTGGGGTGGATTAGGTCTGCCTTCCGAGGGGAACCCCAGCGTTTGCAGCTGCACCCTGCCATAAATTCCTTCGAACAGGTCGCACGCGTCGGGTCGCGGCGCTTACCACTACCCGCAAGCACTGTTCTTTGGTCGATTAAAATTATATAATTATTTAGGCTACTTAATGTGCCGCCACAAAAAAGATGTTTAAAATCGGTAACGAAATAACAAATTAATAGTAAACGAAAATAAAACGGTTTTAATGCAGTTTTCCATTTCAAATAAACAATTCTGTGCTCCATTGAAAAGGAACGGTGTACCATTGACTGATGTTAAGGCAACAAAATGTTTAGGTCTGTCAATTCAGTCAAACCTTAAATGGAATTTAAATGAATTTAACACAAAATTAAGTTCATTATGCTACGGATTCAGCATTCTTGCAAATTCAGTCAGCCGTCATACTGCACGTTGTGTATATTTCGCAAATGTTCATTCCCGACTGAAATATGGCATAGTATTCCGGGGAAATACATCTTATAGCTCCCAGACTTTTAGATTACAAAAATGAATTGTACGAATAATAATCAAATCCCACCCACGGGATTATCGTAAGCCTCTTTTCTTTAACCTAGAAATTTTACCTTTGACTTGTCTGTTGATTTACGAATCAGTGTTTTTTTTGTTTTTGGTCAAAAGTGACTTGCTTAAGGGCGGGAGTATATATTCAGAAAATGCAGATGTCTATTACTATAACACTCGACGTAGAAATCATATTCATCAGGTGACAGTATCAACAGCTCCTTACAAAAAATTGACACACAATACATGTACATTATTTTACAACACTTTGCCAGATGACATTAAACGATTAAATTCGATTGAAAATTTTAAATCAAAAGTGAACTCGTTTCTGCAGCATGACTGTTTCTATACAATTAGAGACTATACTGAGCATCACAAGGAAAGCTATTTAATGTATTATTTACCATTGGTCTGCATAATTCTAAACAATATAACTAGTATTGTATCGCAACTTCTGGGTCAATGACCACCATCTCTATCAGGTTTTTGGTCCAGTTTCCCTGATCCATTGAGCAAATGCTGAGATGGCCCCTTGATTTGCTTCTGGACGTAAATGTAACTTCATTATCTGTGCACGTATTCTAGAATTCAGTGGGGAATATAGTTATTCAAATTATCGTTTCCATGTTGTCGCTGCAGGAAATTTTATTCCTTGACGAAGGACATCAAGGATAAGAGCCCAAAATTTATTGCTTATTTATTCTTGAAAATAGATTTTATTACACGGGAATTTTTTTTTCATTCAAAATTGAAGTAGTATATGACTTAGTTTAGGGATCACAGAACTTTGAAAATGTGCACAGAATTCACTTCTCTCCATAGCACGTCATACGAAGTTTTAACTGTTTTTGACGTAAAATAAATAAATTCTTTTCAGTTGTGAAAAAATTTCTTCTCAATATGTAACCAATCAAGATTACACGAGGTAACGATGAACAATGAAGAAAAAGTTTCCTTGTAAGTACTAGTATTACTATCAGTAAAACAAATAAAGCGCAGCGCTGTTTTTGCACTGCAAAATTGAACTGCTGAAATTACATAAAATAGATAGGATAATAATTTAATGATAAACATGAGAATTTAAAAAAATATGTTTTGCATTTTTTCCTTCGTGTACATTTTCGAAGGGAGATAGAGGGGGAGGAGTGACTCCCACCCCGGACGACTACTCACTCGAACTTAACCCCATTTCATTGAATTCTTGGCTGTCCGGGATTGGCCGCGTCATGGTCGATGACGCTGGCGTTTCAGCCATCTTGTGGCCTTCTTCAGAGCTATACTCATTGAGTTCTTGGCTGTCTGGGAATAGTTCAGTATAGCTCTGTAGAAGGCCACAACAAGATGGCCGAAACGTCGGCTCCATCGACCATGATGCGGCTAATCCCGGACAGCCAAGAATTCAATGTCTCCGGTCGCGGAAGCCTACGACTCTTAACCCCATTTCGCCGGCCGTGTAGAAATGTTGGACATGTTCGTGTGAGCGAGACGTTATTGACCAAAAAAGGCCAAGATAACTTCTTTCATTCACCACATGATATCGCTGAAGCTCAAGTGTGTCGGATTAGCTGCCAACGTTTTTCGTACATACCCCATCCAAGTCTGTAATATCTCCTTGTCCTATCCTCGCCGTTTATTTACGCGCATTTACACTAACATGCACTACACTATCACACATACCGGGAGACCAATCAGGAACTTAGAGCTTGTCCCGGCAGGAACAGTGCCCCGCTGGTGGGAGAGACGTCTACGAGGAAAACCCCGCAAGCCGATGTGTAGGTTGGCACCAGATCTTGCCATCCAGCGTAAGAAGAGCATAGTCACCTCCCGCGATAAAAAAATGTTCACTCGCCCGGACACCCCTATCATTCATGAGCGTTGTGGATGAACTTCTATTTTAACGTGGTTTAATCTCACAGGGAAGAGTTGTTTGTGAGAACGGGGAGCTTTAGCGCCAGGCGTAAGGAAACATCCTTAAACTCTATTCATCACGTGACTAACGACTTTATACGGTCATAATGAACAACGTTCCGAAAAGTTTTAGCAATTTCGACATTGCGTTATGAATTATAACAAAAGAAACATTTCAAGCGTTGAACAAAGAAGTTGCAAATAGAATTTGAATAATATAAATTATTAGACTCTCATTATAAATCTCATGTCATATTTTAGTGCCTTTTTACCTGCCTATATTTGGAAAATTAAATGCCTTAATATCCGAGCTCTACTTGCATTAATCTGTACTATTTAATTGTTTAGATAGCAATTCGCAGTCATACGCAGTTTTTAACTGTTTTTTGACGTAAAATAAATAAATAAATTTACTTATTATTTCATACTTCAAAGAGATTGGAATAGTATTTTATGATGAATTATTATTATTTGTTTTTAGTAAATGAATCTACAAAAATTAATATTTAAAATTGAGAATGGAATGTAAATGAATTTATTTAAATACAAATAGCCAATGGCAAATATAAATAATTAAGCGTATTTCATACAAAAGAATGAAATAAAATTAAATGAATGAATATAATAAAATAAAACCAAATTGCTAGTGAGGACGTGAAGAGAAACTTCACAAAAAACACCTCATCGGAAAACAGCACTTGCAAAAACTGTGTAAAAACGACAGACAGAATAAGCAATATTCAGTTATCGACTGTGTCGTCGTCTAGTGGATGCATCTAGAAGTTCTTATTGTATCTTATGATTAATCAAACAGTTTCACGTATTTTTGACATTCAAGAAGAAAAGTATTTAGCGTATATAATTACATATACTATTTTTTATGACTTTCGGCAATATTTTTTAGCCGTCTTCAGACCTGTTTTTTATTTGTAGATTTTAACAATTTTAGTACATAATTTTTAATACATTTTACAATAAAAATCTGTAGACAGACTTATTGTATCTCTACATTACCGGCAGTGTATAGAACGATTTTCCTAAGGATGAGCCAAAGTGACAGATGGTGAAAACAAGTGAGCATCACATGTATTTTAGAGAAGTATCCCTCCGCCGTGACAGCTATTCAGTCACGCCCCTTTGTATAGTGCTAATGGCTCCTGTGAAAACATCCCTATGAAGAAGTCTAAGAGTTTCGCTGAGGTATATGCACGTACGCGAGTCCGGGAAATATTTAAATTTAATTACATACGTGGAAAATCTCTTAACATGCTCTCACAAACAGTAAAAGAAAACTGCCACGAATGGACATAGAAAGAAAAATGATTTTAAGCCAGAAACACGTGCACCGGTACGCATCTCGCATTCAAGTCTCGGTTTTAAAATAAACATAATATTTATCACACAAAAAGTGTATTTAATGTAATGTTTATAGAAAAAAAGAATCTTTACGGAAGAGCACATAACACTGCACTTCCTAATTTCAAATATTTCTCAAAGCGCACTATATTTTCGTCGGACGAGGGCATCACAAAAGCAAGCGTCGAAGCCATTTATAAGTTAGCCAACCGCAAACGAACGAATGCCTGAAGGGATTCTAATGGGCTCAAGGGCACGACGACCACAGAACCTTCAGTTATGTTGCCTGCACTAGCTGTCACTTTGGCTCATCCTTAGGAAAATCGCTCTATATAAGCGATCTGACAGTTCTCTCGCCACGTGCTGTGGTACGTCGTGTGACTTCTCTGGAACAATCAGCTTGCAAGCATTTGTTTACTCTCACCCAATCGCCTGTGTTCAGCGTTACCGCTCACCTGACTCGCATGAAGTGACAAGAAGCGCGCAGAACCCCGGCTTCGGCAATATCAGTGCGAATGAAATGTTCAGTCGCGGCTCGTGGTTCTCTAAATGGACAAGGCTGCAAATGCATTGTATTGTATTTCGTCACTTAATCTTTTCACATTCACGCATTACAGTCGCTGGATATAGAGTAAAAGTACATTGGAACTGTTTGTTTATTGACAATATTTTAGTATCTCGTAGTTGTGTGTTCCGAAAGTTCGTAGTAGTTTTGGCATTCTTTGTACTTATAGTTATATTTGTGTAATTAATATTCTTTCGTTAAAGTATGTTTTAATCACGCAAACACATCTGACAGATGGCAACACAAAAGTAACACAGCATAGCTAGAAATACTTCGGTTGCGACAACTGTTTCGTGAAGTTCTCGTTGTACGCGCTACTGATTCATAGCGCTATTCCCCTTCCCGTTGGCGTTTATTTGAAGCGGACTTACCATCCGATCCCTTTCGCCTTAACGAATTTCGCGAGGGCTACGCCACATTTATCGCGCCAAAGTGGAGCATTGTTAGTGTTTCTTGTTGGGTTTTGTTGTGCTAGTGTGACTTCTGTACATAAACAACATATTCTTTTGTTTATACCCTGGCCTTTTATTAAATATATTTATTATTTTAAATACGCCTGATGATGAAAACAAATAACTTCCGAAACGTTACGCTATGTAGTATACGGAGTGAGTTACTTTAGCACCTGCTCTAGCTTTCGAATGGTTAAAGTTATTGCAAAGCAGTTTTCAAGAAAGTGCATGAGAGAATGGGGCTAATTGATACGTGTATTTAAAAGTTATTTTATCACTTGTATCTTACGACATATGTGGTGCTTTTATTTCAAATGGAACTATACTGGTACATTATGAAACGATGATGTAATGGTAAATATTAATACAAGAGTGTGATATTGCGAGACGAGCGAGTATCGTAAACGTCACACCATTACATCGAGTTTCATACGGTATTTTTTCTACGACTTGCGGTAATTTTTATTAGGTTATCTTTTACATGGGATCGTTTCGTGGCAGTTGACATTTAGGATTCAGCCAAGGCCACGTAGCGGGCAGCTACCCTTCCTGCCGCAGATGGCTTAGGTTTAGCAGTCCGCCTGCGAGAGTACAAAAGGTGTTGCGATAATTCCGAGGTCACCATTTTCGCCTTTCCTCTTATTTCTTGAGGTGCCAACTCAACCTCTGATTCACTAATCATTTTAAATTAAAGAATTGTATGTTAGTTTAGTAAGGCACCGCTAGATGCAGTTGCCGCAGTGCGGGCTACTCTGTAAGATCTGTACCATAGACAAATGTGACTACTTTGTGACATAAGTGCTCTGTGCCCAGTATTTATTTATTTTACGTCAAAAAGACCGTTAAAAACTGCGTATGACGTGCTATGGGGAAAAGTGAATTGTGTGCACATTTTCAAAATTATGTGATCCCTACACTAAGTCATATACTACTTAAATTTTGAATTTTGAAAAGGAGAAAAAAACAAAAAAAACTCCCATGTAATAAAATCTATTTTCAAGGATAATAAGCAATAACTTTGGCTCTTATTACTTCCTGCCGCGGCAACATGGAAACGATAATTTGAATAATTGTATTTCCCACTGAATTCTAGAAGACGTGCACAGAAAATGAAGTTACATTTATGTCCAGAAGCAAAACAAGGGGCCATCTCAGCATTTGCTCAATGGATCAGGGAAACTGAACAAAAAACCTGATCGAGATGGGGGTCATTGACCCGGAAGCTGTGTTACAATAGTTGTTACAGGTTGTTTATACTCATTTATACACTCCAAATGGTAATTAATGCATTATGTATCATTGTTAAAATTAATGTTCCTTTTCTTGTGATACTCAGTATAGTCTCTAATTGTATAGAAACAGTTATGCAGCAGAAACGATTTCACTTGGGATTTAAACTTTTCTATTGAATTTAATCGTTTAATGTCATCTGGCAATGTGTTGTAAAATAATGTACATGTATTGTATGTGAATTTTTTGTAATGAGCTGTTGATACTGTCACCTGGTGGATATGATTTCTACGTCGAGTGTTATAGTAATAGACTTCGGCATTTTCTGAAAATATATTTCCGCCCTTAAGCAAGTCATTTTTAACAAAAACCACTGATTCGTAAATAAAAAGACACGGTAATGGTAGAATTCCTAGATTAATGAAGAGAGGCTTCCATGAATCACGTGGGTGGGATTTGGTTATTATTCGTACAATTCGTTTTTGTAATCTAAAAGTCTGGGAGCTATAAGATGTATTTCCCCAGAATATTATGCCATATCTCAGGCGGGAATGAATATTCGCGAAGTATACACAACGAGCAGTATGAAGGCTGACTGAATTTGCAAGAATTCTGAACGCGTAGCATAATGAACTTAATTTTGTGTTCAATTCATTTAAATGGACGTTCCATTTAAGGTTTGACTGAATTGAGAGACCTAAAAGTTTTTTTTGCTTTAACATTAGTCAATGGTACACTGTTCATTGTCAATGGAGCACAGAATTGTTTATTTGAAATGGAAAACTTCATTAAAACCGTTTTTTTCGTTTACTATTAATTTATTATTTCGGAACCAATTTGAAACATCTGATATTGTACTATTTACGGTTTCTTTATTGCAAAGGAGGTTCGTATCATCCGCAAAGAGAACCGTTCTTCCGTTTCGAATCGTCGAGGGCATATCGTTTACGTAAAGTAGGAACAGAATAGGGCCTAAAATCGATCCTTGAGGAACTCCACATGCAACGGGCAAAGAGTCGGAAAGGTGCGTACGTAATGTTCCATCATTCCAGTAAGGTATTTCAACTTTCTGAGATCGTTGTTTAAGGTACGAACATAACCAATCTAGAGGAATACCACGGATTCCATATGAAGGTAATTTTGAAAGTAAAATGTCATGATCAATGATGTCAAAAGCTTTTGAGAGATCTAAAAATAATCCAATAGGTGCCTCGTTTTGATCTAATGATGAGGCGACATCTTTAAGATAAGAAAATATAGCTGTTTCCGTTGATTTTGATTTTCTAAATCCATGTTGGCAATCTGAAAGCGCGTCGTGTTTACTGAGAAAGGTTTCCATTCGTACGTAAAAAAAGTCTCTCTAATATTTTTGAAAAAATTGATAGAAGAGAAATGGGCCGATAAGTTTGAATTTCATTTTTGTTGCCTTTTTTGAAGAGCGGCTTAATTTTAGCTGTTTTGAAAATATATGGAAACGTTCCAGTGCATAAATATGCATTAAATATGTGAGTTAACGGGTGTATAATGGCATACGCACTGGTCCTTAACAAAGAATCCGGGAATTCATCGAAACCGGACGAATATTTATTATTTAGTTCACCGATTATGTTGAGAATTCTATAGGACGAAGTTTCGGAATCAAACATCGTGTCTAAAATTTTGGGTGAACTGTATATTTTTGAATTTTGTGGCTGAAGACTCTTAGTGAGATCGGCAGCAATTCTCGAAAAGTATTGGTTAAAGAGACTAGCCACAGTTGCCGGATCGTTCACATTTATATCGTTATATTTTAAAACAACATTCTTTACAGGGTTTCTAGTTGATTTGATCGTGTTTTTTATTATATTCCACATTGCTTTAGTTTTGTTATTTGAGTGCAAAATATCCTGATCGTGTTTCATGATTTTAGCCTGCCTTATGACTTTTCTTAACAATGTTTTGTATTTTTTAAAGTAGTTAAGGAAATCTTGAGATAAGTCATGACATGTAGAAATGAAAGAAAGAATTCGCTTGTTTTTACAAGATGTCCTAATCCCTTGTGTTATCCAAGAATTGCTTTTCCGTGAAATATTTAATTTTCGTTTTTGAAGAGGAAAGCAAGTGTTAAAATGAATTGAAAGAGTTGAAGAAAAAAAAAAAAAAGAATTATATTTGTCGTTTATATCAACAGTATTATAAACCGCTTCCCATGACTCCTGCATCAAATATTCAATGAATAATTTAATTTTACTTTTAGTAAACAATCTAGTCATACGTATATTATTTATTGTGTCAGTACACCTGTAACGGTGTAGTACAAAGCATGTGCTCGTTTTCTTAAATAAAACTCTTATTAAATAAACCGCGGTCCCCGGTCATACGGTATTGGGCCAAAGCCTGCTTTGGGCTGAACAGGGCCGCTTCTTGAAGCTCTGAGGCCCCCGGCGGATTCGATAATGAGGCCCCCAAACACATGTACACGCGCGCGCACAATACACCTCCAGAAGTTATAGCTGCATTACTACCGATAAATAAGGGACTTCAATGTAATAATAATAAACGCATCTATGTGATGTCTTGACAGTTAACACTCCACTCTTCCTTTATTAATTATTATTAGTCTTCTTTAGAGAATAACTTTTCTGCACTTCGAGGTGGTAAAATCGTGAATTGTCTCTTCAAAATCAATTTCTGCCAAAATGTCATGTTCAATACTTATCAAACTTAAATTATTTCATCGTGGTTGTGCCATGCTATTTCGTAACTCGTCTTTTATTATTTTCAGCTTCGAAAATGAACGTTCTCCAGATGCATTGGTTACAAATAAAGCGAGGAAATTCTCATAGCAATTTCCATATTGGGGAATGCTGATAATATATTCTCATTATTCATGTAACTGTACAGGTTTTGAATATTGATATTTTTTCATTATCTCCAGCATATTCTTGAAAATATTTTATATTTGTTTTAAGATATGCAGCAAAATGGTGACATTCAGATATTGGCTCTGAAGTTATCAAGTCTTCACTATAAAAATTTGCAAGGTTTTCGCAATATTTTGAAATTTATGAATTCTCTAACTCATGCAGACTTTCCAAAAAACTAAACCTATCAACAATGTCTACATATGCTTTACTTCGGAGTTCTAGACTAGAAACCAGAGTGTCTATTATTGGTAGGAATGTCTCTACTCTGAACTTTTCTCTTCCCAGAAGTTTCTCATTACTATATCCACTATCTGCAAATGCAAGAATGGAGCCACGTTTTATTTGACGCCTTTGTGTATCATGCTATTCTTTCACAACTGATTTCGCTTTTGATTTGGACTCATAATCGTCAAAATCATCTCTCTTCTCCCTAATAAATACTGTTAATGACTTCAGCATCTTAACTGCTGCCGACAAATTAACTTTTTCACTTTGCAGTAAAAAGTGCTGCGTTAAATCTAATGAGGATATCATTCCACAATATTGTTAAAAAAACTGTTTCAAGTTTATCAAGTTTTTCTCTAGTCCTTGAGCCTTAAGACGTGTCTCTGACGACTGATTTGTCACATTATTTCTTATAAACTGAAGTCATAATCTAATTTCATTATATCCTTCACACAAGGCATTTACTGCATCTGCCTGCGCAGACCATCTAGTGTCTGAAAGTTGTTTCACCAATTTACGACGAGGACCTAAATATGAACAAAGTATCTCCCAGCGGTGTGTTGACGATGAAAAGAATCACGGAGAAAAAAGAACAGTTGCAGTATACCTGATCCATTATACTGCATCAAGGGAACGCATGATAATATAGGCCCAACAAGGTTCACTGTTGCTGTTTCGTGACGGAGATAGTTGGAACGAAAAGTTGCATCGTAAAGAGTTCCTTGTTGCACTCCTCTGAATTCACGTTGTCAGAGTGCACGGGTAGAAGCTGCCGAGCCCAAGCAACCTTGCTGGAAGAGTTGGCTATCTGCTCGGCGTAAGCGAGCAACACAGATTGGAGGATCCAGCCTACCGTCATGACGCGTCCGGACGAAACTGATATAAGGAGCCGGCCTTCCGTGTCGGCCTGCACAGCTATACTGGTTGAAGGGCCAGCCGTATGTGTTGCCATATTGAAGCATTTCTTATTGGTGTTACAATTACTGATCGTTGACGGGTATAGGATGGGTTATACGTAGTACTCGCTATTAATAGAATATTCATTATTTTTGATCCAACAACAGATCTGTATATTTACCTACACAACCAGACACCGTAAAAACGGAAATAATTGCATAAAAATTATGCATTTATATATTCAGGTATCAGGTGTGTGTGTGTGTATGTGTATATATATCACGGTGTAAGATATATACACCGTGATATATATATATATATATATATATATATATATATATATATATATATATATATATATAATGAATATTCTGAAACAGCCTGTACCTAAAAATAAAATATTAGAATTTAACATTAAAATATTTATTTAGTAAAGTAAAATGTGTAAAATATAACATAACTCACAATAGAATGAAATATATTGACATAAACTTAATAGCTAACAAATGATAATGAAACATTGATGTACCACTTAACCATTTGTGTAATCAGGTGGATTAAATACACAAGGAGACTAAGAACATGTTTACAGTCATTAGTAATTATTTCAAAAATATTTTATAACTGTTTCAAAATTATTTTAAAACTGTTTCACAAGTACATTTAAATAGCAACTTTTATTACTGATCCCCCCAAAAAAATTTAATTCACATTTATTTTATAAAAACGCCAAGATTTATTTAAATTATGGCTAAATATGTAGCTGAAAATTATTTTCGAATGTATTTGTTGTTTATTTCTTTTAACCTATCATTTTACAAATTTAATATTCTTGTTTTATGTTTATATTAATTTTGGTTACTAAAAGTTCAATTCTATCAGTCCCTTCATTATACTTACGGTTCTTGCATTCACTAGCACAAAATTCATCTACATAAAATTAACACTTAGTTTACAATTACAATGAATTCATAAATAGTTTACATACTGTTAAAATCAAAAAAGTATATGGAAGAAATCACCAACATAAATCATATTTATAATTTTTACTTCTGTTATTTCAATTTCTGTAATCTAAATGTACAAACATACTATAAAATCAAATTAAATTAATTTAAAAACTGGAATTAAAATGTATTGCCCAGCATTGATTTACCTGCTGGGTCTGCAATTTGAATCAATCCCATTGCTTACAAACCTCTTTGCCCATTTAACAATGAATAAGCTAATTGGCCTGCATTTACAAATCCTACACTCCCAACAAGTTAGTGTCATAACTATTGTTATTATCACCTGAGTGCAACAATAAAAAATTGTAGAGAAGAATGTGCACTCAATAACAGCGAATAAATATAGTGAGAGGTCGGGATAAATCATAATTTTAGTATTGTGTAAGGTGGGAGAAGACTCATCACTTTAGCGTGGGACGAAATGCTTGGCCTTCATTTTATTGGATGAGTCAAATAATAAATTTCTTAGCAAATTAATAACCACTTCTGAAGTGACTTTTAAATTTGGCAAGTTATTTTGTTAAATGCATACTTTTCTGTATTGCTTCAAAATTTAGGATTATATTCTTTGAATACTATTGATTAATTTCACACACACATAGATCACTACTCAGTATCACTGGTAACTGACAGTGATACAAGGGAAGGGAAAATAATTAGGTGCAGACTCTTAGTCTGCTTGCATGCAAAAAAATAAAATAAAATATGTTATAAAACCATGTATATAAAAAAATAAAATAAAAATGCATATTTAATTAAATTTGGAAAATTGCCTATACCAATTCAGAAATTGAAAACAGCAGGATTACCTCTATTGAAATCATTAAATATTGTTGAAGATATTACAATGTCTTTGAAATTTGTGTTTGGACATGCAAGTGTGACTGCCAAGGAAAAATTATAAAAACCAGTAAATTCAAATTCAATTTAAAACTTCTATGAAATTTAAAGAAAAAAAATTTGTGAAGAGCAGAAAATGCAGAATTTGATCTCATATTGGCTCAGATTTCATCTTACAAATATGCTCCAATTACATCTGGTGATGTAGTAGAATGTTCAAAAAGATTCATTTCTCACAAAAGGATGAATTTGACTGAGTAAAATTTTGAAAAATTGTTTAGTGTTCCTGTTTCAAACGACAATGAAAAAAAATACCAAGCTAAAATTTGATTGTGCATGTTTTGTCAAATTTTATTTGGCATATATATGCAGGTTTTAGCATTTTAAAGGGCACGAGAATCATGTCTAGTAATATTGAATTGTTTTATTTCAAGAGGAAAGTATTTTGTTCACTTGGCAAGGGAAATGTTTCAGAAAATTATCAAGGTCAACAGTAATGACATTTCTTTGCCCAAGAATCATTAACACATTCTGAGATATTTTTCTCTGGCAATTTTAAAGATGAATAATAACCAAAATCATTGCATGTTTGAGAATGCAGTGTTATCTGTACTATTTGCCACAAACAGCACTGTGGAGAACCCTAAATTATGAAAAACTTGAAACCTTTTTTCCTTGGAAATCGAAGTAAAAATTAATAATCTTTCAAAAGAAAATTACAAATTGTCACACTCCATGAACTTGATTCAGAACTCTAGTTGTAAAACAATGTCCTGAAAAACCAGCATTTTGAAGTTAATGACACTTTTCTAGTGGGAATGTGAATTTTTTATATTACTCATACTCATTTGTAATCATTCTGAGAGCACTACTAAATAGTACACATTGAAACTATAACAGAATTATAATACCTAATACAGAATAGTAATACAGAATTATATTACCTAATGAGAATTTTAAAATAACTTGCCTGGTCAAAAATGATACACACTAAAATAATTGAACCATTAATGTATACACATTTTGTGAATGTTAAATACGAATGAAATCACAAAAGTCCATGATGCTTGCAAAATTAGCAAAATGTATATTGGCATCACCTTCAAATACATGTTCATGATCTTGTTATAGAATGCAATAGCCATTTAGAATTAACAATATCCATGAATATCTGCATCGATGAACCATCACCTGTTTCAATGACCAATTTCTATCACCTGTGCCAAAACTACCTGAAAAATACAATACTATTTGAAAATATAATTAAAGTGATAATTATTGAAAAATAAAAAAATAGAAAGTGTTTTACAGCAGTTTTTTTTTTTCGAGGAATGCATTATTATTTTGTTCAATTATGTACAGAACATGATAGACTTTAGTCTCAATTTAAATACACAGTAATCAAAATTCTGTACACTTATAACATATGGGAATACTACACAACAATTAATTCTACAATTTCTAATTGCCATTAATGACACTTCAAGACTATATTAAAATTATTTCAATGAATTGGAAACATAATAAATATTTTTTCTTTACATTTTAATACACATTTGCAATGCTTAATTGAGTATTAAAAACTAATCAAATAAACTTTTTTTAATAGGTACTTTTTTGACTATTAAAAAATGCACAAAGGAATGCAAAATAATGAGTTTGGACGCCAAACCCCATATCCACTTAACAACATTAGAATTTGAATTGAAAGGATTCAAACCGATGATGTAAAAGGAAATAATTGTTTATCTTGTTCGACATAAGCTTTTAGAGGAATTTTACAATTGACATTAAAATAACTTTGAGCTGGATTAATGGCCAAGTTTTGTAGGTTATAGAAATGCACACAAACTAATATATGCCTTTCTATTATTACAACTCATGATAGAAATATATACGTACCTAAAAGTTGCAATTCCATTCCACCATTCTCTTTTAATCTTGGTTGACAATTCTTTTTTGATTTCAAATAGGCGGTGTAAATGAAGGTATCATTTTCTTTCGAACTTCATTCGCCCGTTTACTTCCAATGAAATAAGATTTTCACTTCAAAGAGGTATTTTAGACTGTAGTCTGGCACCTATTAAAAGATATTCACCAATATTCTTTAGATTATAATCCACACTGATGCAGCACTATAAGTTTCAATACGGTACTTACCAGTAAACTCATAGTACGTTCAACGATTTGCTTTGCCAACGACGTATTTTTCTACAATAACAAATTGAAAACTTTTACAACGATACGCTTTTCGCCACTTCGAAGAAATTTTCCTGAAAGGCCAGTCACTCTCTTAGCCCTTCCAAACTGAACTGAATAGTATGTCTTCGCAGGCAGAGCGGCGGCGCGACGTTGCGGTCCAACAGCCTCTTCCCACGCGCTTCCTCGTCAATCCTCAGCTGATATCAGGTCCTTATCGGCCAGCAACACGCATGCTCTCCTTCTTCGTTTGCAGTAGTTTTGATGCAAGGTTAATTTAACAACCGATGGTTCAAATTAGTTCTTATGTAGTGAACTTACATTTGTACTTCTTTAAATCAGAATTTTTCTGAGGATGAACGGATAATATTGCGTAGCGCTCAGGTTGCAGCAAGCTTTGACGCGCGCGCGCAACTTCCTGTCCCCCCCCCACACACACACACTTCCAAGAGCCCGCCGAGGGCCTGGGACTGGTAGCTGATTAATATATAACGTAATTAGTCTGCCTTTCAGCACAGACGGAAAATAATATAATTATTAAACTTCTTTCCCGTTTTGAGCAAGAATGACAGTTATGTTTTCTTTGCTTGATAGTCATAATTATCGCATCATGCTTCTATTACGTAATTGAAATAATGTGATTATATATATTGTGACGTTCGTGGCCTGGCCACAAACTTACACGGCACCCACACGTCTTCGACGGGGACGGAGTGATTAATAACATCGGAAGAGCAGCACGGAAGAGAAAAGGCGCGACCTGTCGGTGGCGGCCAGAAGCAGCGGCGGGGTAATTTCGACGGAGGGGCGGCGCGCATAGGGATTCTATGACGTCAGGGCCGCATTTATACGGCGGAGCGGCGAAAAGCTGTTTTCTTCACTGTTAATCCGACGGCACGGGCGAAAGCACTAGTTCTATGAGTCTGGTAGCGTAGGCGAACGCGTAAGTTCTCTACGAATTTGGTAGTGAAAGTGAATAATTGAGTGGTGTGAGCGTGGAGGATTAGTTGGTATAGGAATGTGATTGCAATACGAACATATTGGTAATCCGCTGCAAGCTCGTTAGAAAGAAAGCGGTCAGAGCGAAGTAAGAACAGTAAACGTTTTTTTCCAAGAGTGCTCATTTCGTGCAGAGGACAGTTTTGTGAAATCCAGTGGAGACTGCGTGTATTAGCGCTGCAGCCATCCGAAGTGCAGCTGCGTCGCCCAGTGTAGTAACACAAAGATCCGATTTTGCGACGCGCCAGAGACTTGGAGCGCGGGCATACACGTTCGTGGCGAGGACGAAAAAAAGAGAAGAGGGGAGCCGGGAGCGGATGAAGCGTACGAGAGAAGGGCCTGGTTTGACCGATCGCGTGACGGACGGGCGAAGCGAACGAGAGAAGGGCCTGGGTTGACCGAACGCGTGACGGACAGGTGAAGCGTACGAGAGAAGCTGGAGTGACGTCGCTGCGACACCGGGAGTGCCAAGGTACCCTTCGAGCGAACTGGAGAGCGCCGTAAAGGTAACCGAACTTGCGACTTTTCGTGCGAAGATTGGTGCGGACCAGAAAGTGGATAACGGCAAATTTGCGTGGTAGTTCATGTGAGAAACTCCCTAAATTCAGTATAGAAAGACTGTCACCTTTTAAACAAATTCGTGGAGGTTTAAATTCTGCTAAAAGTATGCCTTGTTTGATTTTGCCAAAGGCCAAAACCTTGTACAATTTTACGGCAATGTTATGTAACTAACTGGCTTCATTCTGTGTTATTGGGGAAAGATTAAGTTGTTCCACTATTGGATGAATGTGTATATTCTTTTTTATGATTTAAATTGTACGTATTATAGTAGATTTCAATGTTACTTTGTTATATCACTTTCTCATACCCAAAATATCCTGCTCCGCGAGATATTTAAGCTCGAAAGAGCATTCTATCAGGGCGTTTCCACGAGTGGAGGCGTTACAATATATATATATATATATATATATATATATATATATATATATATAATGTGTGTGTGTTTAACAGATGTTGAATGTTTTTCAATGTATATTTTCTTCAATACGTAATTAATCTGACAAGGTACCTGGCTGCTGTGGCCAGCTAGTGCTTTGCAACATGATTAGGCTTGATAAGGCCGACAGGTCCGTTTATGAAGCAACATCAACCTCTCAGAAATCACAGGCCGGTTGGTCCATCAAGGTTGGTCTATCAAGGTCAGCCATCTTAGATGCTGTTGTAACTAGGAAAGGGACTAAAGCAACAAGGTCTCTGTTTCACATACGAAGGTTTTGTGTAACTATTGAAATCTTGTTGGGAATTATGGTATACTTTTTTTCAGTGAAGGTGTAAAGATTTTGTACCAAATCAAAATAAATTGTTACAGTTAAAACACACTTGACAGCATGTATCCCTACTAAATTGAGTGAGTGTCCAGCACATGACACATACACAGCATACTTATTTAGTTTTTTTATCTTCGCTTGTAAGCCTGGACATCGCCCTGACATGTTTGCTGCATTGCCATAAGACTGGCCCCTACAATTCAGGATATCTATGTTATTGGTTTTTAAGAAGTGTGTCACAACTTCTGTAAGATGTTCTGCATTATGACCATGAATGGGAATAAACTGCAAAAATCGCTCTTTTGGAACAGCATCTATCACATATCTTACTATAAAAGTAAGCTGATCAATATGAGTCACATCCGGAGTGGAATCTACAGAAATAGCATAGTATTTTGTTTTTCAAATTT
This sequence comes from Teleogryllus occipitalis, assembly GCA_011170035.1. Lineage (NCBI taxonomy): Eukaryota > Metazoa > Arthropoda > Insecta > Orthoptera > Gryllidae > Teleogryllus > Teleogryllus occipitalis. The sequence goes on along the minus strand of BLKR01000831.1, from coordinate 245,386 downwards.
CCGAAATGATTACTGAAAGAATTTTAGTGCCCATTATTTCCAAGAACTCTTCACAAATGGTGGTTGACAAGTCTGATGGCATCCCTTTCCCTGCATTACCATATTTCTTTATGTGTTCGTGTAAGACTTGCAAACTGACTTATAAGTTCCAAAATACCCAAATAATTTCCATTTTTTTACTGAACCAAGTCTTTGGTCAGAACCTCTTAAAGGGAGTCCTCTCGATGCTAAGAATTTAATTACTGCAGTAAAAACTCTTTTCAACACCTCTTTCCAATATTGTCGCTCATTATTATATTGGACAATCAATTGTATATCTACTCGCCCGAGTGTTTTTGATTAACTACAATAAGATACCATGGAATTTCTATGTTCTTGACTATTTTCATGTTCTGATGCAGCTTTCAGAGCAGGTTTTCAGTCATTAAAACCATCTCCGCTGAATGGAAATGTGGAAAGAGAAAATAATTTGCACGCAAAACAATAAACTTTTCCCTTCGCAGGTGAATATATGAGCCATTCCCTTTGTACAATTTCTTTGTTTGGCAATTGTCGCGAGAACATTGCTTGAGTTAGTCGTTTTTTCCCCCCATATTATCACCAATTTTATATATGCGGGACGATTTATCAAAATTATTTTCTGTATTTTGACAAGCAGAAGATCCTTTTTCTACCCAATAATTACGTAAGATGTCATCAGTATGTGGCCAAAGACCGGGGTCTGATGTTGTATAGTGACTATTTTCTGAATTAATGGTACTTACATAGTTTCCTGAAGCACAATCCTAGTCTTGTCTTGATTATCTTCACCTGTTCCTGATTATCTTCTTCATTGTACGTCATAAGATCTTTACTTTCTAGCACACTATGTTGCTTCTGCGTGGTTCGGTAAATTGTTTTTCTGTGAACTCGATGTTGATGGGCCAGGAATGTGATTTATGGGTACATTAGCAGTATTATCATTTTTGTTGACAGTATAATTGAAATAATTAATTAGTTTCGGGATTCTCTTAATATTTTCTTCTCGTTCCTTAACTTTCTTACGTTTAGCACAACCACTTTCAAAACGCTTCATTATAAATTATTGAAATTGATACGCTAACTGGGAAGAGTGTTAAATTAGAAAACTTAGGCAAATAGACTCTCACTGACACGAACACGTTGAAAGACAAATGAATACTGTAGCATATTGAGTGGCTGCAGGCCTGCCCAACTCTTATCAGTTGCTCCCCAAGCCCGGAAATTTGCCGGCCAGCTGCGTTGTGACGACGAGGAGATGATCGTCACTCACCGGCAGGAGAAACATCACAGCTATCGGATCCGAAGCGCGTGACACGGAGGGTAATGCGAATTATCTTTCGCTTTCCGACCTTCGTATGGTGTGTAAACACGCAAGACGGCGAATAGAACTCGAAAGCAATTGTTAATTGTAAGACGATGAATAGGGATATTGAACTTCTTGAAAATCCTTTTGCTGTTGTCATGGTAAAAATGATATCACGAAGGAGTGTGAAATTGCATATTTGCATAATGTCACACATCTAAAAGGTTTTTATAGTAATATCTACTATGTTAACACACTAGATTGGTACGTCAAGAAATTTAGAAAATATATTTTTTAGGGAAAATATTGTTAATTGAATTAGTAATAAAATTTGAATTAAAAAATTTTAAAATGGATTTTTAGTGTAACTCTTCGTTAGGCGCACATGTTTCTAGAAGACCCATTGCATTTTAAGAACTCAATATCTCGCTGTGCCGTAGGTGTAAGATGAGATCTGATGACATCCTGTGTTCAACGATTCTGCATCCGGTGGCGAGGTTACCGCAGATATACCGGAGGGCGATAGGTCACGTAGTTCGTCTTTCCGACCGCGTGGGACTGCCAGACCCCACATGTCGAAAGGCGTCACACGCGCTTCGTTGGATTTCTTCGTGCCTTTGATATCTTTACCAATAAATAAATATATATAATTCTTAAATGGAGTGTTCGAGTTTTATGTGTTGGATATTTTGAGGCCCCCGGCGGCCGTCGGGTTCGCCCGTGCGTTAAAGCGGCACTGGGGCTGAATGACGTAATAACCTCAGGAACTAATCGCAAGGCGGCACAATATAGCCGGGTGGCAATTACGTTTAGCCGGCACGCTTATTTCGTGCGATTTAAGCGGAGATAAAAGCGTGATCGCGTATTTTTGGTTTACCATGAACTCTCGATTACGATTTACTGTGAAGGATGATTTGTGCCTCTTGAGGGAAGTGCTGGGATCCAATCCCTATGAAGACGCTGCAAGGTGGGAAGAAATTACAAAAACTATTGCCCAAATAACAGAAAAAGCGTTCTCCATGAGAACCCTCAAGGAACATGTCCAGCATCTGCTAAACTTGTGGACAAAAAATGATAGAAGCAATCTAAGAAAGTAAGTGGTTATATTATATACCTAATTCATAGTTATACTTTTCATTATTTGCGACCTGTTTGGGCTATTCTGTGTGACCGAAGTGTTGGGATCTCGCTTCATGTTTATAGTTCATTAGAAAAGTATGACAACCTAAATTGGAACATGTACTCTTATGTACATACTATTATTTATCACCTGAATAATTAATTTCCATTTATCACCAGTAATACAATGAAGTGAATGGTTTTTAAGTTCATAATAAATATTGTAGGTTTTTAAATTTTGAAATAAATCATTGTCCAGTGAATTTCAATAAATTGATTCAGAATTCCTTGAATTAAGGATGATCGAGTAAGTACAACAGTCATTATAGAAATTTAAAAATAATATTGAAGGTTTTTTTCATAATATAATTGGTTTTATTTTACAGTGAAATCCCACCAATCCTTTCACAAAGAATCTGTAGTAAGCATTATTAAAAACTGTAATTCATTTATAATAAAATATTCATGTTGAACAACAAAGTGACACAAAAATATAAGAAGATAGTTATAGTTGTAAATTATAAGAAGATATTTTGTACCACTTATTGTTGTTCAACAATACTAAGTTCTAATATTTTTATTGTTTATTACATATTGCCCAAGGAAGAATTGAAAGTGAGAATGTATTTTAAAATAAAAAGCACCTACTTTATTATGGAATAGAAACTTCATTCCAATATTTATTTATATAATATCTGTTTTACTAATCTGATTATTCTTCAACAAAACTAATCCTGAAATATTATAGATATTGATAAATTGTAGATTTAGTAATAGATTTATTTGTTGATGAAATGTTTCATTTGTTTACAATATAGTTGTTTGTAGAATCAATATTACTGTAAAATTCAAAATAATAATTTTTATGAAAAACTAGATAACAATTACAGAAAAGGCCAAATTTGAAAATATTTTTACAGACATGTAAATAAGTTAACAAATAAAAAATGTGTTGAAAACTCTTTCCTTCATTGCTAATAATATTAGTTGTGTCAGTTTTGTATATCTTGTCACTTTGCCTCACAATTTACTGAGAAATATTAGAATTTATGAAGATATCATGTATATGTTGAAAATTTAAATTTTTTTGAACAATTTCTAGAAAATGTGGTTCACAACTGTTGAACAGAAAGTAAACTACTGAAAGAAATGTGAATAGCAAAGAAGTATTTGTATTCATATCAATAGTGTTTTTGCTTAATATTGTTATTTATTATTTTTGTTTACTTCTAGATCTGGAACCGAGGAAGAGTATACAGAAAAAGAGCAGCTCCTACAGGAGATAAGTGACTTGAGAAGGGAATATACAAAAAGAAAGGTACAAAATGACAGGACACTTGGAATAGTTGCAAGGGATACAGCTTTAGAAGCTGTTGAATCTGATAGCCTGGATTCACCTAGCCAGAATATAGGGATCGAGTCGCCATCTACATCAAGTACTACCTACCGAAAGAGGAAAGAAGGGCAACTTTGAAAAGAATGTTTGCAGATTCTTCAAGAAAAACAAAATAATGAAAAGGAACAGATATCATTAGAGAGAGAGAAAAATGACATAAAGAAAAGGAAAATTGAATTAGAAAGGAATAAATTTGAATTAGAAAAACAAGAAAGACGGGCAAGATTGCAGGCAGAGAAAGAGGAGAGAGAGCATCACATGGAGATGGAAAAAAGACAGAAACCATGTTTGAAAAATTAATTGAAATGTTAAAGAAGGATTAAATAAAATAAACCAAATAATCAGCAATTCTCTTTTTATTTCTTTTCAATTGTTATCATTAACCTTCATACAATATTTTTTCTAGTAATATTAATTTGTTGAATAATTTATTTAATCAAATCAACCCATTATTTATTATCATTCTTAGCAGAAATGTAGTTCTTTATGAATTCTTTTTAATTTTCTATTAATTAAAAACATTAGAAGCCGCATTAACAAAACATTGTATCATTGAAGCAATAACTTCAATGACATTAAAAATATTTTAATCCTAAAACAGGTGATTTATAGCTCAAAATTGTGGGGGGGGATAACATTTTTAATAAAATAATAACCTGATTCATTTCACTTATAGTAGTTTGTAAAAATATTTTCATGAATCATCAATAATACTCAGTATAATCAAACAGTTTTCGTTCTTGCTATTATTTTGTACACTGCTATTGGATGCTCAGATGGAGAATGGAATTTGTTAAAGCATATTAACTATATTTCTTCATTTATTAAACAGTTCTTTATGAAGTAATAATTTTACTTTTTGAGTACTGTTAATTTAAGGATAGTCGAAGCAATCAAGCTGGTTACAGGAATGGATAAATTTAAAGTTAAATTAAATTCAAGTTACAAAACTAGGTTTATTTATTGATTTTTGCTTCCTGTGTATTTGAGATAATAAAACAAAATTATTATTAGATCTTTTATTTTTTATTTGGGCAATGTTTCAAGACACTTAATGGCCTCATAACATTTAGTTTCTTGACACGACATAATATAATTCTTAAATATGGAATGGTGAGGGAACAAAGAAAATGATTTATGGAATTCACTGTTGAGTGAATGGTGACTTCATTTAGATTCATGTTCGAAGATAAACATAACATGTTATAACAGTCATTTGCTCAAAGTGTTGATGTGAGGTTTTAATAATATAGTATTTTAATTGCTAAATGTATATACTTGTTTTGTAATGTGTTCAACAATTTTATATTCTGTTGCCTGAAGATGGGGCTATTAGTGCCATGAAAGATTGCACGAATAAAAAATAAATAATTAATTAAAAAATCTTCATTTGTTTGATTGTTTCAAATACATCGGAATCGAAAACCAATAAATAATTATTAACAAATACACAATCATTTAAAACCTTGAATACAAAAAAAAAAAAAAATTGTCTTCTTTTAAATACAATAAGTAATCCTGTGAAAATGTTGAAGAAATATTTCATTATTTTTTAATATTTTTTCTATGGCAAATTAAAAAAATTGTGTATTTACTTTAATAAAGCAAATATGAGATTTAAATATGTGGGTTTTGAGTCAAATATTCTTCTAATGAGGGTGGAGATCTTTGAAACATTTGTGCACACTGGCCACCATACAAGCAAGTATGACAGTTTGTTAACAAAACAGCTGTCCTGTACATGTTTTCCACATAATGCAACATCAATTTTTGTTTTTTCTTAAAATCAAGAAAAGCAAATTCCCCAACAATTTTCCCAAAACCCCATTCAACTGATAAACTGCCACTGCTCATAATGCTATTAAAATGTGACTGTTCAGGAGTTGAATTATTTCTGGAATAGGGTCTGAGTAATAACTCTCTCATTGGATAGCCTGCATCTCCATACAAAACAAATGTTTCTCCATCAGGAAATTTTGCACATTAGTGTAGCTCTTTATAAAAATCCGATCTTCGCAGTATTCCAGCATCATGCATCCTTCCAGGAAAACTACCTTTCAAACTAACAATTATTCCATCTGGACATAGAACAGATTGATACTTAACGCAGTGAAATCTTTTGTGTCCTGAAAAATATATTTCTTGGTTAATCAATTGTCTGCATATTGGTCGTGCGGTTCCATCAATAAAACCCCAACAGTTTTTCAAGGGTGCACCACATGATGAAATCGCATTTGCATAACACAAAAATCTTTCCTTGTTTAACCATGTGAGATTTTTTAAATTGTCCAAAAGATGTCCAAAATTTCTGTTTATTAATTTCATGATACAAGAACACACAAGAGACAGATAGGGGCCGGACAAATCGAATAATCGTTCGAGATCACAGAGTCTGTTAGGATAGGCCAGTCGTCTCAAATAAATGCAAAGTGCTTCTAAACCTGAAACAACATAAGCTAAGCACTAAGCAATGATGATTTTGAACACACTTCTTTGCTGGTACTGTGCATTTTCATTCATTTACCAGAAACAGTACGATCCTGAATTTTCATTTCCGTTGGTATACCAAGTGCCACCATGAGCCTGGGAATATCATTTTTATTGTAATGATCTATCATTTCGAGACAAAACCCCCAGATGCAACTTTACAAAATGTGACAAGGAATAAGCTTGTGTATCGATTACAACGGTGCCGACAGAAAACATTTTACAAGTCAAAATTAAAATAAAGGATTATAGCGCGTGAAATTTGTGAAAATTGAACATAATCGTCCGGTAGAACAGAAATTATGAAATTAAATAAAACAAACGGCATCAAATTCGGTCAACGCATTCGGAAGATATAAATTGAAATAGAATTGGAATTTTTAATGTAACGAACAGAATATGGCTAGCCATTGTATACTAGCCATTGTTGAGCTAGTCAAGAGATATTGTAAACATGGTTTTTTAAGAATTGTAAAAAAACGCACAAACCGATTTGGCTGAAACATTGGGAAACAATAGATTAAAACGCGGGGAAGACGACAAAATTAGTGTCAACCTTGTCGCATGTTCGGAAGCGAAATTATAACATAATATTTGGAAGTTTGCAATGAACTAGAGGTATAAACAAATGACGCCATGTTACGAAGAGAAGAAAGTCATTGGAATTAACTACAGATTAAAAGCAAGCGAGTGGCAACTATTTTGTTCCAGAAGCCTTTTGTAACAACGCAAGTGGCTGAATAAAATTTGGATGTGAGAGACAGATGTGTCGTGGGTACCGGAATGAATGGTTCGTGTGCGCGAAATTGTTAAAATTCTTTCGAAATTGGTATTTCAAATAGGGAGTAAAGTTGTGATGTTTATTGGAATTTTGAAGTGTTAGCAAAAGGAACAAAATCCGGGAGTAAATTTGTTTTAAGTAAAAATTTTGGTGATTGCGGACAATTAGATTTTCTTATTTATTGTAAAGAAATTCAACGCTTCGGACATCTCGTTATAAGATACAAAAGAATAGATGCTGAGATCGGAACAATTGGACGTTCATTTTTGAATGTAAATGGATGTAAACAATAGTAATTTCGAGAAATGACGTGTTTGATGAAACGCGAAAAATAGTTGGTTTTTGTTTTGTTTTGTTTTGCCGAACAGTACCCAACGAGTACATGCAATTTTATCAAACGGTGACGGACTAGCAACCGAATAATATCATCTATGCGGACAATAGCGGTTCACGATAATCGGTTTCCGAAGGCGACCGCGAGCAGGAGTGGACGGCGACCGCACATCGGTAGGTACCAGGCGGCGGCCACCAGACGTCATTGCCACGAGAGCTGAGCCGCAAAACAGGGAAGTGACACGTGTGTGTGTGTGATTTTCTTTACAGACACTTCATCTGAAGACGCATTCTGTAGCTGAAAAGAATTTGTTGAAGACCAAGTTTTGTTTAACAAAATTAAATTAAGAAATGGTCAAAAGAAAATCAGGGAATGCGCATTCGAAGTGTGCGTGAGGTTTCATATTGTTTTGTTATTATTATGCGTGAATGAGTTTCTTTTTTAGGTTGTTTCTTTGTATGTCTATGTCATAGGATTACTGTGTACCAGTGTGGAGGGAAAGATGGTGAGTTGTTATCGTATATGATGAAAGGAGGAAAAAGCCCGAAGCAGTAATAAACTAATTATCAAAAATATTGTTCCATTTTACCAATTGAGAGCATGCGTCGTCATTTACTGTAATACCCTAGCACGCACAATCCAGTCACCTCGCTTGGATTCCTGTATAGGACCACCACCTTATTCACGGCTGCAGGTTATGAGAAGTTTTATAAAAACTAGCTAAAAGGGGCAAACGATAGGTCCAATTAAGTACGAGTACAAAATAAGGCACCCGACAGTCTGTAATATGATATAAGAGGAGATTAGCCAGGCAATATTAGCAGAGAAGAGAGGAAAAAAAGGGGGGATTATTACATAAGCAGGGGGGAGAACCATTACATATTATTGTACTTTATACTCTTAACCTACCTCAACTTTGGAACACTTTAAACTCCAATGTTTTCTTGCTACTTTGTACGAACAGAACACGGATTAAGCATAATGCATGTATATTCACATCTTTACCACTTTAGTTAGGGATTTCATTCAAATATTCCACCAATATTTAGATCCAACAAATTACCAGCGTGCACAAAGGGACATTACATAACCTTATTCAAACTCCAATGAATTTCGTAATAATTCTGGACATTGATGAAACTAGTAGTAGATCTCAGACGTCATACTCTGGTGGCGCGCTGCTAAAGTATTTACATTGATGCACTATTGAATCAAAGCTATGCCAAACACGCCCAGAAAATTAATTATTTTGTAAATTTATTACAGTTTAAGGTTCTAAATCATAGCCTATAGTTCTCCAAACCTTTAGAGGGTGTTAGCACAAAAGTTTTATCGGCATTGGTTCAGTAGATTCAGAGTTTACCGCTCTGTAAGACAACGCACTTCTGTCTTTATATATTAGTATAGATATAGATATTATTATTTCTAATGCTTTAGAACATATAGACTATCTTGAAGTGCGATTTACCACCTCACTGACAGTTAAAGACTTAAAAATTAAACTACATTGACACTTTGGACATGTAAAACGAACACAGTTGTAATTTCATTCTTTTCTTGAGCGAGACCACATACTCCACAAACATTTACACGTCTCATATGAAGCCTAAAACAGTAGGCAGCAAAAACAACAGTTCAATTTGGCACGTGAATGCGTTGCCAGTGAGATATCATAGAGGTCTTGCTGCTGAAGCGAAGCGAGCACGCGTCGCAGCCAATTGGTCGTTGTCTGATGTGCGTGCGCTTGTGCACGGCAAGGTCGCCAGACCGCTTAAAAGACTTTCCACAAATATCGCATGAATACGGGCGCTCTCCAGTGTGCGTGCGCTTGTGCACGGCAAGGACGCTAGACTGCGTAAAAGACTTTCCACAAATATCGCATGAATACGGGCGCTCTCCAGTGTGTCTGCGCTTGTGCATGGCGAGGGCGCCCGACTGTGTAAAAGCCTTCTCGCACACATCGCATGCATACGGGCGCTCTCCAGTGTGTGTGCGTTTGTGTGCGGCTAGGGCGCCCGACTCCATAAAAGTCTTTTCGCACACATCGCATGAATACGGGCGCTCTCCAGTGTGAGTGCGTTTGTGCTTGGCGAGGTCGCCAGACTTAGCAAAAGCCTTTCCGCACACATCGCATGAATGCGGGCGCTCGCCAGTGTGTGTGCGTTTGTGCACGGCGAGGGCGCCCGACTCCGTAAAAGCCTTCCCGCACACATCGCATGCATACGGGCGCTCTCCAGTGTGGGTGCGCTTGTGTACGACTAGGGCGCCCGACATCGTGAAAGCCTTTCCGCACACATCGCATGGAAACGGGCGCTCTCCAGTGTGGGTGCGCTTGTGTACGACTAGGGTGCCCGACTCCGTAAAAGTCTTTTCGCACACATCGCATGAATACGGGCGCTCTCCAGTGTGAGTGCGTTTGTGCTTGGCGAGGTCGCAAAACTTACCAAAAGCCTTTCCGCACACATCGCATGAATGCAGGCGCTCGCCAGTGTGTGCGCGTTTGTGCACGGCGAGGGCGCCCGACTCCGTAAAAGCCTTCCCGCACATATCGCATGCATACGGGCGCTCTCCAGTGTGCGTGCGCTTGTGCATGGCGAGGGCGCTCGACTGTGTAAAAGCCTTCTCGCACACATCGCATGCATACGGGCGCTCTCCAGTGTGGGTGCGCTTGTGTACGACTAGGGCGCCCGACATCCTGAAAGCCTTTCCGCACACATCGCATGGAAACGGGCGCTCTCCAGTGTGAGTGCGTTTGTGCATGGCGAGGTCGCCAGAGGTACTAGAAGCCTTCCCGCACACATCGCATGCATACGGGCGCTCTCCAGTGTGGGTGCGCTTGTGTACGACTAGGGCGCCCGACATCGTGAAAGCCTTTCCGCACACATCGCATGGAAACGGGCGCTCTCCAGTGTGAGTGCGTTTGTGCATGGCGAGGTCGCCAGAGGTACTAAAAGCCTTTCCGCACACATCGCATGGATACGGGCGCTCTCCAGTGTGTGTGCGTTTGTGCTTGGCGAGGGCGCCCGACGCTTTAAAAGTCTTTCTGCACATATCGCATGAATACGGGCGCTCTCCAGTGTGTGTACGTTTGTGCACAGTGAGGCTGCTTAACATAGTAAAAGCCTTCCCGCACACGTCGCATGAATATTGACGCTCTGCTGCGAGCTGCCGCTTGTGAGGAGCGAGGTCGCTGGACGCGGTGGGAGATGCTCCGCAGACGCCGAGGCTGGCGCTGTTGGCAGGCCGCTGCCCTCCCGGCCGCACTGGATTCACTTGACCCTGGTCCTGGTGCTCGTCCTGGGAAGGTGGAGAGCCCTCTGCGCCTTGAAATGTCCATAAAATAATTCAGCACCAAATAACACAATACACACAAAAACAGAAACCTTTGTGCTGTCGTGTCTCGCCCGCTCGCCACTAGTCGTCGATGTCATATCACCTGCCAACTCTACTTTGAGCGCAAACGCACCGCGATGTAATACAACACGAGGATTCATTTTCCCCATTCGTAATCTATTATTGACGTCGCACAGAGAAAGTAGTGTATGATGCGGAAACAAAAGGCGATTTTTGATCATATACTCGTTTGTGAGTCCCCAGTTAATCCAGTCATTACGTGCTCAAAACGACTGTTTTAAGAAAAATATTGCGTTGTATTTGCTCTTTTATTTTGTTTGATCCCGGGTTTAGGGTGGCACGGTTTCTTTGGTTCCTTTTATGATTCCTTATTTCTCGCGATTCCTATGTTTATAGTTGCGCGGTTCACTATAACAACTGAATTATTTATGTTCAATGTTAAATAAGAAGTCACATGATAATTTGTTGGCGTGGAATTGTATTTTCGCATTTCAAGTCTTCTTCGAATAGGTTTGTGTCTACTGAGATGGAAGGTATGAATTTTCTTAAAAGTTAGTGTTCCCTTTAAAATAAATTCTTTTAAAAGTGAGGGAGGTATATAATACAGCGTGAGCGCCGGAGCGACAGCGAAAGCGCGAACCAGGTCTCGAGAGCGAGGGCCGGAAGGCCCTCGCGAACGTAGCACGTTGGATCCGTCGGGTAGCGAACGTGCGGCAGCACGTCGCGGACCACTTGGTGAAAAAAACGCGTTGGTTAAAGAATTGTGTAGGTTATAAAATTAAATTTGTAGAGTGAAAAATACGAATAATCAGTTAATGAGAGTACGTTGCTACGGAGATTTATACGTACAGGGGGCTTTGGAGCAGGGGGTAGCTATTCTCGCGATCTACCTTTATTTTAAATAATTATTTTTTTTATTGCTGTAACATCATGAACTTAACTACACGCGACTACTACGTATAAACAAGGATGCAGTTCATGGAGTCGATTCTCTTCTAATGAACCGAATCAGTGAATCAAAGGAACCGTGCCACTCAAACTCGGGATTTACCTTTATGTTTTTTGAATGCTGAATACGAATCTGATGTTTGCCAAAAAGATCTGTTGGAATTTGAATTCTAACAAAAAATTATGGTAAAAATTTCTTGTATTTTGTTTACAAATTAATGGCGCTACAACGTACTTACTTTCTAGGCTTTAAAATAATAGTTATGTAATACTATTTATATCACAATCTCTCCAAATTAACACATCTCAGTCATCACTTGTCAAATTCATTACAAATTGAAATTTTTTTATTACATTTGGAACATCATCAATACTCGAAAAATGTCAACACAAATTTGACAATTAAAACGCCTTTTCATACTAAAAGGACCAACTAAGGGGTCAACTTTTGAAAAATACCACTATCAGATGAGAACATGAATTCATATTCCATTTACGGTAATTTCGTTTCGATTTGTGTTGATAAAAGCCGCTACCATCCGCGCGGCTCGCTAATTACGGACGGGTCATCACAATATACGCAAGTACGACGAAAAAGAGTATAATGTTACACGAGAAGAAAATTGCTTTTTTGGTCTCGTTATGTTTGAGATCCTCGGCGTACGAAACTAATTTCAACTTTCACTCCTCAAAAAACGCTCCTTTCACCCTTGAAACGTAGCATAACATTAAAGTGGAAATATGGTATGTTTTGTACCGACGAATTATTTTAGATACAATTAACGATACTAAAACATAAAAGATACTAGCACTCACCTGGAAAAATAAAACCTCCCTCCAGTTTTACTGACGAAACGGAAACACTATCACAGCCAGGAGCAAGAGGATCCTACAACAAAAGATGTTCATAAATTCACTGATAACTATAGATCGGAAACCGAAAAGAAACGGGTTTAGACTTCGTTCTGAGACTACAAAACAGAACATCTTGCTTTCAAAATTACCTTCTTATGGAATCCGTTGTATTGCCCTAGATTGGATAACTTCGTACCTTAAACAACGATCTCAAAGAGTAGAAATGGTGCTCAGATAATGGTGCATACGAAATATATTCCTGCATTTGAAGTCATAAATTTGAGCTAAAAGTATTCGAACATCGCCAAATTTATATACAAAAGCTAACTACAACTTCATTTCAGAAGATTCAGGTAAAACTTACCAAAGGAGGCGTACTTAATATTAATATTTACTCTTCTCCCTTAGGGGAGTCGAGTGAAAGACTAAAATTGTTATGTTTCCAAATGAAATTCAACTTCAAACAACAAATAGTGGAAATCAGTCTCAACCAGCACAAAGTATGGACTTTCAGCATCTTCAACCTCTTCAATCTATCGATCCTCAACAACAGTCTCAACCTCAACAAATGGCTACACCAAACACTACAACTTCGCCTTATCAAGATTCTTCAGTAAATACAAATGATCAAACTCAACCAGTCCTTACAGATATATCCAACAATATACGACGTCAACATCCCCAAGATCCTGAAGAAAATCCAACCAAACGTTCCAGACCTACTTCTACCATATATAATATTCCAACTTACTCAAGATACGAAGTTCTATCAACAATACCAGAAAACCACTCTATTTTCTACTGCTTCAATTGAAATTCCTCCCATCACAGTGATTGGTAAGAACTATCAATTAATAATACAAGACACTGCAAAGGTGGTTAAAAATGAATATTCAACAAAATCTAGATACAATGAAATCCAAATTTACTTCACAAACATTGATGATCATAGAAATTTTAGACAATTTTGTGAAAATTCTAATATACAGTTCTATACATATCAAGATCCTGGAAAATCAAAATTTCAAGTAATGTTTAAAGATATTCCTGTTTCCTTAAGTGAACTTGACATGTATAATGAACTTTATCGTCTTGGTTATGCTGTTCACCAAGTGCGTCGCCTCTACGATAGATCAAGACAACCTCTACAAACTTGTGCAGTCGACCTAAATAACTCACCTCAAGCCAAAAGCATTTTAAATCTTGATAAACTTTTTCATTGCATTATAAAATTTCAACCAAAAACAAACAGATTTATCCCTGTACAGTGTAAAAACTGCCACCGGTATGGTCACTCACAGATAAACTGTAAGTTAACTTCACGTTGTGTTAAATGCTCACAACTCCATCATTATTCAAATTGTCCAAAATTAGACGAGACTTCCCCCACGTGTTGTAACTGTGGTCAAAATCATTCAGCAAACTACCGAGGTTGTTCCTATTATAAACTTGTTTTGAATAACAAAATCAACAAAACTAATAACAATCCATCTACAGCTATCACTTCCCCTGCTACTAATATACCTCACTCTTCTAATACATCTCATTCTCCAAATCCCTCTTTCTCTTCAAATTCTAATAATTTTCCCCCTCTTCCAATTCCACGAAAATCTTTTCAAAATCCTTGGGAAAAAAAAATAATCAAAATCCTCCTCTTTCACCACAAAATACCTAATTTTCCTCCTCTCCTTGTAATATTCAACAAATTGTAAGTACTATAGTAACACAAATATTATCAACACTCATTCCACAAATTCAAAATATGATCGAATCACTTTTACAACATAAATGAATAACAATATTACGAAGCAATTAACAATTCTAAATTGGAACGCTAATGGTCTCAAACGTCAACAACACACATTTGAACCTTTTTTTATACACACATAACGTACATATTGCATTCATCACTGAAACACATCTTCTTCCAAATGAGAAGTTCTTTATTACTAACTATAAAATTTATCGATTTGACAGAATCAATTCCATAGCCTCAGGAGGTGTTGCAATTCTTATTAAACCTTTCATAAAATACTATTTAGTTCAGCATAATATCTGTCCTTCTCTTGAAATACTTACAATAATCATTAATATTAATCAAATTAACTACCATTTTTCAGTTGCCTACAAACCACCGAAATTTACTTTTCCTCTAACAAAATTTAGACAAATTTTCAACAATACAAATAAAAGCATTCTACTAGGCGATCTCAACTGCAAACATCAAGTCTGGGGATGCAATACTACCAACCCAAACGGCATTAAATTACTCAAATTTATTACTACTTATAATATTCAAATACATTCTCCTTCTGAGCCTACATACTATTCTTATAATGACAATATTATTCTCGACATTCTTGATATAATTCTTACACAAAATTTTCCCTTTCCTATTACACAAATTGTACTCCCAGAATTAGATTCTGACCATCTACCGATTATTATTACCATATCTTTTTCCTTTAATATTACTCCATCTACTTTTAATCCTCTCTTTCAAAAAATTAATTGGAATCAATTTAAGTATGACATTGAAAATAATATTCAATTTCCTCATAATATTAAAACAACGCAAGATATTGACAATTACTTAACACACTTCACTTCTACAATACACAATACACTTCATACCAGTTCACATTACATTCCACAATTACCTACTATTTACAATCCATTACCTTTAAAAATCATTAATCTAATTAAAACCAAACACTCTCTTTGTCGTTATTGGCAGTTAACTCGCCGTCCTGACATCAAATCAAAACTTAATAAAATTTCACGTATTATTCGTTCAAAAATACATATGTTTAAGTTATCTCAATATCAAAATTTTCTGCAACAACTACATCCTCACTCTAAACAATTATGGTCGACAATTAAACGTCTCCACAAAGAAAAGGTAACTATTCCAATTCTCACAGATTCTTCTACTACTGCTCAAACAGACCTTGAAAAAATTCATTTACTTGGTACCCACTTTCAAACTTCCTTTCTTCCAAATCCTATAATTAATACACAACTATATAATCATGTGATACATTATCTCTCTCATCCGAATTTTAATGTTCCACAAATTATTAACTTTATATCGCCATCAGAAATTAACCTTATTATCAAAAAATTAAAAATATGTATATCAGCTGGTTATGACTTAATTACTAATAAATCTTTAAAACATCTAGGCAATAAATCCATAGCAGCCTTTACTAACATTTTAAATTCCACTCTTCGTCTTCATTATTTTCCTAATAATTGGAAATTAGCTGTAATAACTCCTATATGTAAACCAAAGAAAGATCCTAGACATCCTTCAAATTATTGCCCGATTAGTTTACTTTCTTCCCTTTCAAAAATCTTTGAAACTCTCTTACTTCATAGAATGCTTCAATTTACTATAAAATATAATATTATTCAACCAACTCAATTTGGATTTACTCACCAACACTCTACTCTTCACCAATTATTACGCATCACCAAAAAAATAGAAAACTCTTTTCATTTAAAACATCATTCTTTAGCTATATTTCTAGATATAGAAAAAGCTTTTGATAAAGTTTGGCATGAAGGTCTCATATATAAACTAAATATCATTGGTACTCCTATCTATCTTGTAAATATTATTAGAAATTTCTTAACTAATCGATCATTTATAGTTAAATACAATAACTGCTTTTCACAAAAATTTAATATTTCTGCTGGGGTACCTCAAGGTTCCTGTCTCTCTCCTCTCCTTTTCAATATTTTTCTCTATGATATACCAAAATTCATTTATTCAGATTTAGCTCTTTTTGCTGATGACACTGCCCTTATTACCTCACATCCTCACATTCTAACTGCCAAAAACAAACTACAAACAGATCTTAATCAATATTCTAACTGGGCTAATAATTGGAGAATCAAAATTAACATGACGAAATGTCAAGCAAAAATATTCACTTCATGTAAACCGAATTTTCCCCCTCCACTTACAATTAATAACACTCATATTCCTTGGCTCCCATCTACTTCTTCCATAAAATATTTAGGACTTTACTTAGATACAAAACTTAATTGGAAAACACACACAAACAACATTCTTCAAAAAAACAAATATAAAAATTCATAAACTCAATGCCCTTATTAACAATAATTCTTCCCTTCGTATTAAAACTGCCAAATTAATTTACACATCCATTATTCGTCCTTCTCTAACTTACGCTTGTCCAATATGGTCTAATGCAGCTAAAACAAATATTCAAAAAATACAAATTATTCAAAACAAGTTTTTACGTAGAATTGTTCATGCCCCCTGGTTTATCTCTAATTCGCAAATTCATAATGAATTACAAATCATTACAAATTCATGAATATATTAAACATCATAGTCAGCTATTCTTTAAAAATTTACCTTCTTTACATCATGCCCAACTTTTTAATCTCGGTTGCACTTATAACTTTCCTCGTCGTATCCAATCAAAATTCCCAAAAGATAAATTTCGTCCTCCATAAATCTTCATTAAAATTATTTTCATCCTTTATTTACATTCCTTCTAACTTTACATTAAAAATACAACGTATCTTAAAAATATTATTAATAATTCCTTATTTTTATAAGGTTACTGTCAGTGACCAAAACAGCCATTAGTATGTTGTGATTTTAAACTCCCTGAAAGACTTGTAGTCGAACAGGAGAAATATAAAAAAAAAAAGAAACACAGTACTCGCATGAAAGACATTACTTACTTATCTTTCCGATTCTTTGCCAATTGAGCATGGGGTCCCACAAGGTTCGATCTTAGGTCCTATCCTCTTTCTGTCGTACGTAAACGATATGATCTCGTCTATTAAAAATGGAAGAACAGTTCTGTTCGCCGATGATACGAATGTTTTTTGAAAAAAAGAAACAATGAACAGTACAATTTCAAAAGTTTCAAATTGGTTTTGTAATAACAAATTAATTGTTAACGACAGAAAAACTGTCCCAATATTTTGCGTTTCAAAATGGCAATCGTATGCCCCATTGAAAATGAACAATTTGCAATTAGCCGATTAGGTAACAAAATTTCTAGGTCTCTCAATCCAATCAAACCTCAAATGGAATGTACATATAACAGAATTAAACACTAAATTAAGTTCATTATGACATGCATTCAGAATTCTTACTATTTCTCTCAGCCTTCATACAGCTCGTTGCGTGTATTTTGCAAATGTACATTCCCGCCTGAGATATTGCATAATATTCTAGGGAAGTTCATCCTTTAGTGCCCAGACATTTAGATTGCAAAAGAAAATTATCCGAATAATGAAAATATCCCATCCACGTGATCCGTGCAAGCCTCTTATCATTGAGCTTGGAATCTTAGCCTATTGAGCTATTCATTGAGCTTGGAATCTTAGCCTTGCCTATTTATTTACGAGTCTGTAGTATTTGTCAAAACTGACTTATTTAACGGTGGGAACTTATTTTCATGTAATACTGATATTTATAGTTACAACACTCGATGTAGAAATCATGTTCATCAAGTGTCAGTATCAACAGCTTAATACAAGAAATCCACATACAATTCATGTACGTTACTTTACAACGCATTGGCAGATAAATTAAACAATTAAAACTGGTACACAAATTTATGTTAAAAGTAAAATCTTTTCTGCTGCAAAACTGTTTCTTTACAGTTAGACATTATACCGATTCTCGAAAAGTAAAATAATGTTTACTTTAACAAAACCAAGATATAGTATAATGCATTAGTTTACATTTGCATCGTATAATTAAAAAAAAAAAAAGACTCAACATGCCTGTAACAAGCAATGTACTTCAGCTTCCGTGTCAATGAGCCCCATTTCGATCGGGTTTTTGTCCAGTTTTCCTGATCCATTGAGCAAATGCTGAGATGGCACCTTGATTTGCTTCTGGACGTAAATGTACCTTCATTTCACGCACGTTTTGTTGAGCTTTTCTTATGCTTGTAGTGATAGTAGAACTTAGGGTGAGTTTCTATTTTGTTAACAAAACAGAATCTGTCGCATTTTTACTTTATTATTATAATTATTATTATTATTTTTCATTTACAACTATTAATAGTTACACTGCTGGGAAGGGATTCTGAAAGTCAAGAAAGTGTGCGCAGATCATTTTCTCCCCAATACCTCACATACAGTTTTTGACAAAATAAATAAATGAATAAATATAAAAGTTTTGAAAGCGGGAGAAGGCTAGAGTTAGTTATTCCTAGTAGATTTAATAACGTATTAATGAGAGGAACCCATAATATAGGAAGTGGGAAGGTACATAATAGCATTAACACATAATTGAAAAATCTAGATTAAAACAGACCTAACACAAAAGATTACTCAGAAAACGGCTGAAAGATACGGAGGAATCTAAAATTAAATGTCCTTCCATGTAAATAGCCAATTCAATTTTTAGAAGTTTGGTTTGGTATGTGATAGTACACAATTTTGTATATGAAATCGACTCGTTATTACTTAATGTTTAGTTTTGCTTACTCTCTGTAATGGGCCCAGGCATGGATTTTCTGTGTGTTCATGTTGTCATTGTGTGTTTTCCTTACAATTACCCCAATGTTAAAAATCAATCTTGTGGCGGCTTCGGTTGTGAAGCTATAATTTTCAATCATGCTATTTAATATACAATCAAAAATGTTTCATGGAATCAATAAGCATATTTAGTTCCCTAAACAAAAGAACAAAAATTGTAGCTCCAAGTTAATCATTCGGGCGTCTGGGAGAAATAAAATTTAAAATGCGCAGCTTATGACAGCTTATGACCGATACTATCAAAATGTCACTTTTGATAATTTGAACTATCAGAAATGGAATTTGACATAAAATTTAAATTCAGTGATTCAAAAAATCTAGAAAATGACAACTTATAATATTATTTAACAAAATTGTTACATTGGTTTAAAATGATGACTTTCTTTTTTTACAGCAAGTTCGAGCTCAACGACCCCAAAAATGAAACGATACCAAGTTTCATAACTTTACAACGTAATTTCACTTGAAAATAAGACATGAGATCCGTTCAAATGCATTACAATTGTTACGGGAATGCAAACAATTAAACAAAATAAAGTGGTGCAGAGTAAAGGGATTTCTATTATAAATAATACTACCAAAGGCTAAATTTATCATTCCTCTTACAATTTCATTCGCCCACGGCTCGAAGTAGATACAGTGGGTTTCCAAGTTTAAAATTGTTTTGGAAAAAAATCTTTAATTAACTAAAAAATACTTATTATGGTAGAAGAAATCCTTGTACAAATACTGATGTAAATGAACTAATTGCTCACAAAGTGGAAATTAAATTTTTTAATTTCTCATTTATAAACACATGTTCCATTCAATTTTTTTGTAAATTCAAATATTGTAGTTCAGGAAACAAGTTGACTAATGATTATATTCAGATAAAAACATTTATGAAGTTTTTAATAATATATATTTAAAAAAATACGAGCAAGGGACTGCAAAATTTATTTTGCTAGTAGGGAAACACAGCTCTGCATTTACCTATACCTTGAATGGTTGACAATAACACAAGCATAAAAAAACAATTTCTACACAATTTCTACAATTTTTGCAATTTTCTACACATTTGATACCACTGTTCATTGAGGTGATAACCTACGCTAAAGGTTGCTGCTTCAGGTGCCATGTAAGGTATCTTGCAACTGTGGTCTAGAAGGCAATGACGACTACTGTGTATCTCGCATAATAAAAGTGTATATGAATCATTTTCGAATAATTAATCATTTGAATAATCAAGTAAATAGGTAATTATTGTTTAGGAGCAAAAGTAAAAGAGTTAACATACAACACAATATGATATAAAAATTCTGTACTGAAGATATAAAACAATTATAAACTCTCAAGATCACCCATTTGCTCATACAGACTGATATCAAAGGGATTCATTTAGAATAATAACTGAATTGAGCTTTTCATTCAAATTGCAAATATCATTATATCCATCTCATTTCAGCTTTGTTGAATATCTGATTGATATCGAAGAATTTTTTTTCCATTTTTGGGGAACTTTTAATCATGCCCAGAAGAACCAGAGGAATGTAAATTCTTCTAATCCTCAATTACATTCTATTTACCACAAAAGGCTTATTACATCATGTCACTAATGCAAATATTACTCACAAAAGCATTCCAGCTACTATCTTCATCGACATCACTCGGTTCTTCTTTAACCTACAATAACACAAAAACAATCCTTTTGAAGAATGCACACCATTAACATATTCTCCTTTAGAACACAAATTACAACTTAGTTTGAGCTTCATTAATTAAGTTTTCGTAATTCATTATCCTAAAACATTGGACTTCCTCAATTACTACACGTTCTAATATATCAAATTTAGAGAGAATGCTTACAGTTTCTATTTTAATAATGCTTTCCGTTAAAATAGTAATATCTTCCATCACACTCACAGCTACACTACAAATCACAAATGAACAATGTTATTTTCTGCTGGTGACAAAGCTTAGAATCAGAGAGTATACTAAGCTTAGAAGGAAACTTTCGGGAAGAATCATGGCCACCTTCAGGTGAAGGTGGCCATGGAAGTATACAAGTCAGGGCTGACAAACTACGTGGTTAATTCTCATGACTAGCGTTAGTGCTGCACTCGAACGTGTGGCTCCAGTAGTAAACTTGTGGGTGTCGTGGGGCGAGAGCGATGATGTTGAACGATATCTCGATTAATTCAATGGGCAATGTTTTTTGTTTAGTCCTTCTTGTGTAATTTATAATTTATTTTTTGTACCCTCATTGTATAATTCTGACATTTGATGACTGCAACTCGTTGCATGATAATACTCATTACTAGGGAACGGAATTTATTGTAATAAAAAAAGCAAAATATGTACATATATATGTATTTATTTTTTCTAAAATATGTAAGAAAAACTAGACAATATGTGAAATAATTCTTTATATTGATTAAAATTCCATTCCTCAAGCGTTTTTCGAACACAGTACTTTGCCGATCAGATCTTAACATGGATTCAGGGAGGTTGAAAAAGAGTTCTACATCTACAGAAGCTATTTTTCGCTAGTTTCATCCGAAATATATAATAATTTCGTAGTATATACTATGTTGTTTACGAGGAGCGGGCGCTCTAGTGGATAGTACCGTGTAGCCTGTGACAGGAAAAGGGGAGGTAAAGGAAACATACGCCCCCTCCCCGACTCCAGAACGACGATGAGACAATGAAATGAAAAAAAATATTAGTTTTATCGAGTTACAAAAGAGGTCTAAGAAACATGGAGTCAATGAAAGACGTAGTTGAAGTACCTTCTGCTTCACATACATCTGCTCATTCTTTATCTCCACTACGCGGTTTCCAAAAAGCAGAAGGGGCGGGCGGAAGGGGTAAATTTGACAATTAATAGTGAAGGTACGGCGATAATACAAGCGCATTGCCTGGCTTTGCAAGTATTTCAGTAGCATAGTTTTCAAGTAACATCTGTTTCGAACTCGCATTTTAAATGTTCGTTTTCGACTTTATATATATATATATATATATATATATATATATATATATATATATATATATGTAACGAAATATGTATCAATAGATAAAAGATGTAAAAATATCTAATTATACTAAAATATGTACAAATATGTAAAACAAAAATAATTCCAATTCGTTGAGAATGTCCTGTTAAGTGCAAAAAATATTAGTGAATGCAGGTATCTTGCCCCTGTAAAAATAAGTATTTACATGAACGATATAGATTTCATTATGATACAGGTGCTTGACCAATCACAGAGAAGAAGTTACTCGGCTATCCGGGAGACGCCGCGTCCAGGGCACAGGTGCCGACGTATCGATCGCCATTCTGCGACCTTCATTAGGGCACTCAGCATCAGGGAGAAGTTTACAAACAAAGTATTTACACTTCTTAATCATTGGGAATCTTTCTAATAAATGTTTCGTTCGATTGTGTACATTGAAATTGCATTTAATGCTGTCCAATGTGTATCAGTTTTAATTTCCTTTATTATTAGTCATTTTTACTTGATATATTATTTTAAATAAATAGGACCGTAATTTCACTTTGATTCCATTTGACTCCTCTGTGATAGTTACTAGAGGGAACATTTGACTGACGTCAAGATCGGAACGCACGTGATTTTGTGTTATATGTGGCTTCCGTGTGGTAAATTTCAAAAGCCAGCCATTTCCTTAGTTTAAAATGTCTAGTGAATCAGAAGTGTAGTTGATATCTCCAGAAATAAGAGTAAAAGCGAAAATGGTGAGTCGGAATTATTACTGCAACTTTTGTACTTTCGCATGCTGACTGGAACACCAAAGCCATCTGAGGCAAGGGTAGCGAGCTGCCCGCCACGTGGCCTTGCCTGAAATCTGCATGTCAACTGCTACGAAACGATTCAAGTAAAAGTTTCACTTATAAAAGTTAGCATACGTCCTAGAAAAAGTACTGTATGAAACTCGATGTAATGGGTAATAATACACTCGGGTGAAGTTAACGATACTCGCTCGTATCGTAGAATCACACTCGTGTATTAATACCCATAATTTCATAATGTACTATAAGGATTATGTAGGTAACCCCGACATGGAGGTGACTCAGAATGACAAACAACCCAATGAAATAAACTGACATAGGTTTATTAAAATTAATTCAAAAACGTGGTAAATTGTTTTCTGTTAAGAGAATAAATACAAATTCTTCTAATAATAATATTTCGTAAATATTGATTTTAGTATTAATACAAAAACATCATAATTCACAACAAACATATCGTTCCATCAAAATCGGAAAAATAAATTAAAATCTTAATACCTATTATGAAAATACTTTATCTTGAAGTACCTCTGGAAATAATTATTTCTTCCATCTATCAATATTGAAGTTATTAAAAATACATTTGCCATTACAAACTACTACAGAGAATGAAAAACTGCTTTGAGATATCAAAAATTTATATTATTGACATTCAAGTTATGTTTTTAAATTCTTTTTCTCCTAGCACAAATATGACTTAACTTGAAAACGTTATTTCGTGATGCCAATAAATATCTTCAACAACAATGAACTGTTTCCCATGATTAAAAGTGGCATCCAACCCCTTTTAAATATACTTTCTTTTGTACATGATGCAATAACGCCAGAATGTATCATGTATTGTTAAATAAATAAGTGGCATCAATGAAAAGAATAGTTTTTCAATTAGACCATAAATCAGATTCATAAGAGAACAGTTCAGCCCACTTTGAACACTTTGTAGAATCATCAGTGAATCAAATTTGAAGTGATAATGCTGAAATTCGCTTTGCCGTAAAGATTACTTTCACATCCCCCGGCACGGCTATAGCTCAATCGGCTTTTACAACACCAGTTCCTTTTACTCTAGACGAAAGAAGAGGGTTCCTAGGAGTTGTTCGCGCTTATAAGAATGAACATAATGACTCGGAAAACTTTAAATGCATTCCTGACTCCTGTCACGGAAGTTACATCAAGAAAGAAAACACCCTACCTAATGAGCTCTCTAATATATAGTAAGACAATGAAATTAACATTAAGGAATTCCTTATTAATAAGAACGATTGCTAAGGCGCGGTAACGCTTACAAAATTTGGATTTTTGTATAGCAAAACGTTCATGTTGCGCTTGAAGAGCGAAGAATGATAATACCCAATGCCGTGGGTTTCTTTTTTTGCCGATACGACAAATTGTACCGGGACGTCTCGTATGCAGCAGTTGGCCCTGTCAGCTGGGCTCCCGCAAGGTTCGTTGACCTCAGGCGGGGGCGCTGGCGGCTCCAAGAGTTACATCTTAGGCGCCAAAGGACACAGGAAGCCCCGTGTCAGCGTTGGCAGCAGGCAGCAGCGGTCGGAATACCCGCTTGAGCTCGCTGCAGCTCGTCCAAATGGTGGTCTACGCGTCGAGTCGTGGCGAGTTCACATTTCTCTCGCGAGCCTCTGCACAGGCGTACGATTCAGTGCAGGCAGCAAGTTATGCCCTGTTCTCATAACTTGGCCCTATTGCGCGGAAGTCCGGGTCGAATATCAAACTCAACAGAATAACATTCCCAATCGAAAGATTAATTCGCCAAGCACGGCGTTCCTCTTGAAAGCAACGTTGCGCCCGCCTCTCACGGCGCTCTCGGATCCAAGCGGATGTTCGCCTAGCACGACGTTCGGCTATGCAATGTCTTTCCCGCTTAGCACGGCGTTCCAGCGAAGCCTCTCTTCTCCCCTCTACAAAGCTGTATCCCGCTTTGTAAAATAATCCCTACACGGCGTTCCAGCGATTCAATTGGTCTAAACCTACTACGTCTTAAATTTTGTTTCAGTCCGATTGGCATAAGTCTACTACGTCTTATCTACTGTTTAAGCCAATCGACGAGCAAGAATCTCAACATTTTTTCCGTTGCTTGGGCTATTTTCTGTCTCTGTCTAACAGGCGCGCAAACATGTACAGGATCTTCGCGGACCCCCTTCCCAAAGGTCCTTTCCGATCAACAGTTCTTAATTATTGTCGAAGGGAATCCCCGCCAGAGTCAGGGGGCGCTTGTTGACGAGGGGAATGGCGGTCGCCAAGGGGGTGGGGTGGAAAGGTCTGCCTTCCGAGGGGAACCCCAGCGTTTGCAGCTGCACCCTGCCATAAATTCCTTCGAACAGATCGCAAGCGTCGGGTCGCGGCGCCGCACGGTGTGTTATTTCGGCCATCTACGTAGACATAATTCAATTTTCTAAAGTACTCAAATGAATTAAGTTGGGTATTTGTTCGATTTTGGAATGTCCATAGTGTATGAATTGGGTATTGTTTTTCTTCTGCATCGCTTGAGGCGGCAGTAGAACAAGTTGAAACTTGCACGATCTCGCGCTGACACCGCGCGGCTCTATCAGTCGCATTTCAATACATCTCGTGTGGGATACTAGTGCTCATCGCCTTCTACTCACAGAGAGGTAGTGATTAAATAATTGTGTTTTGGGGTGTTTCTTCTTTTTATTAGTGCCTAAAGATAAGCAAACAGTGTCTGCGATTGTTCGTGGGGGTCTTTTGAAAAATTAAGTAATTTTAGTTCTACTTTCGCGCCATTTTACAAATGTATCTAGACTTTTAATACAGAGTTTACAAGAGTTGACGTGTGTGACTATGTAGGTATTAAACCTTATTCATTTGGATATGTGAATCATGAAAGATCAGCTGCGCATACCTGCGCACTCACGAGTTTTTAATTTTATTTCGCAGTGGAGCGCTTGATTTCACGGAGGACGCTATTTCATGTATGGTGTGAAAGCTCCACGGAAGCAAGGTATGACGCCGTGCTATCGTATGTTTTACACGAATTAGGTGAGAAAACTGTTACCGACACTTTAATCATGCCCATAGAAATTCAAATGAAAATTTTTTGTCAGTTTATCATCAGAAAATTGAAAAAGCCTGCGAGGCAAAAACAGCGTTTTCTAGAAAATTACACATCGTGGCTGCAGGAAGACATCAAATTTTCAATAAATTTATCGACAATTGCCCCAAGTATCTCACAATTATATGATACTACTAGAGGCGTTGGCCGTCCAGTTAAGCCATTTAGTTCGTGTGGCCCTAGAGCTAAAGGACGGAGAGTAAAACAGCTCTTATGTTTGTCCACAGAAGAATTGGGAGCAGCTACCGGAATAAAATTAAGGAATGAAGGAAAAAGAGATTCTTCGAACATAGTAAAGGAACTTGAACTTGCTTCTCCTAATAGAGGCACAAAAATTAAGAACGTTCGAAGATCAGGATCAGGAACCATCTTTACACTTTCCAGAACAAGCACTCGCTCTAATGGTGAGTACGAATTTGTCTACTCGGCAATATTTACGAATACGAGAGCAAGCCGAAAAAACAAATGGTAAATTATATCCACCGTATTACAGAGTTAAGGAAGCAAAAGTCATATGCTATTCAGGAAGAGTAAAAGTGACAGAAATATCGACTGAGATACCTCTACAGTCAGTTATTGACCATACAATTCGTCGTTTGTGCGAAATCCAAGATATGAGAGAGAAATTGAAACTACAAACTAATGCTATTTTTGAAATTATTATAAAATGGGGTTGCGATGGTTCAGAGCAAAACAAATACAGACAAAAGTTCAGTGAAGAAAATTTGTTTAGTGTGTCTA
Organism: Teleogryllus occipitalis; assembly: GCA_011170035.1. Lineage (NCBI taxonomy): Eukaryota > Metazoa > Arthropoda > Insecta > Orthoptera > Gryllidae > Teleogryllus > Teleogryllus occipitalis. Next base: position 218,629 of record BLKR01000831.1, on the reverse strand, counting down.
TGGTGCCAATACAAATGCAGACAGTTGGTCACGAAAATGTAATTTGGAAAAATTCCACACCGTCAACTAAGCATTGTCGCCCTATAAAATTTATTTTTGCAAAAGAAACGTCAAGTGTAATTAACACTGAAGTAAGCAAAGTAGAACAACAGATAGGGCTATTTACTCCCACTACTATACAATTTATCCATTCAGAAATTTCCATTACACCAAGAATGATTTCTTGCATGGTGGATGGCAAAGTCTGCAATGCCGTTCTTCCACACAGACTTGCTACTTGTGCGGAGCGAAACCGACTGAAATGAACAATTTTGAAGCTCTACGCACAAAAAAAAAAGTGAAGAATGAATATCTCTGCTTCGGAATATCTCCTCTTCATTCCTGGATAAGGCTATTAGAATGTCTCCTGCACATTTCGTATCGTCTGGAAATTCAAACAAGTCATGTAAGAGGAACTGAAAATAAAGAAAAAGTAGCTCAAAGAAAGAAAAAAATCAAATATAAATTTCGGCATGAGTTAGGATTGTTGGTCGATACGTCTAAACCACAAAGTGGCAATACTAATGATGAAAATACTGCCCGAGAATCCTTCAGAAATCCCGAGATATTTTCGGAAATAACTGGAATAAATCTGGACATAATAAAAAGTTTTGGGATCATATTGGAATGCGTAAACAATGGTGAAAAAATCAAATTCAATACTTTTCAAAAATTTATTTATGACACACGAGACCTATATCTCCAACATTACCATTGGTATCGCATGCCTGTAACTCTACATAAGATTCTCTTCCACGGAAGCGACATAGTTGATAGTTGCATTTTACCTATTGGCCAGCTATCTGAAGAAGCTCTAGAAGCAAGAAATGAAGACAACAGGACGTTCAGGGAACTATTTACAAGGAAAACATCAAGAAAAGACACAAGCACTTATCTCATGAACAGGCTTCTCATTACATCGGATCCATACATTGCAAGTCTACAGGGATCTCCAAAACCAAAAAAGAAGAAAGACAATCAAGAAATTGATATTTTGCTAGACATTGATCAACAAGACCCTGAATAAGTACATGGCATCACCTCATCCGAGGATTCATCGGATGGCGACTGAACATAGTACTAGCATGCAATAATTCTCTTTTACTCTAATTCTTTAATTTGTTTCCATAGTGGCTGATCTATATTTTTATTTTCTTCTTGAAATATTAAAAATTAATATTGAAAATAATTAGTTACATTTAATTACTGTATATACATTATTTTACGTTTTATTGGCGTTTTTCTGTGTCAAATCGTGAAATGCGCGATTTTTTATTATTGCAAAAAAAATAGTTGTCAAAATATTTTAACAAAAATTGTTACATGTCTGAGAATTATCGTTTATTTTCAATATATGTTAGTTAGAATAGTAAACAATCCATATTTTTGTAGTTTCTGAATTAAGTCCACCTAGAATGCCAAAATTACACACTGTGCGCCGGCAGTTATACAACTCCCCGAAAGCACTGTTCTTTTGTCGATAAAAATTATAATATTATTTAGGCTACTTAATGTGCCGCCACAATACAGATGTTTCAAATCGGTTCCGAAAAAACAAATCAATAATTAGCAAAAAGAAAACTGTTTTAATGCAGTTTTCCATTTCAAATAAACAATTCTGTGCTCCATTACAAATGAACGGTGTGCCATTGACTGATGTTAAGGCAACAAAATGTTTAGGTCTCTCAATTCAGTCAAACCTTATATGGAACGTCCATTTAAATCAATTGAACACAAAATAAAGTTCATTATGCTACGGGTTCAGCATTCTTGAAAATTCAGTCAGCCGTCATACTGCACGTTGTGTATATTTCGGAAATGTTGATTCCCGCCTGAGATGTGGCATAATATTCCGGGGAAATACATCTTATACCTCCCAGACTTTTAGATTACAAAAACGAATTGTACGAATAATAACCAAATCCCACCCACGTGATTCTTGTAAGCCTCTTTTCTTTTATCTAGGAATTTTACCTTTGCCTTGTCTGTTGATTTACGAATCAGTGTTTGTTTTTTTTGTCAAAAATGACTTGCTTAAGGGCGGGAGTATATAATCAAAAAATGCAGATGTCTTACAGATAATTACTATAACACTCGACGTAGAAATCATATTCATCAGGTGACAGTATCAACAGCTCCTTACAAAAAAATCACACACAATACATGTACATTATTTTATAATACTTTGCCAGATGACATTAAACGATTAAATTGGATAGAAACTTTTAAATCCAAAGTGAACTCGTTTCTGCTGCATAACTGTTTCTATACAATTAGAGACTATACTGAGCATCACAAGGAAAGCTATTTAATGTATTATTTACCATTGGTCTGTATAATTCTAAACAATATAACAAGTATTGTATCGCAACTTCTGGGTCAATGACCACCATCTCTATCAGGTTTTTGGTCCAGTTTCCCTGATTTATTGAGCAAATGCTGAGATGGCCCCTTGATTTGCTTCTGGACATAAATAAAACTTCATTATTTGTGCACGTATTCTAGAATTCAGTGGGAAATATAGTTATTCAAATTATCGTTTCCATGTTGTCGCTGCAGGAAGTATTATTCCTTGACGAAGGACATCATGGATAAGAGCCCAAAATTGTTTGCTTATTTATTCTTGAAAATAGATTTTATTACACGGGAACTTTTTTTCATTCAAAATTCAAGTAGTATATGACTTACTGTAGGGATCACAGTATTTTGAAAATGTGCACAGAATTCACTTCTCTCCACAGCACGTCATACGAAGTTTTAACTGTTTTTGACGTAAAATAAATAAATACTTTTCAGTTGTGAAAAAATTTCTTCTTAATAGATAACCAATCAAGATTACACGAGGTAACGATGAACAATGAATAAAAAGTTTCCTTATAAGTACTAGTATTAATATCAGTAAAACAAATAAAATTTGAATAATATAAATTATTAGACTCTCATTATAAAACTCATGTCATATTTTAGTGCCTTTTTGCCTGCCTATATTTGGCAAATTAAATGCCTTAATATCCGAGCTCTACTTGCATCAATCTGTACTATTTAATTGTTTAGATAGCAATTTACTTATTACTTCATACTTCAAAGAGATTTGAATAGTATTTTATGATGAATTATTATTTATTTTGAGAAATTAAATCAACAAAAATTAATATTTAAAATTGAGAATGGAATGTAAATGAATTTATTTAAATACAAATAGCCAATGGCAAATATAAATAATTAAGCGTATTTCGTATAAAAGAATTAAATAAAATGAAAGGAATGAATATAATGAAATAAAACCAAATTGCTAGTGAGGACGTGAAGAGAAACTCCACAAAAAACACCTCATCGGAAAACAGCACTTGCTAAAAATGTGTAAAAACGACAGACAGAATAAGCAATATTCAGTTATCGACTGTGTCGTCATCTAGTGGATGCATCTAGAAGTTATTGTATCTTATTATTAATCAAACAGTTCCACTTATTTTTGACATTCAAGAAGAAAAGTATTTAGCGTATATAATTACATATATTATTTTTTAGACGTTTCGGCAACATTTTTAGCCATCTTCAGACCTGCTTTTTATTTGCACATTTTAACAATTTTAGTACATCATTTTTAATACATTTTACAATAAAAATCTGTTGACCGACTTATTCTATCTCTGCAGTACCGGCAGTGTATAAGCGATTTGACAGTTCTCTCGCCACGTGCTGTGGTACGTCGTGTGACTTCTCTGGGACAATCAGCTTGCGAGCATTTGTTTACTCTCACCCAATCGCCTGCGTTCAGCGTTACAGCTCACCTGACTCGCATGAAGTGACTCAAGAAGCGCGCAGAAACCCGGCTTCAGCAATATCAGTGCGAAGGAAATGTTCAGTCGCGGCTCGTGGTTCTCTAAATGGACAAGGCTGCAAATGCATTGTATTGTATTTCGTCACTTAATCTTTTCACATTCACGAATTAGAGTCCCTAGATATAGAGTAAAAGTGCATTGGAACTGTTTGTTTATTGACAAAATTTTAGTATCTCGTAGTTGTGTGTTCCAAAATTTCGTAGTAGTTTTGGCATTCTTTGTACTTATAGTTATATTTTTCTAATTAATATTCTTTCGTTTAAGTATTTTTTTATCATAGCAGCTCACGCAAAAACATCTGACAGATGGCAATACAAAGAATAACACAGAAGTACAGCTAGACGTACTTTGGTTGCGACAACTGTTTCGTAAAGTTCTTGTTGTAGGCGCTACTGGTTAAGGTGAATTAAACCTCTCGTATTGTTTTAACAAAACATTTATTTTGTTTCTTAACATAATCACTAAAAAACTTGATTATTTATTTACACTACATTTCTCTTTATTTATTGGCACTACACTAACTCTTACACACTCGCACCGTCCTAAGCACAGGCTGCAGTTCACTGAAATGATCACAGTTCGATGCACTGGTCACCGTTCACGTCACTGACCAGAGTACGATGCACTGACCACGGTTCACGTCACTGAGCACAGTCACTGCACTGTTATTCACCGCGATGCACACACTACACAGTTCAGCTTCCACTGCGGACTCAAGACTGACTCGCGGTCGCCGGCCACCGCGTATTTTTACTCGGCGAGTACCGTCGAGAACCCGCGAACGTTCTGGAATAATCTGCCGGCAAATGAGGCAACCTGCTCTTACAGGCAGCTCGTGGTGGCGTCGGCAGATGACGCAATCCGCGCGCACAGGTAGTTCGTGGTGGTGCCGGCAGATGACGCAATCCGCGCGTACAGGTAGTTCGTGGTGGTGCCGGCCGGTGACGCAATATTCCATACAATAGCGCTATTCCTCTTCCCGTTGGCGTTTATTTGAAGCGGACGTACCGTCCGATCCCGTTCGCGGGCTATCGTGGAGCGGCCTTAACGAATTTCGTGAGGGCTACGCCACATTCATCGCGCAAAAGTGGAGTATAGTTAAAGTGTTTCTTGTTGGGTTTTCTTGTGTTAGTGTCACTTGTGTACATAAACAACATATTCTTCTGTTTATACCTTGGCCATTTATTAAATATATTTATTATTTGAAATAAGGCTGATGATGAAAAAGAACTTCCAAAACGTTACGCTATGTATTATAGTGAGTTACTTTAGCACCTGCTCTAACTTTTGAATGGTTAAAGTTATTGCAAAGCAATTTTCAAAAAAGTGAATGAGACAATGGGGCTAATTGATACGTGTATTTAAAAGTTATTTTATCACTTGTATCTTACGAGAAATGTGGTGCTTCTATTTCAAACGGAACTATCCTAGTACATTATGAAACGATGATGTAATGATGAGTATTAATACACAAGTGTGATATTACGATACGAGCGAGTATCGTAAACGTCACACGAGTGTATTAACCATTACACCGAGTTTCATACGGTAATTTTTCTACAACTTCTGGTAACTTTTATTAGTTTAACTTTTACACGGGATCATTTCGTGGCAGTTAACATTTAGGATTCAGCCAAGGCCACCTAGCGGGTAGCTACCCTTCCTGCCGCAGATGGCTTAGGTTTAGCAGTCCGCCTGCGAGAGTGTACAAAGTTGTTGCAATAATTCCGAGGTCACCATATGCGCCTTTTCTCTTATTTCTTGTTGTGCCAACTCAACCTCTGATTCACTAGACATTTTAAATCAAATAATTGGCAGGTTTTTAATGGCAATTTCATGACAGCAACATTACACAAAATGACTAGCGTTCTGATCTTAACGTCAGTCAATTGTTCCCTCTACCACTATCCTAGTCAAATAGGACCACAGTGAAATTACTATTCAATTTCTTTTAAATATATAGATTCTACGTAAAAATACGAATAATAAAAGAAATTAAAACTAACAAACATAGTAAATCGTATTAAATCCGATTTTAATGTACACAATCAAACGAAACATTTACTAGACCGATTCTCATGGATTAATAAAGTACCAATACGTGGTTTGTAATCTTCTCTGTAATTGGCCAAGAACTTGTATCAAAATGAATTGTTTCGTAATGAACATCATTATCCAACGAGTTGCAGCCCTTAAATGACAGAATTATACAATGGGAGTAGAAAAATATTTTTTTCAATCTATCATGAGCGTAAAAAGACGAATTCAATGATATGGTAGATTCAATGTCATATGGTAGATGAGCATTTCTTATTGAAAGTAAGGATTTGTCATAAGTATGTATTGTAATAAAATCGTTTATTATTTCAATCCCATTTTTTTGGAGTTTTTTACAACAGGATATTATTGGGATCTTGAAATAAAACACAAGTATAAATTATTAAGATTGTAATAAGAATAATGCACATTTTGAACAAACAATTTTAATGTAAATAAGCATTGAATAATATCTCACGGATAGAAACATATCGATAATTATCTTTATATTCCTGAATTTTTTTCATAACGTAACATTTATATTCCTATTAGCAATAAAAATATCTGCTGAAACAATGTAATTTTCTTTGTACATTCTTAATTTTTTATTCCTTTAGTGCTTATTTACTAAGACCCAATTAATATCCTGTGATATGACGCTCTTTTACATGAATTTGAAATAAAAAACAAATTATTTCAATACATACTACAAAATTACATTACATTAATGCAATACATACTACTACATTTGACAAATCGATATTTTCAATCCTCAAGAAATAAAAAATCTCAAAGTAAGGAAGAATAGAAAGCAGAACTCAGGAAAAAACTGCAACAGTTTTGTGAATATTTGGAATTTGTTTCGTATCTCCAAATACTAGGATCTTCTCAGAGCGCACGTTTGCTGATGGAGCGCTGCGTGACCTTCTGTTGCGGACTGTAACATTCAATGTGTGTTTAATACCACTTGCAAAAAAATCGGAATTACTCAAAACAAGCTTATTTATCATATGACAGCATATATATCATTGAATTCGTCTTTTTACGCACATCACGATAAACTGTGAAGATATGTATAGTTCCTTTTGGAAAAACAGTTACTTGAAATATATCGTAAAAACAACTGATAAAATATGAATGAATATACATGCCAATTAGCCCCATTCTCTCGTGCTTGTGTGAAAAATGCATTGTAATAACTTTAACAGTTCTAGAGTTACAGCATGTGATAAAGTTACGTGACTCATCCTGTATAATAAATATTGATATGAAAAATGTTGTCTCTAAAACAAAGACCAAAAATATAGCATATTGCGAAAACACAGACAGAAAAAAATAATTTTAATGGTGTTAAAGTGTATCGCTATTTTTTTTATGTTTTCGCGATAATTTCGAGGCACAGAAGGTGAACGGCGGAATATTATTAGCTATCGACTATGTTGTGGGTAGAGTTGCGGCTGCACTGGAGATAAGCCCAATAGACAACGAAGTCACCCGGAGCTGACGCAAATTTTCAACGCGGTTTGGGCGGCGATAAAGTTCGGTTGTATCCAGTGGTCTGTCACTAGATAGACCGGAAGTTGTCGTTATTTGAATTTCACGCCGACGCCATATGCAATCTTATTTTCACCAACGCGCTCTCACTGTAAATCTGTGAATGACTCATTTTCATAGTTTTCGCTCTCTCTGCTGGTTGTTCGGTTGAATTTCTGTCTCCAGCGGAAGGATGTTACTTTGAGTTTAGGAAAGAAATTTAGTGATTTACAGCTGAATCGCATTGTCTGAAGTGTGCGTTATGACCACAAGAAGATGCTGTAAATGTAAATAAGTAAGTAAATGTGAAAAAGTGAGTTTCATTTTTCGTATCTTACTTTTTTATGCATGAAATTTGTTGATTAATGCTGGGGTTATATTATTTTTTTAATTACGTCTGTAAAAAATAATTTGTTTTAGAGGCGGAATGGCTAAAAGATATTGGGAACCAGCTCTGGCCAAATGCACATTTGATCATTAGTGAGTCAATATGCAAAGAGCCTTTTCTGCAACAGCATGTAACTGGGAACAATAATGCTACTGAAAATTTGGGATAATTGATCTTTTGTGGATACAGAAACTATGGTATACAGCAGGAAATGTGCTGACAGTATTCATGGTGTTTGTCTTGAAAGGGCATTCAAATAATGTAGTTGAATGTTATGGAACTTCTATTTTAATCCTTATTTTATCTGTTTGTGTTCATTTCAAATCCCTTGTTTGAGCCCATCAAGACATCACCAACTTCAACGGCTGTAACTGGTAAGAATTTTTAAAAAAAGAATGCATCTGTCCAAAGCGTAGCAAAGTTTAACTCTTTTTATTGTTTACATTTGTAGTTCATCTGTCACTCTTGGCAATAGAGCTTCAAACAGGACAGATTTTTTCAAGATTGCAAATGAGCATACAATTTTGTTTGGGGAATATTAATTATAATTACACTAAAGTAGATTGTTTAAAGAGTGTCTTACCATCATTTTCTTAAATTTTCAGATCCTTGTGCACAGCCTGCAGTTCGTACTGAAAAGGGGGAGGTTTTTAATGTGTGTGAAAGGCAAATACAAGTATGCTACTGAAACCATAGTGTATTGGTAATAATTTATTATTGATTGTTACAAGTTCTTCTGTCTTTCTGAATGCTGGTACATCAAGTGTGGCAGATATATTTGCTAGCCTTTTTCATGCCCTTATTTATTATTAGAGAATATTTACCACATTGGTATTGCAGGCAGACTGACATGAAAAAAATGTGAAAGATTATTTCTGATATTTCTGATTCTGATCAGAATTTTTGCAGTTAAAAAGGCACGGAAATGATTCATAAGAGTGAAAATAATGTTGATCTATAATTTTAATTTAAAAGTATACCCCAATAATGTAAGATAACATGAAGAGATAATTTTGTTTTTAAAATTGTTTTCTATGGAAAGTCAGAGCTCAGAGAGAAAATTTTAAAGAATTATTGTTATGTGCAGTAAATGACATTCTTAACTCTCTACAAAGTATTTGCAGACACTTCTTCTGATCTAACAGTTTGTAATTGTTTAAGTAATGGAGCATTAAGATCAGTGTGCACCCTTGTCATAGGATGCGATAAAATTAAGAATAGCAAATAATCAATTTCATTTTAAATTGAACATAATATCCTGCACATTTCTGGTAACCTGTAATAAGTAATGGGGGTGCCAAGATGAGCAAAATCACAAAAAATGTAATAGAAGGTTTAAAATGGTCTCATTTAATAGATGACAACCAAAGAAACATTTACTTAGAACTCTGATGGAGTATTGTAAAAAATATAGTTTTCCAAGTCATGTTTCTGGTTATGTTCTCATAAATGTTAAATTGTAAATGCACCCTTATTTTCAACATCTGTATGTCATAAACACCTGAGCTTTAGTTTTAAATGCAGTATTCTGTTTTATTTACCTTTTTTTAACAAAGCTGGATATTGGGAATTCCACTCATTGGCTAAAAAAATATGATGTCATAATGAATGTGATATTACAATGCATCTCAATCAAATTAAAACTGGAACTGCAAAGATCGTGTTAAACCTTGTAAGGAAAAGTAGATATAATAAAAATAACAAATATTCTATTTTTGTTATCTAAAGCAACTAGTAAGTGCAGTTCCAACATGGACAACATGCTGGAAGTTCAACTTTAACACTAGTACTAAAAATGACACAATGCTCAAATATTCAGATACAACTGTTGAAGCAAAAAACAAACATAATACTGCCCTCTGATCTAATCAGCTATTACTGACTGTGGGAGACCGATTCAAATCAGGCGGATTTTTTGGGGTTCCCGGTAGAGGCGCAAGATGGCGTGGCGGCAGGACCAAGTCGGTTGACGACGAGCGTAAACAACTCACTCGAACGCAAGTAACGCCGAGATGAACACGTTGTGAATTGTCGGGATATAGTTTATTTGTATTGTTCTTCAAGTATTTCAAGAATATAATTATCTTTTTATATTTCAACAACGAGTTTATTTCTATTCCGACTACCATTTCTCCCACAATTTGGGGGCTCAGCCGGGATTGAACTGGATTTCGAGAAACGACTAGAATTTTCCACGGCCGCCATTTCGCAACATTGAAAGCATTACGACGTGCCAGCCGACGACGATCAATTTGGAATAAACGACGAGGGATTCCAATTGAAGGCCAGTTTTCAAAGTTGCGACGACGATAGGCTGGAATAAGACGACGAGTGAAGGTCATTATAACCTCAAAAAAACGACGTAATTCACCGACGAAAGCTTGACGAGAATTGATGTAGTTTCGAAGATACGTGAGTAGATGCAAATAAGACAAATTGTATGAATATTTTTGCTGTTTCCATACATTTGTTCGCACAATTGAAGGTTTGAACCACGAGGCTGTTTTTATAAAATACCGATTGTAATCGACGTTACCGACTGTTCGACAGGAAGTTCGCAAAATTTTTGGAAGATGGCGACATTGGGAGAAATCGAACAAATAGAAAAGAACATAACCTCTGCGCCGGTAAAAGCAATTAAAACGTTGCATAACTTGATTTTTGAAACGATGCCAGAGGATCGAAAAAACAGAAAGAGGCTTAGAGAGTTTTCCGGTTTTACGTTCGAGTCCGGATCTAAAGATGAAGAGATGAAAAAGTCGTTCATTCACGATACATTTTCGGAAGCGGATCTGGGAGCTATATGCAGTATTCTTTGTATCAACAGTGGGACGAAAGACGAAATGATCGACGATATATGTGAAATGCTGGGAGATCTGCAACAGTTGGCGTCGAAAATCGAGACCGAGATCAAGCAAGAAGAAAATGAAGAAGACGAATATAAGAAAGGAGTATTAAGCAACCCGAAAAAACAAGATGACAAAAGGGCAGCCCAACTGAAGAAGTTGACGTTCGAGTTTGAGCAGAAGCTGCGTGCTATTAACAACGAGGAAGAAAACGATTCGGATAATAGTGATGATGCGCGCTCTGTCGCTTCTGTACGTACGCAGCCAAAGTTTTCATTGACTTTTCGTGATATTGAAGGTTCACTCAAGACCTTCAACGGTAGTGATGGATATCCAGTAAAAAAATGGATCACTGATTTCGAAGAGACAGCTGTTTTGATGGGCTGGGACAGTCTACAAAAGTTTGTTTTTGCTAAGAAATCACTCGAAGGCCTAGCCAAACTTTTTATCCAGGGCGAGAAAGGAATCACATCGTGGACCGTCCTGAAAAAAGCTTTGAAGGAAGAGTTTGATGTTAAGACAAGCACGGCAGAAATTCATCGGTTGTTGAATCGACGAAGGAAGAAAAAAGAAGAATCTTTACAGGAATACTTTCTCGTCATGAGGGAGATTGCTAGCCGAGGTGATATAGATGACGAATCATTGATACAATATATAATCGACGGAATTGAAGACGATTCAGGAACGAAACTTCTGCTATATGGAGTAGACAACATAAAAGAATTCAAGGTCAAGCTGAAACATTACGAGATGGCAGTGATGAAGGTCCAAACTAAGAAGACAAACAAGAATGATCACAAGTGGAACTCGAAGAATACAGACGAGAAAGACAAGAAGAACGACGATGGTAATAAATCGAAGGGCACTTCTCAGGACGCGGACAAGCGATGCTACAATTGCGGTGGTACCGGACATACTTCGAGCAACTGTAAACACAAAGAAAAGGGTAAGAGGTGTTTCAATTGCGACGCTTTTGGTCACATTTCAGCTGATTGCCCAAAGGAAAGGAAACCGCGACAGTCGAAAAGCATGAGTGCCATTGTAAGGAACGCGAATAATTGCAAATTTAAAGAAGTACAATTGGCTAATCGGAAGGTAAAGGCGCTCATCGATTGTGGAAGTCAAGTTAGCTTGCTGCGACAAGACATTTACGATTCACTGAGTGCTTCGAAACTAGTCAAAACGGATATGGTCCTGAGCGGATTTGGGAAGAACTTCGTGTGTCCTCAAGGATACTTTTCAACAACTGTCGTCGTTGATGGTGAGCAGTTTACAACAGACGTATACGTGGTTACAGCAGATACCATGAAACTCGAAATGGTCATTGGAAACGAGCTTCTTGACCAAGCGGAAGTGCTCATAAACAGAAATGGTGTCACCCTACGGAAACCAAAATTAGAAGCTCACATCATGTGCATCCAGGCCGTAAATAAAGAAGAATTGGATATAGGAGATTCGGTCAAAAGCGAGATAAAAAAGGAAGTTCAAGGTTTAATAGCAAACTATGTTCCGGAGAAGACCAAATCTGTTGATGTCAAGATGAAGATCTTAGTGAAGAATGAAGAGCCAGTTCACTGCGGACCGCGACGACTTTCGCCTCGAGAAAAAGAAGTGGTGGACAATCAAGTGCTAATTTGGATTCATGACAAAATAATAGAACCGAGTTCATCAGAGTATGCCAGTGCAGTAATCGTGGTGAGAAAGAAGAACGGATCATCAAGAGTTTGCATTGATTACCGCAGGCTGAATAAGATCGTGGTGAAGGACCGCTATCCTTTACCCCTTATCGACGATTTGCTTGATAAATTGCAGGACGCCCGAGTTTTCAGTACGTTGGACCTCAGAAACGGATTTTTTCACGTGGACGTCGAAGACAGCAGCAGAAAATACACGTCATTCGTGACTCATTCAGGACAGTTCCAGTTCTTAAAGGTACCGTTTGGATTTACAAATTCTCCTGCAGTATTCCAACGGTATATAAATAGTGTATTTTGGCAACTAGTGAGGGACGGTGTTTGCTTTGTATATATGGACGACATCATTGTTCCCGCTAAAGATGATGAAGAGGCTCTACGCAAACTTACGTTGGTATTAGACGTCGCCAGGGAATACGGTCTACAATTGAACTTTGAGAAATGTCAATTTCTAAAGAGAAAAGTTGAATACCTGGGATATGTAGTCCAGGAGGGACAAATTCAACCTTCTCCAAGCAAGACATTGGCTGTTCAAAATTTCCGAGAACCAAAGAATATAACCGGAGTGCAGAGTTTTTTAGGTCTAACGGGGTATTTTAGAAAGTTTATCCCAGATTACAGTACAATCGCGAAACCAATGAGCGATCTACTCAGAGATGATACAGAATTCCGATTTGGTGCTGAGCAAAGAGAGGCTTTTCAAAAACTGAAGGATAGTCTATCATCTGACCCTGTGTTGAAGATTTACAATCAGAAGTACGAAACCGAATTGCATACAGATGCAAGTAAGTATGGCTATGGAGCTGTATTATTACAGAAATTTCCGGACGACGAAAAGCTACATCCAATCTCTTATATGAGTAAGAAAACAACGACGCAAGAGGAAAAGTACAGTAGCTATGAGCTCGAAGTTTTGGCCGTTATAAAAGCATTGAGGAAATTTAGAGTCTATTTACTGGGAATAGATTTTAAAATCGTTACTGATTGTGCAGCCTTCCAGAAGACTATGAGCAAAAAGGACTTATCACCGAGAGTCGCTAGATGGGCCTTAGCTCTGGAGGAATACTCATACACGATAGAACATCGACCAGGACACAGGATGAAGCATGTAGATGCTTTGAGTCGCTGCATGACTATAAATTTCAACTTTGCTGATAGCTTGACTGCGCGGATCAAAAGGGCACAAGCCGAAGACGAAGGGTTGCTCGCTATAATGAGCATCCTGAGGGAGGGCAAGTACGACAACTTTGTGATGAGAAGTGGACTCTTATTCAAATTTGAAGACGGAAAAGAGTTACTGGTTGTTCCACGCGCCATGCAACAGGAAATAATAAAAACTGCACACGAAAAGGGTCATTACGGAAGCAAGAGGACTGAAGAGGAAGTGAAACAGGAATTCCACATTCCAGGACTAGTTGAGAAAACGCGTCGAGTCATATCCAACTGTGTAACATGTTTGATAGTGAATCGCAAATCTGGAAAGAAAGAAGGACTTTTACACCCGCTGTTCAAGGAGAGTCAACCGTTGTATACCTATCATATGGATCACATCGGCCCACTGAAGTCTACCAACAAGGGCTACAACCATATTCTAGTGATCGTCGATTCATTCACGAAATTTGTTTGGCTCCACCCGGTAAAGACAACGAAGACGAGGGACACAATTTCAAAGATGGAACTTCAGAAGACTACGTTCGGTAATCCTCTTCAAGTGATCACTGATAGAGGCACGTCTTTTAGTTCACAAGAGTTCCAGGACTACTGCACGACGGAAAGAATTAAACACATAATGGTAACGACGGGCTTGCCCAGAGCCAATGGGCAAGTTGAGCGTCTCAATTCAACGATTGCTTCTATCATCGCGAAACTTTCCATTGACGACCCGGAGAAATGGTACAAAGTGGTACCAGCTGTTCAACGGGCCATGAATTCTACCTATAACCGGAGCATTGGAAGGACGCCATTCGAACTTATGACTGGCGTAAGAATGCGCAATCCGACTGATATTCGTATCAAGGAGTTATTGGAAGAAGAGCTAATTAACAATGTCGAAGAAGAGCGCAACCTTATACGAGAAGAAGCTAAAGCACAGATTTTCAAGGTCCAGGACGAAAATCGCGCTGATTTTAATAAGCGTCGTAAGGAAGCTACAGTATACAAAGTCGGCGATTTAGTGGCTATCAAGCGGACGCAATTCGGGCCGGGTTTAAAACTCAAAGCCAAGAATCTGGGTCCCTACCGAATTACAATGGTCAAACCAAACGATACATACGATGTCAGCAAGGTCGGAGATAACGAGGGGCCACGAACCACCACTACGTGTGCCGAGTATATGCAAGCTTGGCCAGACGGATACTCATCATCCGAGCCGGATGATAGTCAGGACGGCCGAATGTGGGAGACCGATTCAAATCAGGCGGATTTTTTGGGGTTCCCGGTAGAGGCGCAAGATGGCGTGGCGGCAGGACCAAGTCGGTTGACAACGAGCGTAAACAACTCACTCGAACGCAAGTAACGCCGAGATGAACACGTTGTGAATTGTCGGGATATAGTTTATTTGTATTGTTCTTCAAGTATTTCAAGAATATAATTATCTTTTTATATTTCAACGACGAGTTTATTTCTATTCCGACTACCATTTCTCCCACATGACCTTTGTGTAATAGTACATAAATTAGGTGATTTATATTTTTGAATTAAAATAAAATAAAAGGCAGTAATACTGATTAAAGATTCACGGTGAACGTGATTTTCTTTTGCTCGTAGGAGTGGGGCACAGTCCTATTGGCCTTACATCACCACCTTTCCTACTCACAAAATAAAATGGCTCTTTCTCCAATTGTATTGTAATGATTTGTTTTACCTAAGCAAAAATGCGATAATGTTTTCATTTGTTTCTTTTACGCACTATTCATATACAGTGCTCTCTAATAGAGTAGTATTTCCAGAGTATTCACATTAATTTGGCATTTCTCTAAACAAGTAAAGTTGCATCTGAACTCGTGTACTGTGTTAATTGCCTTATGTATAACGAAATTGTTAATTCTATTAAAATTATGAAATTGTGTATTGTCAATATGTTCAATAAATTCTAGATTTTACTGCTGTAATTTGATTTTTCTTCCTTAAAATTCTCACCATTATTGTTATTTTTTGATAAGTTAACGTTGAAACTGTAGGGAATGACTTTGGAGAAATCTATGGACTAGATGAAGAAAATTTCAAAGTTCCCGCGTACCTCTTTTTTTTTTTCAAATTTTTCGGTTACTTCTACGCTATTGGCTGTTCATTTGCCTAATAAAAATCAATTGCACATGGCTGCACCGGAAGTTGGACAAATATGACTTCTCTGTTTAACAGTGAGTGCCATCTCTGAGATATTATACTTCTTGGTTGTTTCGAAGGTTATGAACATATCAAGACGTGTCATCGCCTGTCTGTTACGTGTTAATATTTTGAGATGTCATTTATCTGAATGTAGGTGGTGCCATGTGCGTAGCAATGCGTGGCAACAGCGCATCAAACTATCAGTCTCTTATAAGCTGCCGGTACTGTAGTTATAGATTCCATACATTTCCCTTATGCAACGGTGCACGGCGTGTGGAATCCATAAATTTTATTGAACCCATTGCCATGGAACCTTTGTGAAAAGCTTTATGCGCGCCCTAGATTACACCAGAGGCCTCGCAGCACGCGCTTCGGAGGAGGGATAATTTCCGGTTTGCTTACATGTACTTCACTCTCTCGCTGGACAATGAATAGTAATTTTGCAACAATTATCACGTGAGTATAATTGATTTTATGAAAAGATCATTTTTAGAAAATCGTTAAAATTTTAATATTTTTATCTGTTGCAATTTCATCTTATTACTTTCTCGTATACGTAGTACAGAGAAAGTTATGTAATGCTGCAGAAAATCGATTTCGATGTCCATCGGAATACATGTTTTGTGTTCCCCTGATACCGAAAAAGTGTTTTTTTTTTCAAAACGTCCGTCCGTCAGTCTGATGTACGTGAACAACACAAGCGCCTGAACTATTCGTACGATTTTTTCCAAACAGTATAAACCCCCTGTGGCTCTGCCATGAGTCAAAGATCTTCGATTTTGAGAAACATTTATTAAGTTTTGGGAGTACTTTACACGAAGCCCTTTGGACAGTTTCGAAATTTTCTGAAAAATGGCTCCAAATTCTTTTCTATAAATATCTGATAATATAGACAATGCACTTATAAAACTGGTTTAGGTCCTATTTTCACGGCTAAATACTAAAGTTTGATTTTTTCGGCGTGTTTCTACAACTACAAAATTTAAGACAGAATTTTCCTGCAATTGAAATTTCTTCTCCATACTTATTTTTTCCAATATGTTCGTGTACAGTTTTTAAAACTTTTAGTTTTCGCGCAATTTTGTGTGTGATATGGGCAATTAAAAAAAATAAGATTTTTACAAAAACGGCTCCAACTGTTTTCTTTAAACTTTTGGTAAGTGTTGAGGCTGCAAAATAGCTTCATGAGAGTTTTGGGAAAGCCACAGACGAACGAATTGCTTGTCTACAAGAGTTTGCCACAGCTCTACAATGAAAATATCTGAAAGAATTATTTAAGAGCTGTTAGTTTCTCTCAGCGTAAGAATTATTGAAAACTGAAATTGTCAGTGTTACATTAGGCAAACAGAAGATTGTTTTCCGTTATAGTTCGTGCGCAAATATAATTTTAGCTCACTATCAGCTTTTAGGCTGCCGAACACACGCTCTTTCCATTGAATCTGCATCAGTCCCCGCTACCAACAGGCAGTAATATAATTTTTTACTACAACCGAGGTGCAAATCGCCAACACGCTGTCCTACTGACAAGGCGATCTTTTGCGAAAATTCTCCAACAATTAACCACGATGTCGCTACTAAGAAATGGATTCAGTTCCGAGATATTATTAATATTATATATTAATATTAAACATAATAAATGTTAAATAAACTCCTAACTAAGTCGAACGTATAACCTTAGGGAAATTCTTACAAACTAGCTTTCAGTGTTAAAGATGTAAAAGTTAAAAAAAGAAGTTCCTTAAAACAGCCCCTGACAAGTTAACCCTTAACAAGTTAAGTCAATGACATGACAACTCAGATTGAAAACAATTTCCTCAGATGCTTTAACCATGATCTCGACTGTCTGTGCTAGTCCACTTTTTGGTTGCTTTGAACGATGAATTTGAATACTTCAGAAAGAGTATCTGATCCATCTAACACACGTTGTTTTCACATATTTCCATCAAAACTCGAGAAACTGATTTTGTAATTTGGTGTCCGTTTTACTTTCTCCCCTTTTTAACTCTTTGCACAGCTTCAATAAATTGGCAAAAAGTAGTTGTGATTGAGGTTTTACTTTTCTTCGAGGCGAAGATTTTCCCCTGTTTTGTTTCCGCAATGAAAATGGAATTGGCCCATGTGACTGGCCCAATGTGATTGGCTCAGAGAAATCTAATGTTAACCACATTCGCTATGGTGGATTCCGCCGCATCTCCTGGGCCTACGTAGTCGTCTTCACTCGCCTTCCTCACTTCACTGTTTCAGTTGTCAATAAGATCTGTATCAGTTGTTTGTGACACTTTCAGACGACAAAGGTCGCATATTACTTCGCCTACCTGTAAATTAGGTATTTTCTTCCGTGTCGCTTATTATTTTCCTCTTATCCATCCGACTTTTGTGTTACTCAAGTGCGGATGGACTCCAGCACCAAAACCTGTTCAACATATTTCACAATATCAAGTAACGCGCCGCATCACTAAACAAATTCTGTAGCGTCGTGGATACAAACACATTTCAACGAACGGCCGCGTGACGTAGGCGACGTTTAGGCGTCCTTGAGCTAGCCTTTGTTATAGAGTGCGCGGATGTGACTGGGAAAAAGCCAGGAGGCGGCGTGGAAGGGGTGCTGGCTACCTGCGCCGGACGCGACGTCGCTCCGATCTCTTTCGTTTCGAGGAGTGCGCATCTGGTCGGCGAATGCCTGGTTGGGTGCGGGCCGCGAGCGGGGCGGACAGGTCCGGCAATGTGTTTGCCGTGAGGACAGGGAGACTCAAGCGCGAGTCCGTAAGTAGGATGCAGCGCTTCACGCAATCGAATGTGATATTCGAGCGTAGTGGTGTGGTTGTTGCAGCGACAGATTATTCCTAGTGGGATCTTTTAAGTTAATTTTATTGTGTAAATAGGGTTGTTTCGGTTATGAAATTAAGTAAATAAACCAGCAATTATTTAACCCACTGTCTGTATATTATTGCAACCGCCTGACGCCACAATAGTTGCCCATACACGAACGTTCTTTCCCGCCGGAAAAGGGAAAGGACGGGAAATCTCGCTCGCCCAGGCAGACGCGAAATGATTCGTATCCTGACGGCCAATCACGGCATGCTAACCTGCAGAGCGTGTCAGGGGTAAAGTCTTGTGACGTGTTTCCTGGCGTCCTCGAAAGGAAAGAACGGCATCATTTCATCGTTCGCTGTTCGAGTGTTCACTTCAGTGCACTTTTTTACCGGCAGGTGCCAGGCAACCACGTGGCGGAGTATTTAAGTTTTCGGTAAGCACGCTAAATGTTACTGTAAATTTTTTATTGTTATCGTATTTATATTATCGTATATATGTTATCGAATTTACTAGTTTATAAATTGTAGATATGGAGCCTCATTTCATTTGTGAGGAAGCAGTGAAGGAAGATTTAAGGAGTGTTCCGAGAAACATAATTAGCGACTTCTTGGAAGTTTATAGAGCTCATCCGGCTCTTTGGAAGCTGGATGACAAAAAATTGTATCATAATAGAAATATGAAAACTGTAGGGTTCAGGGAGCTCCAGAAAGTGTGGGTGAGATTCGACCCGAACTGCACCATTGCAGATATTAAGAAAAAAATCCAGTCCTTGTGGAGATCGTACCGCAAAGAAGCTAAGAAGGTATTTAATTCAGTCCTTGGCGCTAGGTCTTTAATTATTTGTATGTGCTTTAATGCAATATATTTGTTTCTATTATATTTACTTAATGTTCAATTTGTGAAGGTGAGAAATTCGCAAAGATCCGGAGCAGGGACGGACGACAAATATGAGCCATCGCTGTGGTATTACCCTGTCATGGAAAATTTTCTAAGGAGTGTGGAAGAACCCATTCCTAGTATAAGCAACATAGACCCTGCGCCAACGGAAGACACAATTGAAATTATCCCTGAAGAGATGGTGGTAGGGATGGAGGGAGAACTAACCCCCATGAGCCCTCGCACTCCTACAGCGGCGAGGAATGAATCCGAAGAGAATACAAATGTGAGTAACAAATTGAGTGTTGTTCTAATTGAAGAGTTCTTTGCAAAAACCATACACCCAATTCAATGATTTCGAGTTTTCCATTGTATTTTGTAAATTTCCTCCTCAGTTTTCATCTACCCACTAAATGTTCAAGGGAAGTTGTAGTTAGGAATACTCGTATTCTTCTAGTTTGGGGGATTATTGAAATATTACTTGTTTTGCAAATGCAATCTGTCCACCCAGTTTTTATTATTATTATTATTATTATTATTATTATTATTATTATTATTATTATTATTATTATTTTTGTACTATGATCTTGTTTTACAAAAAGCTCTTCAATAATCGATTACATGCATATCTGCAATGCTAAGACTGATGTAAAAAAGAATACCTACTTCTGGATGCTGATTCACTGAAAATAATCCATTATTTCATCTCTATTTCATTTGAATGTCCATAGAAACTCAATTTTTAAAACTGTCCCATTTGGCATTCTTCACCATTCTTTTTGTTCACAAGAATACACAAATAAATTTGAAAATTTGCTGTATAATTTGAAAATCCGGTATTACAGTGGCTCTCTTTGAATTCTATATTTTTGAAATGTTTACATGAATTATGGGTGATAAAACACAATATTAATAGCCAAGAATTCTGAAATTTGTTTGAATACCACGTAACTATTGCAATTAATATTTTCCTTTGATAACAAATGCTTTGATCATGTGAATCTATTCACTTTCCTGAAATCTTTTATTCATTTCTTAAATTTTGTGAGAAATGCTTACTATAGAAAAGTAGTAATTAATAATTATATGCAGGGAACTTCACTTAAAAATATATTGATTCTGAATTTAGTTTGAAGGCCATTTTTAATATTTAAACTTGCCGAGTGTACACCAAAGATACACCATATTCAGGAAGGATTCATTTAAAAATAAAAGTAATCTGGGAAATGTAGATTTCAGAAACATAATCACTTCAAAACTTGTAAAATTGTGTCGTGCAATTCAAACATTTTGATTTGTTGCTCTGTATTTGAAATCAGCATACCAAATAATGTATAAATCAGATAAAAATTCACAAAATAATTTGAATTATTTCAATAATTTGCAGTCTTGTTACCAACTACACTTCTAGATGTGGATTTAAATAAAACTATGGAGACAGGTATCAATTACAGTATTCACGTTTTTATATAGTAACAATAAAAATTCAAATTACAGTGCATTAAATGTATTTACAACATACAAAAATATGCAGATAAAACTGTGGGTCTATGCTCTATATTTCTGTACCATTTCCTGCTGCCACCGAACAGAACCTTTCCCCTTGAAGTACTCCAAGTACTTGTTCCTATTTTCTTTTCCTTCCAAACATTGCCTGCCTCTGTTTATTTGAAGTCCCACTAAATCTGCACTCTCACTCCTCCATTCACCATCTCTTTGTATTTCAAATGTGCTTCTGCTCACAGAATCCACAGTTCTTGAGTTGAAATATTGTCTACTATTTTTTCTGAGAAAATTATGTAATGTACAAATAGCCATTACAACATATTGTATGTTTTCAGTCTTCATATTTATTGTTGTACGCAGAACTCTGAATCTGGAGGTAATTATACCAAACGCATTTTCAACTACATTTCTTGCTCTAGATAACCCGTATTTAAAAATGCGTTTTTGGTATGTTAGATCATGTTGGCTGTACGGTTTCACAAGATGTTGGTGTAAGCCGAAGGCTTCATCACCTAAGAAAACAAAATTTAAATTTTCAACATTCTGTTGGGGTTCAGGTAAATGAAGCATGTTCTTCTGGAGATAGTGAAAGAATGTTGTGCTCTCTAAGATGCCACCGTCACTATTCCTTCCATTTTCCCCCACATCAGCATATACAAATTCATAATTTGCATTCACCAATGCCAATAAAACTATGCTATAAAAGTTTTTGTAATTATAAAACTGGGCTCCTGTTTCTGGTGGACGTGTTATTCGCACATTTTACCATCAGCACCTCCACAGTTTGGAAACTGCCAACGGGATTCAAACTGCAACGCTATAATCCTCCATTCTTGTTGTGTTGTAGGAAACTAAAAATCAAAACATTTACACTTGTTTCAATGATTTTTAAGAAGTTTGATGCAAAGTACTAATTGATTTAAAATATTTCAGAAATCCGTCAGAAAGAGGAAGAAGGTCGATAGCAGTGAGAAATTTATGAGGGACTGCTCTCAGGCTTTGAACCAAAAGGCTACAGAAATGGAGGTTTTTGGGCAACTTGTGGCCACAAAATTAGAAAAAGTGAACTGCCCTCTTCAAAGAATGTTTGGAGAAACTTTAATTTTAAAAACACTTAATCAAGCAGCATTAGGTCAGTTAAGTGAGCAAACGGATTTGATGTAAACAATTTTTGTTTATTTGTAATGCCTATTTAATAAAATTTGAAATAAAAATATTAAAACCTTATTCTGTGTACTTTGAAATATTCACCTCTCAGTACTTCATATATAGCCTTGCACGTTTCGGGAATTATTCGCCCAAGAGATTGTGCAGAGATTCTTGTTCCAAATTTCATGTCTTCGAAACTCCTCCCTACTGCCAGAAATCTTAAAGTTGCCATCAATCTGTCTTCTGGAGAAATACTTTCTCTCATAATGGTGTTCTCTTTTTTAATACGTGGTGCCACCAATTCCAAAAGTTCAGAGAAAACTTCGGTGTCCATTCGTAAATAATTCCAAAAATCTTCGGGCTCTTGTAACCTCAATTCTTTGACCAGTGATATTTCAGTATCTTTCTCGCCTCTTTTGTCCAACCAATTTCTCGACCACCGTTTCTTTTCTTCAAATAACACTTCGCTTGCTACCGCCGCTATTGCAATCGTTCGTTTACGTGTAAACATTTTCACCTTCAGCACTTGATTTCACTTTTCGTGTGCCACTACTAGTAGAGGACACAAGATGACTATCATTTATAAAATTTAGAAAGGACGAGGCGAAGGTATACGCCCTAGTGCATGATGGGAAATCGCCCACATTTTCACGTGAAAGAGCTTTCCCGCAGGAAAACGCAATCGGCTACAACTTTTACGTTGGTGGGTCATGAGAGGATTGTATCCCTTCACGAGATAAAACGGCGGGAAAGACTGTGAAACAGTTTTTCGCGTTAGTGGGCGATGACGTGATTGAACGCCATTCCCTCTTCGAAAGGAAAGCGTCCGGCAGGAAAACCTAGGAAAGAAAACTAAGACTAGTGTGAGGTTCCGTTCTCGTGTATTTTCTCCCTAGGAAGGCATCGACGGATATCCCTGGGGAATGAACTTGACGGTTCCTGCATACATGGCCTCACCCTTCTCTTGGCAAGGGCACGTGTCTTTGAACCTTAAGACCAATGAGCGTATACTTTTTAATAACTCACGCGTTTTTTAAGATTCCATCGCGACAGTACGCAAAATGTTTTTTATTGACTCGTCTCTCTAAATATCAAAGGTAAACAGTATTACATTTGAAGATATATGTATTTAATTTACTTGCATTTTTAATAAAAACAAATATCGTAATATTTAATATGTCAACGGCCTAAAATTAATTTTATCTTTAAAACAGCGTATCCGTTCTTGCAGTTTTATTCATTTTACTAACGTAATAACTATTCTATTTTAATTATTCTTTAAGTATATCGTATCATTCTCAATGTTCGACACAGAATTGTTGCCAAACCGAAAAAGGTATTAACTCTGCTAGTTGTCTTAACTTTATTAGTGTACAAACATTGTAAATTTAAGGCTTAATGTAACGACACTAATTCCATTTGTCGCCACCACTTTGCAAATCCAAAATATGCCAAAATTACATTACTAGAATCTAGTGATGGGTCGATACTGGATTTTCTCGATTTTCGATACCATTACGCGTCTGAGATCTTCGATACTCGATACCACACTACTTTAAAGGCTCATCAGTGAAAGTAGTTCAATCAGAATTGGAAGGATATGTATTTTTCTTGACACATGCATACATATACTATTTTAATATTTAAAAACTAATTTAGATGAATATACATTTTCTTAAACTTTTTAAAGATTCTTATTAAGGAAAACTATCATTCTAACTCTTTCTGGGTCCACTATTTCTTTTTTGTTAGATATCAATCCAGCTGTACCGAAAAGCCTCTCTGAAAACACTGTAGCTGATGAGCACTGTAGCACAGGTATCGCACAGCACTTTTTCTTAAATTGAGGAGAGTCGCTTTGTTTTTCCAGTAAGATAATAGATTTGCATCAGGAGGAAGAAAGTCCGCACATTTAATTCATATTCTTGTGCTGTGGTTTCGTACTCACAGGATGATATTTCGTTGTCACTCTTCAGAATATTCCTATATAGAGACCACATGTCAATGCATTTTCGGGGGTTCAGTAGTTGAGGAATGAAAATGAGTTATTCGGAATCATATAGTGATATATTTTAACTACGGAAATATCGGAGAATCGAAATCGTGATGAAAGAGTTATTTTCCTGTGGGCATGCAGTTCAAGATGTTTAATGAATTCCTTGAATCTATTGTCCTCAATAAAACTGATCGATTGATTATCTTTGTGTATCATGTAAGCGAATTTTCTTGTTATTGCATTCGAACGGTCGTCTCCTGATATAAATTTGTTCTTTGTGGCCAAAAAATCAGTGTTGATTTGTGTTGGAAGTTGATCTTCACAGGACTGGCCATGGATCATTTACTTCTACCACTTTCCTTGTACGATCTGCGACGATTCAAGCGTCCGGTGACATTAGCTGGCCTGGCTCACTTGTGTTCGGTGGAGTGTAATACTACTAGGTGTATTGATGTAACATGTTTTTTTAATTACTAGTACTATGTGATTTTTCGCCAGGCGAAAATGTTTTTTACATTATTCTAAAATTAACACGATTTTCGTCTTTTGAGTCATCTTCAAAATAATTCCACGCTTCACTCTTTTTGTTGATGGAATGCACTAATCTAGTCTTTCGGTCATTTTGAAATGCAGAAGTGAACTCAAGAGCTCCGTCAGATGCCTCCGCAGAAACGCTGTCATCGAGCATAGCTTCTCGTGCCTGTAGTCACTACATTGCCAGGAGCTCACAAGGAAGAGTTTTCCAAAGCTGATTTGGTCGCGAATTGCGTGCTATCTCAAGAGATGGTGACAGGCGCGAGAGGGATAAAGAGCGGGGCACGGTGCTCAGACGTTGCAGCGTTGGGTAACTTCAACGACTGTAAGTGAATCCCAACAGACGCACAGTTCCTTGTTGCTAACAGAAGAATATTAGGAGAAAGAGGAATGTAAAGAAGACAATTCTTTCGTAAAATCAGAAGAGATGGAGATTGGCATAAATAATTGAAAGTATCGGGTCATTTTCCGAAAGTATCGATCGCTACCGATACCACCCCAGTATCGAGGTATCGAAAGTATCCCTACTAATATCGTGTGAACGAATGGTCCAATTTTCAATCATTAAAAGGCATTTCATTCATATTTAATACAGGATTAACGCAAATTGTTTTTTTATAGTTCGGGATGAAATGGAAAAATGTGTTCTTGTAGCACTATGGAGGCGTGCTTCCTGAATCCAACGCCTGGTGAATCGCCCACTCGGATGAATAGGAGGCTCGTAAAGGGAAATTTGGCAAAATGTACTCCCCATGCCGCGCCGCCCCCTCAGGGGGCCGCAATGGGCCTGGAAGCAGCGGCAGGAGGGGGCGAGCGAGCGGGGCCAGCAGGCGCTTCTCTTGTGCCCCACTGGGAGTCGTCAGATAATCCCCTGCTATTTCCGCATCTCAACATTAGTTTTACATTCTCGAAGTGGAACGTGTATACGGAGTAATGTACATAGCATTGAGAAAGTTATGCATGTTTAGTGGCCCTTGATACCCAATTTTTTTTCTTCAGAACGTCAGTCCGCCAGTCTATCCATCATTAAACGACACTAGCAACGATTAAAAACTCTGACCATTTGTTTAGAAATAACCGGTAATGTAAATTCCCCTATTGTTTTCCTACATGAATTTATCGATACATTTTGCATTTGGTGGTTTTCTGGGGGTCTATTACATGATCTTTTGGTTTTTTCTTTTTGAACAAATCTGAAAGTTTTTTGATCTGGCGAAAATTTAAAGAACCCCGTTTGAAAAAGTACTTCTCGAAATAAACAAGTTTGTTTGTTGATAAACTTTAACATCATGTGTAAAGTACAAGAAAAAATATTCATTTTTTATAAAATACAAAATATGCCTACGCTTGTCAGCCATTAACATCTTAACAATGTGGATCGATTCCAATCAGTGCCATAAATACAGAGGACTCCGGGTATTGTGAACACGGATATAGTGAACTTGAGTCACTGGTCCCGTTTCACTTCTATTACAAATAAGAAGATTCGGTTATAGTGAACCTGAACCTCGGCTATAGTGAACGTAGGCAATACGAACGTGGAATCGAATATATCGCCTGAGTTCCATTGAAGGGTGTCCAAGGCTGCATTACTATACTTAGACACATGACAATGCATAATAAAGTACGGAGAGAGCATGAACTCTGGAAAATGATATAGAGACATTACTAATGATAAAGTATGCAGCAAACAATTGAAAATATGTTTTATGTTGAGAGTTGACTGTAAACTCAAGGCTAAAGGACACCCTGAACTACATGGTGATGCGTGCTGTTAATTAAACAGTGTATGTCATTAAATTTCGCATGAAATAAAGCCTGCGCCATCAAAAACAAAATTTATTTTAAAACACTAGTTGTGCTTGAAATGACATCACTAGGAATTGAACATTTTTTTACATATAATTTAATGAGTTTTTTTATCATATAATATTTTTAATGCTTTAGAACATATAGACTATCTTGAATTGCAATTTACCATCTCACTGAGAGTTAAAGACTTAAAAATTAAACTACATTCACACTTTGTACATGTAAAACTAACACACTTGTAATTTAATTATTTTCGTGAGCGAGAGGCGTAGGCAGCAAAACCAACAGTTCAATTTGGTACGTGAATGCGTTGCCAGTGAGATATCATAGAGGTCTTACTGCTGAAGCGAAGCGAACACGCGTCGCAGCCAATTGGTCGTTGTCTGATGTGCGTGCGCTTGTGCACGGCAAGGTCGCCAGACTGCTTAAAAGACTTTCCACAAATATCGCATGAATACGGGCGCTCTCCGGTGTGCGTGCGCTTGTGCTTGGCGAGGGCGCCCGACTGTGTAAAAGCCTTCTCGCACACATCGCATGAATACGGGCGCTCTCCAGTGTGGGTGCGCTTGTGTAAGACTAGGGCGCCCGACTCCGTAAAAGCCTTCCCGCACACATCGCATGAATACGGGCGCTCTCCAGTGTGGGTGCGCTTGTGTACGACTAGGGCGCCCGACTCCGTAAAAGTCTTTTCGCACACATCGCATGAATATGGGCGCTCTCCAGTGTGAGTGCGTTTGTGCTTGGCGAGGTCGCCAGACTTACCAAAAGCCTTTCCGCACACATCGCATGAATGCGGGCGCTCGCCAGTGTGTGTGCGTTTGTGCACGGCGAGGGCGCCCGACTCCGTAAAAGCCTTCCCGCACACATCGCATGAATACGGGCGCTCTCCAGTGTGCGTGCGATGGTGCTTGGCGAAGGAGCCAAACCTACTAAAAGCCTTTCCGCATATATCGCATGAATGCGGGCGCTCTCCCGTGTGTGCGCGCTTGTGCACGGTGAGGGCGCCTGACTGTTTAAAAGCCTTCCCGCACACATCGCATGAATACGGGCGCTCTCCAGTGTGCATGCGTTGGTGTTTGGAGAGGTCGCCAGACCTACTAAAAGTCTTTCCGCACACATCGCATGAATGCGGGCGCTCTCCAGTGTGTGTGCGCTTGTGCACGGCTAGGGCGCCCCAGTCTTTAAAAGCCTTCCGGCACACATGGCATGAATGCGGGCGCTCTCCAGTGTGTGTGCGTTTGTGCACGAGGAGGTTGTGTGACGCTGTAAAAGCTTTTTCGCACAAATCGCATGAATACGGGCGCTTTCCTGAGTGTGTGCGCTTGTGAGAGATTAGATTACCTGACTGACTGAAAGCTTTTCCGCATACATGGCATGAATAAGGACGCTCTCCCGTGTGTGTGCGTTTGTGCTTGGCGAGGGCGCCCGACTCTTTAAAAGTCTTTCTGCACAAATCGCATGAATACGGGCGTTTTCCTGAGTGTGTGCGCTTGTGAGAGATTAGATTACCTGACTGACTGAAAGCTTTTCCGCACACATGGCATGAATACGGGCGCTCTCCAGTGTGTGTACGTTTGTGCACAGTGAGGCTGCTTAACATAGTAAAAGCCTTCCCGCACTCGTCGCATGAATATTGACGCTCTGCTGCGAGCTGCCGCTTGTGAGGAGCGAGGTCGCTGGACGCGGTGGGAGATGCTCCGCAGACGCCGAGGCTGGCGCTGTTGGCAGGCCGCTGCCCTCCCGGCCGCACTGGATTCACTTGACCCTGGTCCTGGTGCTCGTCCTGGGAAGGTGGAGAGCCCTCTGCGCCTTGAAATGTCCATAAAAAAATTCAGCACCACAAAACACAATACACACAAAAACCAAGAGCAGTCCATGTATTGAAAACCCAATATTAAGGACAAATGGGAAAGAAAGACTATAGTGTCAATAAATGGGAGGGCGGCAGAGCATGGTATTTTACTTCATTAGAACGTGAAAAGCAAACGGTAAAGATATCCAGAAACGTCGAGAATGGATATAATATACACCACCTATAAACTTGTTATGTTATTTATTGATTTATTTAACGTAAAAAACAGTTAAAACTGTGTATGAGTGCTATGAGGAGAAGTGAATTCTGTGCACGTTTTCCAAATTCTGTAATCCCTATCCCTATATTTTACCCCTGAACATTTATGATCAGAAGCAAAACAAGGGGCCATCTCAGCATTAGCTTAATGGATCAGGGAAACTGGACGAAAAACCTGAGTGAGATGGGGGCCATTGATCCAGAAGCTGCGATACAATACTTGTTATATATTGTTTAGAATGAAACAGTGCAATGATAAATAATACATTAAATATCACTGTTAAAATTAATGTTACTTTCCTTGTGATGCTCATGCTACATCACATTCTTTCTTACATTATTTAACAACTTTAAATAAGAATCACACAAGTTAATCCCACTAAAGTGTGGCCAACGTGCAAAAATATTTTTCGCATGTAGAATAACTAAAGCTTCCTGCCGGAATCTACATATTATGTTGACTATAATCGAAAGTACATGTACAAACGTGAAGTTCAAGAACAATCCCCCAGCAGCAACGTATTGCAAAGAGAAAAGCAAAGAATTCCAAGTGTGTAGACGATATAAAACAAATTCGGAGCACCACCTCTCACTTCAAGATGCCACAACAATGAAGCGAACTCCTAAGCTGGCAAAATACATCTTCTGGTCGTGCAGTTTGGCGACTGCAGTCGCTAGCTCGTATATGACTACCCAATGATCTCAGAGAAGTAGTACGCGTAGATGGCTCTTCTACGATGGCGCACTGTCTGTCTGCTTTGTGCTGTCGTGTCTCGCCCGCTCGCCAACAGTCGATGTCACATATCACCTGCCAACTCTACTTTGAGCGCAAACGCACCGCCATGTAATACAACACGAGAATTCATTTTCCCCATTCGGAATCTACTATTGACGTGGCACAGAGAAAGTAGTGTAACGATGCGAAAACAAAAGGCGATTTTTTATCATAAAAGTCGTTTTGTGAGTCCCTAGTTAGTCCAGTCATTACGTGCTCTAAACGAGTGTTCTAAAAAAAATATTGTTGTTTTTGTTCTTTTATGTTTTTTGAATTGCTGAATACGAATCTGATGCTTGCCAAAAATATGTCCGTTGGAATTTGAGTTATAACAAAAAATCATGAAAAACATTTTCTTGTATTTTGCCTACAAATTAATGGCGCCACAACGTTCCTACTTTCTAGGCTTTAATATAATAGTTATGTAATACTATTTATATCACAATCTCTCCAAATTAACACATCTCAGTCATTATTTGTAAAATTCATTACAAATTAGAACATTTGGAACATCACCAATAATCGACAAATAACACAAATCTGACAATTATAACGCCTTTTCATACAAGTAATTCATGTCACACGTAACTCAACACGTAATGCCGATAGACGTATAATGAATGGTATTATATCGATTTCAGCGGCACATAGGACGTTTTGAAGGCTGTTTATAGTGCTGGCCAGCTAAAAAGACCAACTAACGGGTCAACTTTTGAAAAATATCACTATCGGATGACAACATGTATTCATACTCCTTTTACGGTAATATCGTTTCGATTTGTGTTGGTAAAATCCGCTACCATCCGCGCGGCTAGCAAATTACGGGTGGGTCATCACAATATACGCAAGTACGGCGAAAAAGAGTATAACGTCACATCAGAAAAAAATGGCTTTTTTGATCTTGTTATGTTTGTGTTCCTCGGCGTACGGGCCTAGTGTTTCAACTTTCACTCCTCAAAAAACGCTCCTTTCACCCTTGAAACGTAGCATAACATTCAAGTGGAAATATGATATGTTTTGTACCGACCACTTATTTTAGATACAATTAACGATACGAAAACATAAAGGATACTAGCACTCACCTGGATAAATAAAACCTCCCTCCAGTTTTACTGACGCAACGGAAACACTATCACAGCCAGGAGCAAGAGGATCCTACAACAAAAGATGTTCATAAATTTACTGACAACTAAAGATCGGAAACCGAAACGAAACGGGTTTAGACTTCGTTCTGAGACTCTGATTGCTAACAGTTGACTATTCCTCGGTGCGATTTTGTTAAACGGATCTAACTTGCTCGTTATTCGAAGTAGTGTACTATCCATTCTTATTACACGTTACATGTTGTTATAACATTTGAATACATCTCCGTGAAATTAGTATATAGTATTAAGTGAACATTTGTAAATAGTTTTGCGTTGACAACATCCGCCTTGGCCATCCTCTTCCAAAATGGGCGTCCATTTAAAGTTTACACGAAGTTGAAAAAAGAATGATATTCATTAATCTTTGACGGGTAATAAATAAATAAAAACAACTAAAACACTATGAAATTTTATAACTATTATTAATAGTCATTTGTTAATGGTTTTTCGTTAATATCAGCCGCCTCGGCTGGCTTCTTTGAAGATGGTGACCATTCATAGTTTACATGTCGAGGTCTGAATAAAGGGTCATTTTCGCAGTCAGCGTGCAAAGTCGACGCAGCAATGGGTGTGTGCAGGTGGCGCATAGGGTGAAATGATCCCCACAGGAAATGACCTCTGGCATATGGGTAACCGCAACTGCTAGAAATAAGGTTCATGTCAGGGACCGAAAAGGTATTGAATACCGATAAAAAATACCGGTATTTTTCCATACCTTTATTCTTTGATACCGGTAAAATACCTTTATAGGACGTCTATACCGGTATGGACGTCCATAAAGGTTATACCGGTATTTTGAATGAAGAAATATAGCTTACCATCCATACATGTTGACAAAATAGGTTACTTTAGTTCATAATATCTCACAAAATGTTTATTAATCAAATATCATTTCATAATTGTTATTTATTGTTTAAATTATTATTTTGTATATATATAACCTCCCTTAATTAAAACTTCGGAAACGTTGAAATATGAAATAATTATTGATTCCATTGAAGAGAACTTTTTCTTAGTGTCCTTCATCGAGCTATCTCCCATCTGACCTGAGAGATGACCTAAGCCTGTCTTTGTATTTCGCACATGGAGAGGCTGTCAACGTATGCGCCGTGCAGTAGGCGTAGGACCGTTTCTTCCCTCCCCGACCCCTCCTTCGGCGAACTGAGCAAGCGTTGACACCTTGAGATAATCAAGAACACTCAGGCTTTCAGATTCAGTTTTGTTATTGTTAAAAAATGATTTCCTTTTACTTCATTTCACAATTAAATCTTAATTATACATTAATAAATAGGGCTAAAATAAAATGTTATTTTCCTAGTTTATATTAAGGGTTTAATATATTTTGACATTAACTGCAAATATTGAGAAAATTTGTAATAAAAGTCAATTATTATGTTATTATTATTATTATTATTATTTTTAGCTATTAACATCGTATGTGGGCAAGGGTTCCCTTCTACGCGGGTAGCTTACATTGTAAAATGCATCTGAAGGAGCCCACTTCGAGAAGAGTGTTTCTTTCTTAATAATAAGAAATATATACTAACATTATTAATTAACAAAAAAGAGTTTATTAATATTAACATTTTTACTTTTTAATTAAAATTAACATTTAATTTAAATAAATTTATAAATTAACAAACAAAATAATAAATTAATTTACACAAATTTAATGCAAACATTTAAAATTTAATTAGTATTAATATTTTAAAATATTTATTAAAATTAATTAATATTATATAGTACTATTAATATTTTTTCTTAATGAAATTTCTTAAATAATACATGGGTGTAAATTAAACATGTTTCAATCATTAATTTTGAATTAAACATAACGCTTCTGTTTTCTCGCGTAACAATAGTTAATATGTCTATTAGCGTTCAATGTCAAATTTTAATATTGTTTTAGTTGTAATTATGGTGCAGAATAAGGAAACTGGACCAACTGAAAAAATTATTTTCGGGAATGTTAGTGATACGATCAAATTTAAGCAAATAATCGTATTTGGTGATAAACACAGTCGTGCAAGAAGGAAGTTTGGTATGCGTGGGAAGACACGTTAAGGATAACAAGACACGTTTCTCCATTTTTTATCGCTACTAGGAAGGACAAGATTTATACGGAGAAATTCGATAAATTTTCAACACTGTATCACGTGTCGCCAAGCTCTGCGCCCGGACGTGAGGTCCAAGGTCAGCGAACGAGCTCGTGTTGATGCCTTTCTGCGAAAGACCGTTGGCGGGCCTGGCTACGAGATCATCGAGTCGTCTCGCTCTGGAGAAGGCGCTCTCGTCGCACAAGATTCTCGTGGGCTCCATTCTCGTTCAAACTTCCTTGTTAGGCTGAGTGAGGTCGAAGGGAGGGTTGGAGAGGAAACTAGAGCAATGTGTTTTTCTTTAGTAGATCTCAAAACTGAAATTCTTTGCATTCATGTACTAATAAATGAAAATAAATTACAAAAGTGGATTTATTCTTTAATACCCTTCATTAGTCCGTACTTTCTAGTTAATTAAAAAACATTGTAATTGAAAGCCAACCACAGCATAAAGGAAATCGTTGCTTCTGATCAGTTTTGAAGTAATGTTCCAACGTAAAATAAGACGTGGATTAAAAAAGGAAATAATTGTTCCAGAAAAATAACATTTAAAGGAAAAAAATATTTAAAGGAAAATTAAAATATTTTATTATGGAAGAATTCAATTATTATAACAGGCATAATATAATAACCTCTACAAACAAATGTTAAATTAGAAATCAATGATTATTTAACATTAGAAAACATAGCAATTACAATGTCATCACGAAAGTTAAATCGACGAGGTAACAGTACATATTTAAAGATGAAACTCACGCTAACTTCTCTTGAAAATGAAAATGTTTTCATTTTCATGCATACATATTTCAATGTATGGAATCCAATTATAAAAACAAGAATAATATAAGTAAAGGCAAAAAATTAGGCAATACAGTATAACAGTAGTACTAAAATTCAAAAACATATCTTACAAACTATCGCATCTAGAAAGATGTACAACCTCAATCGCCAGGGAACAATAGAACATGTTATAAAGTTCTGTCCAAATTATGAACCACTTAAAAATGATAACAGATCAAAATATTCTTAAGTTATTCAGGCTGAATGATCTAAGAAAAACTACAAGCATTGTTCAATTGCCATAAATCATGTTTCAAGGTACCTTCAGTTAATTATCTGAATAATCTCTTTAAGGTAACTACAGTTAATATAGATTATGTAATTATATATACTCTTAATATGAAATCTGAAAATTTTACAGACTTTTGTAAAACAAAATTGATGTAAAAGGCCAAATCCTAATTGGCAAACTGTAATAGGTATGACCTATTCACAATATCAATTAAATAAAATGTAAAAAGAAATACTTCAATGATTATTTAGCATTAGATCGAATGATTAACACAGCATTAATTATCTCATCACGTAAGTTGTATCGATGAGGTGACAGTATATATTTTAAAGAAGAAAACAGACGTTCCACGCTAACTTGTGTGGAAGGCACAGCCAAAGCCACTTTCGCTACTTTGCATAGTTGTGACATTGATTCCTCATGTTTCCTCCAAAATTCAAAAATATTCTCGTTCGCTCTCAAGCGAGGAATTTGAGGAAACCCCGAAAGATCTTTCCTCAAATCAGAGACTGGAACAACAGATTTGACAATACTATTTCTATTTTCTTCCAATTTCCTCAACATGATTTCCATTTCATCGTCGTCGCTGTCACTGTTTTCAGAGGGATTTATTTTCAAAGGAGAGCTGGATAGCGATGTTTCCATTTTGGACATGCGTGACCATGTACTTAATAAATGTTGTTCAGCTCTTTGGCTTTCTTCAGGCGAAAGCACAATATTAAAACGTGCATCAACAAACAGTCCTGCCAAGAATATGTCATTGTCGAATAATATCTTTTGCCTTCTCTCCATGGCTGCTACGAGGGATGCAGACAATTTTGAGTTAATTTTTCGGGTTTCAAGGATGCGTTTGGTCCACACTCGAAAAAAATCACCAACATTGAGCTGTTCTTCTTGTAGTTGTTTTGTAGCTGCCCGTGCTGGAACCAAACTCTTAAAAATAGTTTCAATTTCATCCCAAATTTCAGAAGGCAAATGTAGGTCTTCGTTGGAAAATATGCAACAAGGCTTGAGCTCCAGCAAACATTCAAGCATATCGACTGTGGAATGCCATCTAGTTACACAGTCGAGAAATGGTTTTCTTTGTTGCATTGCTTTCAACAAACCACGTATTGTGGGCGTTCGCAACTTCTTGCAGATATTTCTCGCCTCTTGAATTGTCTGCAAAACGGCTGGATCTTTAAGAGAATCATTTACAGCTAACTGAATTGTGTGGGCGGCACACCTCACGGACTTGACAAATTTTGTTTCATTGCGCATGCGTAACACATCTGCTGGATTTTCCCCAAATCTAACCTCTTCACATTGTACCTATAAATAGGTAAATTTATTTCAGAATCATAACATTCATTCCATGTAATGTCAATTTCATCTTCTTGTTCCAGCAACTTAACAGCTTTTATCATATTAGAACCATTGTCAGTTGTTATGGAATAAATTTGACCCACAGAAATTCCGTATTCTTTGCACACATCCAAAATTACACTCTTTATAGTAGTGGCATTGTGATCACTACTTAATTCTTTTACACCAAGAGTCCTTAAAACAATTTTAAAATCAGCATCAATAAACTGAACATTGATACCCAAAAATGATCGGTCCATACATGTAGCCGCATCTACTTTCAGAGAAATCAATTTGCCATGTATTTCTTTACATATTTGATTTCTCACTCTCAGGGCCTTTTGAAGAATCTCACTTCGAATTCCATGAGAATTAAGATTATGGCGTGCGTTGGCCTCCAAAGGTATCATGGACACAATGTTTTTGAACGCCGAATCATCTAAGAGAGAAAATGGGCGACCATGAACAGTGACCAAGTTGACGCACTCTTCTTTCAATCTTTCTAGTTTATTATGTTTTTGATCTTGTTCAATTGATTCAGTGGATTTCCTTTTGCGAGATTCTTTTTCTAGTTGAACTGCGGTATATTCGTCGGGATGTGTGTTTGCCAAATGCGCTTCTAAATTAGTACCATGATTTCCCTGCGAAGAGAAATTGACAGGATGTAAAATATTGTATGCGAATAAGATGAATTAATCATTATTGTAAGGTTAAATTTGTGTGAAAGCATGTGGATAATTTCATTCGAAATGGGCACAAAATTTTCCACCTCCTTAGTTTTAATGTAATGTAAACATACAATTATTGGCTATTATTTAAAATATACTAAGTGTATTACTAACTTATTGTAGTTACTGTTCATTATGTATAAAATAAACATACGTTTCCGTAAAAAAAGCTTATTAGAGTTTATTTGAGGAATGAAAAATATTTGTCATTTAAGTTCTCTTTGAGAAATCTAGAATGCAGATTGAGAACTATTGTCAGGAGCACTAACGGCACGTCCCACTCTTGCCTTACTCTACATACTCCACTGCAAAAGCCTTGTAGGTGACATTCAAATGTATATTTTTATGTAAAATTTTTGTGTTATTATCCGTATAAACGTCTATATTTCGTAGAATGCTAGAATGAACGATGATCTTTTAATGTTAATTGCTACTGGCCCCATTATTAGATAGATAATTATAGTAATAAATTTACTTTAATAATAGAATGATTTATAAAAATAACATATTCAATTAATTGTAACATTGTAAATAAATCGTAGCATACTAGTTGCATAATATACTAACCACAAAGCACAATCTTGAATTTCTCATATATTAAACTTTCTTTCTTTTTAGTTTAAAAGAAAAAAGTCAAAAGTTCAAGAAAAATATTTTGGAAACCAAATTTAGATAAACAGGATGCAATATTTGACTTCTGACTACGTATCTGACATGTTAATAGACCTTTATTGAATTGAAAAAAAATCTCAAAAGAGTATTAAGATTATTAAAATCAGTTCATTAACATTATATAAGTCAAAAGATGATTCTATAAGACAATTTCACTACAGTTATGTATGGAGTGGAGGGAAGTCAAATTAGAGAGTGCAAATTTTTCGCTGATTTCACATGGAATTTCACATGTACGCGTATATAACAAAGCAGTTTGTACATACCTTCACAACATGAATACAATTGATCAACAAGCACTTCGAGGTGTTCCTTGAAGGATCATACTTAAAATATTGATAAACAATATTTGTGGTTTTTCTTCCCATTTTTGCCTTGTAAACGCCACGTGAAAAAAAAAATCACTAAACTCACGACAAGTACTAACCGTTCACAAGGAATAAGAATTACTTTAGCAGGTATGTAGATCCCAAAAAGGTCGGACGCCACCAGAATCTCTTGCTTTTACCCTTCAAAATGAGATGCCGTCCATTGACCTACCGGGCTTTTATCTTCTACCAGCAGGATGCCATCTGGAGATATCATAACGTATCTTTTCCGCGCGCAGGATGACATCCGTGGCCCCGTCTCTCCTCGGCGCGGGGGCCAAGCGGATGCAACCGCATTCCTAAGGGTATTTGGCGAAGGGAATTTCGTTTCATGTAGCGGGCCCGCCAGGGCAGCTGTTCTAACGCTGCGGCGGGAGTATTTTGAGCAAAAGAGGAAAGTTTTCAAGCATTGGGCGCTTTGCATAAGTGAGGAACCCAGTTACCAAAAACTACTCTCTACGTCAAGGTACTGATCGGAGAAACCATAGAAAAATACTGCTCAGAAAATCCGACCACTAGAATTCTTTCTTCGTCAAATGCAGAACTCGACCTAGCTAGAATATGCCTAGTGTCGAAAATCCGCCACCCTGGGGACTCGAACCCTAGGACCTCCCGGTCAGCAACTCTGCCGTGTAAATAGTAGTTCCTAGCCATCTCTGCAGAAAAAATCACAATGAATTTCCCCCAAATACCTGTATAATTCTACTGAAATACCGGTATTTTCTTATGAAAATACCGGTATTTTGATGAAAGAATACCGGTATAATACCTTTAAATAGAGGTATTTTACCGGTATAGACGTCGGATAAAGGTAAAATACCTCTAAAAATACCGGTATTTGACGTCTTATACCGGTATTTTTAAAGGTATTTTGAATAAAGGTATAATAGAGGTAAAGGTATTTCTATACCGGTATAAATACCTTTACCGCTATTATTTCGGTATTCGGTCCCTGGTTCATTAAATTTTGCAAAATGGAAAGACATAATTTAACAAACATTCTTAAAAAATGAGATAAAAAAAGAGCTCCCACTTATTCCACTTAGAATCAATAATTCAAAATTCGCCCGAAATGCCAGTAGTCATTCCCCGACAGCCTCTACTATGAACAATAAACAAAAGAAGGGGGGATTATTTTACATTTACGTCTGGGATGCAATACTAGGGACCATTCCGGCATACGCCTTAAGCGATTGAGTAAACCCAGAAAAAAACTCAATCAGGATGGCGGCTTATGGCCGAAAAATTGAGAGCAACCCTATGCGCGCGTTCAGGTCCCGTTCAGAAGTCCGTGCGTCAAGAGCTAAGGTCATTAGTCCCGTAAATGTAGTATTTTCTGTCTCGCAGTTGGCAGTGATCTCCCGCTGAATAGCGAGATCCGGTGCCGACCTACCGTCGGCTAGCGGGATTTTGGCGCTAGTCGTGACCAGCTCTATGTGCCCGACCCGTCTCCCGGCATGTGTGGTGTGTAGTGCATGTTAGTACAGTAAAATCCGTACAAGCCAGAATTTCCCTTCAGACAGCGACTGAATTCAACCTAGCTTTCTAGTTAGTGTCGCAAATCCTGCCAGCGTCGGGACTAGAACGTAGGACTTTCCGGTCAGATGGACTGCAGTGACGTCAGCTAAGGCACTGAGCCGTTACTCCCGGTCATGTAAGACTGTCATGTAAACGTCTTTTTTTTTAATATCCAATGTTATTTGTCATCCCTAACTTTGTTAATATTTACATTACCCGCAATTTAGTTCTGGGGCGACTGGTTCAATCAAAAATAGAATACCCAATGAGTTTTTTGTATTTTTATTACAAATAGATCACATTTCACTCTACACATTGCTTACAAAGATTTAAAATTAAAATATTTGATTTCATCATCCTTTGTAAAACACACCCTAAAATGGCTGTAAAATATGATCATGTTATTATCAAAAATACTAATTTAGACCAAACACCAATGGATTCTATTTTTATAGCTCCAACAAAAGAAGAATATTTGAATGACATTTATAACATGAATTCTAAAGGAACTGGAATGGTTGATCACATTCTTATTGGACTGATTGAACTTGCTGCACATTATCTAATTACACCAACCGTTTTTTGGTAAGAAACACATGATGGAAGATGTGATGCCTAACCATTTAAAAACACGTAGAAGTGATCCCAATACATAAATAAGAGATCCTCAAAGTAAGCCACGAATTACTCACCAATTTCCATAATTTTGAATTTTCCAAATATTCTTGGAAAGGTAAACAATGAATATTCATTCAAATGCAGAAAATGACAAATTACTTTATATTTGATTTTCAGGAAGGTAAAAGTACTGAAGATGCAATTAGATTTTACCCACCAAATCTACAGTGGAACTGATCAAATGAACCTCGCTATCTATGGGGTTTCATTGAGTGCATTGCATGAATGAAAAAATGTACAAACTAGTGTTGTCACCAAATTCATCATACAAATTGTCTGAAAACTACCTCTTTGACAGGAAACAAATAGTCAAAATATGCAATACCGACAGCAACGAATTAACACTGCAATGTGGCATCTAACAATGACTGATTTTAAGCCAAATACTATTTTTAATTTGCATTCATGCTTCTTGTAATCCTGCGCAACTTGTTATCATGTGCAAATGACATAAGGCTCATTGTAAAAGACATCTTGTACAGAACTTTTGAAGAGAACTTTTTGAGTGATCAAAAAGAAGTCTTCAGTACTCATGCTGGATAGTTACATTGATAGCATCCTCATTAATTGTGAAATTAAGATGGTTGATGATTCATGTGTTTTGACAGTTCGCAAATGCCCTATATCAGAAAGAGTTTTGTTCGCAAAAATGCTTACAGAAGCACATCTTAAATTAAACAACTATATCACTTGAACTATGAAAATGATAAGATCTGAAAATCATATCATATAAAGTCAGCCATATT
The DNA here is from genome assembly GCA_011170035.1 of Teleogryllus occipitalis. Classification (NCBI taxonomy): domain Eukaryota; kingdom Metazoa; phylum Arthropoda; class Insecta; order Orthoptera; family Gryllidae; genus Teleogryllus; species Teleogryllus occipitalis. The sequence continues at coordinate 179,023 of BLKR01000831.1, read as the reverse complement.
TTAAGTATTTAACACTTCCTAATGATCCACCATGCTGTTTTCTGGGTGATAGATGGTATTAACACTTTGGGCAGAGCATACGACAGTGCCCTGAAAATCATTGGCTGATGTTCAGAAAAGATAAGTCAAAGTAATTTTTCAAACATAAGCAATCATAATCAGTACTTCATTGCAAGGAAACTGGTATTATCATGATTAGGAAATTTTATTGAGAAAAAGCATTTGTGGCAAAAACTATAAGCAGATTACGAATAAATATGAAAGTTTGGAAAGCAGGAGAAGGCTGGAGTTAGTTACTCCTAGTAGATTTAATAACTTATTAATGAGAGGAACCCATAATATAGGAAGTGCATACATAATAGCATTAACACATAATAGAAAAATCTAGATTAAAACAGACCTAACACAAAAGATTACTCAGAAAACGGGTGAAAGATACGGAGGAATCTAAAATTAAATGTCCTTCCATGTAAACAGCCGATTCAATTTTTAGAAGCATGGTTTGGTATGTGGTAGTACAGAATTTTGTATCTGAAATCAACTCATTATTACTTAATGTTTAGTTTTCCTTACTCTCTGTAATGGGCCCAGGTATGGATTTTCTGTGTGTTCATGTTGTCATCGTCCCCTTACAGTTACCCCAATGTTAAAAATCAATCTTGTAGGGGCTAATGACCTCGTTGTTAATGCAACCTCAAATAAACCAAATAAACAAACCCATTAGAGATGTGAACCAGACACAGATTATAGATGACAAGAAGGACGGGGAAAATCTGTATCAATTAAAATATTTCTACATTTTCACATTTGTTTGCTGTATCTTAAAACACAGATTCCCAACTCTCTTACATCATTTTATTTTTAAATTATGGAACAATTTTGAAACATTCAATTCAAATTCAAACAAGCAAATTTCATGTGCTCAATTATCCATCTCTTAGAAATATGTGAGCTAAAAATATCTTATTGAAATGTTGTTCAGTCCCTTTTTTAAAAATTTAAAACAATCCCTAAAAATACTTCCAAAAGTTTTTTAAATCACAATTTTATTTTAGTTTATAAAATTTAATGTTTTGGAGACAGTTCTGCCTCTCTCATATCAGGTACAACTGAAAATGTATTCATAAAAATAGTTCACAATAACGAAGCCTAAAGGACTTTCATTATTCATAAAAGAAGGAAGAACATAAATATTACAAAAAATAGTAACTAAATCTATATTGTATCCAAGTCAATGAGGGCTCATCTGTTATTATATCCGTGGAAACTAAAACGAATGTATACAAAAATACATAAATATATCTGATTTGAAGTACCTGGTGGTAGAATTATAATGTGACAACCAATTTTAAAATTACATCTTATTAAAGTTACCCAAGTTCTGGTTTTAGAGGACACGAATATTTAACATATCTTCACAAAATTGTAACTATTTCCCCCCCTTTCAATTAGATAATGTTTATGAGTACAAAAAATAAAACATGGTGCAAATTTGTGTTTGAGAGAAAAGTTAAAGACCAGTGATACTATGTTATTTTATGTTAAAAAATTCCTCACATAAAACATAAACATACATAGTAAATAAAAGTTACATATTACCAATGTTTAATTTTAGGAACTGCAATTAAACATGATAAACATACCTGCCCATATAATAGTAATTAACAGAATTCAGATCTTTCTGTTTTTACCTATTGTTTTCCTTCACCGTCTATTGAAGCTTAACATAGATAATTACACATAATTGACGAACACAGGAATTCACCAACTTTTATAGTGCCCATAGGCCCCTATTTCAACATAAATGCCTATTTCTACCTATCGGTGCCTATAAATGCCTTTTTCTTAATTTCCAATCAGTGTATATACTACACTGTTTCTATTGCATAAATAATTCTTTATTTAACAATAATTCTATCACTGACTGGATAGTTATTTGATTTCTGTTTGGTAAAATGTGGAGTGGTGGCGTTTAGGCTCAGTGCAACAATAAATGAAGCATTAGTGAAATTTCAATGTGCCACAAGTGAAATCGGAACTTCGGCAATAGAATACAATTCTCCGAAATTACAATTGCAAACAATAGTTGTAATTTTAACATCTGCAAAAAGAATTCCAACTTTCGCAAAAACACTATCTGGTTCTTAGAAATCGTTCTTTGAAAATAAGGCAAAATGCTTATAATCATATAACTATATTAGTCTTTGATTGCTGTGATCATTTCTGTGCACTTGCTGCAAATATTTTTTAAACTTATACTAATTTTTATGTGAATTGTATTGGTTATTCATTTAAAATTTTAATTATTTAAACAAAACAGGATTATATCAACAGTCAAGTATATTCATAAATGTAGTATTATCTTTAAGGTTTCTGGCAAAAAACGAAGTCACTTGATACAACATGAGAAAACTTCAATTCACCAAACATATTCTGAAAAAGATTCTCAGAAACAAACTGTACTGCATCTGCCCATGCCCTCAAAAATAAAATCTCAGTTCTATTTTCGTAAGTGTAAAGCATTCGCTGCAGCTAGCATTCCTGGGAATGCAGATGAAAATACAGCAAGGAGGTCAGTTTTGGAAAAGTATTGCAAAGAAAAAATACCCTCTGAATCGACACTCAAACATTATCTTGAGACGATGTACAAGTCACAGCTGAATGAAATAAAGTGAGAAGTAGGGGATTCCTACACATGGATTTCCATAGATGAAACTAAGATGCTTTGGGGAAAAGTATATTAAATTTATTTGTAGAGAAATAAGATGAAGAAAATTCTGGAAATTCACAATTGATTTGTTTGAAAGTTTTGGAGAAAACTAATGATCAATCAGTAGCTTACTTCGTAAACTCCAGACTAAAAGTACTTTATCCAAATGGTGTAAAGGATGAGAGCGTTGTTAGTGTATACCGATGTCCTATAAGAGAAAGATTTCAGGCAGGATCTGTCATACATTTGCGGGAATTTCACATTTTTAGCAGACACTATAGAGCTATTACAATCATTAAAGCCCAGTCTAACTGAATCAACCATTATTTACAAGAGCAGAAAGTCAGTTAAAGTAAGCTGTTGGTGTGGTTGGGGAAATAGTTTCCAAAAAACTCCAAATGGTGTAGCCAAAAATCCTGTATGTATGGTTCCAAAAGAAGTATCAGTTATTTTAAGTGGACATGAGGCACTTCTTCCTACAGGATTTAATTAGCATATGGTTTCTCTTTTTAACATGTTCCAGCCACCACCGCAAACACTGAGAGACCTTTTTCAGCATTTCAGCTAATTGTGATGCACAAAAGACATAAACTTACCACATCACCTGGAAATGCTGCTTATTTATTGTGGATAAATTTATGCAAAAAAAAAAAAAAAATCTCTTATTAACAAAAAAAGGTGGATTAATGGTTAAAATTCATGTAAGACATAATATTCTTTTATTTTAATTAACTGACAGTAACAAACTTTTTATAGCATTAAAGCAAAAATTTTCCCTTTAGAATGATTGTTCCATAACAATATTATCATATCTCTCATACTGTAAATGTGTTTTGAAATAAAACATTGTTTAATAAATCAGTTTTAAATGGCGTGATGCATAAAATTTGTTTATTTATTAGCACTATTAAAGACATATTTCCCTACTTTTTAGGCACCTAAAATCACATTTTTAGGACCTAAAGATCCAAAGTCTAGTAATTAACGAAACGAGTGGATAAAGAGAGGTATACTTGCACGCATGCAACGTTCAAGAAAACGAGTGATGATACGAGTGCGTTTTCTTCTTTATCATGAATGATATTATCCACAAGTTACTTTCAATATCAGAGAAATTCAAGCACGTGTGAATTAAATTAATACATTTGATGACATCATGTTGCTTCTGAAAAAGGCATATTTTAGCGGGCCATGCATTGTGAATGAACGATCACTATAATGACTTACTGGATAAAGAAATGTGCTAAATGGAAGATTAGAAGAAGCTTTCAAAGCCATTAAAACATTACCACCCAGGAAAAGTTACACCAGGTTTAAGACAGAATACATGTGTAAACATTGGAAGGTAAAAGGGTCACTTCTGTCACAGTTTTGCTAGCGTTCTTTTCAGAACACGTAAACACAACTGACGTACTTTTTTACATTTGTAAAGCCAGGACCTAACGTTTTTCATTTAAAACATTTAATTTATTCATGTTACATATTTTATGTTGTTCCATTAGTCAGATAGCTTAACAGCTTAAAATATACTTCAAAAATATAGTTGTATTCATTCATTGTTCACGTGTAGTTGATGTATGCACGTGGTCTGTGATATATGACATTTTTGTTCATGCTTCATGGCCAACTGGAAATACCTTACCACCTTGGTAAGTATGTCTTAATTGAACAGTATTCATTCTTTTCCGAATTCTCATTAGTTGTAGTAGAGTTATAATTTTCACGCATGCTATTTAAAATACAACCAAAAATTTTTCATGGTATTAATAAGCATGTCTAGGATAAATAAAATTTAAAATGCGCAGCCTATGACAGCTTTTGACTGATAATATCAAAATGTCAATTTCGATAATTGCAACTATCAGAAATGAAATTTGACATAAAATTTAAATTTAGTGATTAAAAAAATCTAAAAAATGACAACATATATTATTTAACAAAATTGTTACATTGGTTTAAATTGCCGACGAAGTTTAAAATTGTTTTGGAAAACAATCTTTAATTAACTAAAAAATACGTATAATGGTAGAAGAAATCCTTGTACAAATACTGATGTAAATAAACTAATTGCTCACAAAGTGGAAATTACGTTTTTCATTTCTCATTTTTTAAACACATGTTCCATTCAATTTTTTTGTAAATTCAAATTTTGTAGTTCAGAAAAGAATTTGACAATGATTATAAACAGATAAAAACATTTTATGAAGTTTTTAATAATATTTATTTAAAAAATACGGGCAAGGGACTCCCAAAATTTATTTTGCTAATAGGGAAACACAGCTCTGCATTTACCTATACCTTGAATGGTTGATAATAACACAAGCATAAAAAAAGGTTTTACAATTTCTACACATTTGATACCACTGTCCATTGAGGTGATAACCTACGCTAAAGGTTGCTGCTTTGATTGCTGTGTAAGGTATCTTGCAACTGTGGTCTAGAAGGCAATGACTTCTACTGTGTATCTCGCATAATAAAAGTGTATATGAATCATTTTCGAATAATTAATTATTTAAATAATCAAGTAAATATGTAATTATTGCTTAGGAGCAAGAGTAATAAGTTTACATACAACACAATATGATATAAAAATGCTGTACTGAAGATATAAAACAATTATAAACTCTCAAGATTAGCCATTTGCTCATACAGAGTGATCTGAAAGCGATTCATTTTCAATAATAACTGAATTGAGCTTTTCATTCAAATTGCAAATATCATTTTATCTATCTCATTTCAGCATCGCTGAATATCGGATTCATATCAAAGGAAATGTTTTCCATTAATGGGGATCTTTTAATCTTGCCCACAAGAACCAGAGAAATCTAAATTCTTCTAATCCTCAATTAGATTCTATTTACCACAAAACGCTTATTAGATCATGTCACTAATGCAAATATTACTCACAGAAGCATTCCAGCTATTATCTTCATCGACATCACTCGGTTCTTCTTTAACCTACAATAACACAAAAACAATCGTTTTGAAGAATGCATTCCATTAACATATTCTCCTTTAGAACACAAATTACAACTTAGTTTGAGCTTCATTAATTAAGTTTTCGTAATTCATTTGCTTACAACATTGGACTTCCTCAATTACACGTTCTAATATATCTAATTTAGAGAGAATGCTTACAGTTTCTATTTTAATAATGCTTTCCGTGAAAATAGTAATATCTTCCATCACACTCACAGCTACACTACAAATCAAAAATGAACAATGTTATTTTCTGCTGGCGACAAAGCTTAGAAAGAAACGTTCGGGAAGAATACACGTCAGGGCTGACAAACTAAGTGTTAATTCTCAAGACTAGCGATAATGTTGCACCCGAACGGGCGGCCCCAGTAGTAAACTGAGCAATGGAGGAGGGGGGAGGCGATGACGTTGGACGATATCTCGATAAATTCAATCGGAAATAGTTTTTGTTTAGTCCTTCTGGTGTAATTTATAATTAATTTTTTGTACCCCCATGTATAAATCTGTCATTTGATGGCTGCAACCCGTTGCATAATAATACTCATTACGATACAGATTTCAATATGATACAGGTTCTTGACTAATCACAGAGAAGTACAAAACTACTACTCCATATGAAGTGGAAACAAAAGATTTAGGATACAGTAACCACGATGCACAAATTCTTACCATTATAAGAAATGCGATCACTAACACAATAAATAATACACGTATGACTAGATTGTTTACAAAAAGTAAAATAAAATTATTCATTGATTACGTGATACAGGAGTCATGGGAAGCGGTTTACTGTTGATACAAACGACAAATATAATTGTTTGTTTTTTTTCAACTCCATTTTAACTCTTGCTTTCCTCTTCAAAAAAGAAAATTAAATATTTCACGGAAAAGCAATTCTTGGCTAACACAAGGGATTAGGACATCTTGTAAAAACAAGCGAATTCTTTCTTTCATTTCTAAACGTCATAACGTATCTCAAAATTTCCGTTTCTACTTTAAAAAATACAAATCATTGTTACGAAAAGTCATAAGGCAGGATAAAATCATAAAACACGATTAGGCTATTTTGAACTCAAATAACAAAACAAAAGCAATGTGGAATATAATAAAAAATACGATCAAATCAACTAGAAACCCTGTAAAGAATGTTGTTTTAAAATATAACGATATAAATGTGAACGATCCGGCAACTGTGGCTAGTCTCTTTAACCAATACTTTTCGAGAATTGCTGCCGATCTCACTAATGGTCTTCAGCCACAAAATTCAAAAACAGACAGTTCACCCAAAATTTTAGACACAACGTTCGTTTCCCAAACTTCTTCCTATGGAATTCTCAACATAATCGGTGAACTAAAAAATAAATATTCGTCCGGTTTAGATGAATTCCCGGATTCTTTGTTAAGGACCAGTGCGTATGCCATTATACACCCGTTAACTCACATATGTAATTCTTCGTTATGCACCGGACCGTTTCCAGATTTTTTCAAAACAGCTAAAATTAAGCCGCTCTTCAGAAAAGGCAACAAAAATGAAATTCAAAATTATCGGCCCATTTCTCTTCTATCAGTTTTTTCAAAAATATTAGAAAGACTTTTTTACGGGCGAATGGAAACCTTTCTCAGTAAACACGACGCGCTTTCAGATTGCGAACATGGATTTAGAAAATCCAAGTCGACGGAAAAAGCTATATTTTCTTTTCTTAAAGATGGTGCCACATCATTGGATCAAAACAAGGCCCCTATTGGATTACTTTTAGATCTGTCAATAGCTATTGACGTCATTGACCATGACATTTTACTTTCAAAATTACCTTCATACGGAATCCGAGGTATTGCTCTAGACTGGTTATGTTCGTACCTTAAACAACGATCTCAGAGAGTTGCAATACCTTACTGGAATGATGGAACATTACGTACGCACCTTTTCGACTCTTTGCCCATTGCACGTGGAGTTCCTTTAAGGATCGATTTTGGGCCCTATTCTGTTCCTACTTTACGTAAACGATATGCCCTCGACGATTCGAAACGGAAGAACGGTTCTCTTTGCAGGTGATACGAACATCCTTTGCAATTAAGAAACCATTAATAGTACAATATTAGATGTTTCAAATTGGTTCCAAAATTACAAATTAATAGTAAACGAAAAGAAAAGGGTTTTAATGCAGTTTTCCATTTCAAATAAACACTACTGTGCTCAATTGAAAATGAACGGTGTACCATTGACTGATGTTAAGGCAATAACTCATTTAGGTCTCTCAATTCAGTCAAACCTTAAATGGAACGTCCATTTAAATGAATTGAACACAAAATAAAGTTCATTATGCTACGGTTTCAGAAGTCTTGCAAATTCAGTCGGCCTTCATACTGCTCGTTGTGTATATTTCCCGAATGTTCATTCCCGCCTGAGATATGACATAATATTCTGGGGAAATACATCTCATAGCTCCCAGACTTTTAGATTACAAAAACGAATTGTACGAATAATAACCAAATCCCACCCACGTGATTCATGTAAGCCTCTCTTCATTAATCTAAGAATTTTACCATTACCTTGTCTATTTACGAATCAGTGGCTTTTGTCAAAAATGACTTGCTTAAGGACGGGAATATATTTTCAGATAATGCCGATGACAATTAATATAGCATTCGATGTAGAAATCATATTCATCAGGTGACAGTATCAACAGCTCATTACAAAAAAATCCACATACAATACATGTACATTATTTTACAACACTTTGCCAGATGACATTAAACGATTAAATTCGATAGAAAAGTTTAAACCCCAAGTGAAATCGTTTCTGCTGCATAACTGTTTCTATACAATTAGAGACTATACTGAGTATCATAACAAAAGTAACATTAATTTTAACAATGATACATAATGCATTATTTACAATTTGAACTCTATAAATGTGTATAAACAACCTGTAACAAGTATTGTACTACTGTCTCCGGGTCAATGACCTCCATCTCGATCGGGTTTTTCGTCCAGTTTCCCTGATCCAGTGAGCAAATGCTGAGATGGCCCGTTGTTTTGCTTCTGAACATAAATGTAACTTTATTTTCTGTGCACGTCTTCTAGAAGGCAGTGGGAAATACAATTATTCAAATTATCTTTTCCATGTTGTGCGGCAGGAAGGACAACATGGATAAGAGCCAAAATTTATTGCTTATTTATCCTTGAAAATAGATTTTTTTACATGGAAGGTTTTCTTTTCAAAATGTAAGTAGTGTATGACATTGTAGGGGTCACAGAATTTTGAAAATGTTCACAGAATTCACTTTTCCCCATAGCACGTCATACGCAGTTTTAACTGTTTTTGACGTAAAATAAATAACGAAAAAAAGTTTACAAACAAAGTATTTACACTTCATTAATCATTGAGAATCTTTCTAATAAATGTTTCGTTCGATTGTGTACGTTGAAATTGCATTTAATACTGTATTGTTTGGCAGTTTTAATTTCTTTTATTATTATTCACTTTTACGTGGAATATTATTTTAAATAAATTGGACCGTAATTTCACTTTGATGCCATTTGACTACGCTGTGATAGTTACTGGAGGGAACATTTGACTGACGTCAAGATCGGAACGCACGTGATTTTGTTATATGTGGCTGCCGTGTGGTAAACTTCAAAAGCCGGCCAATTCCTTAGTTTAAAACGTCTAGAGAATCAGAAGTGTAGTTGACAGTTCCAGAAATAAGAGGAAAAGCGAAAATGGTGAGTCGGAATTATTACTGCAACTTTTGTACTTTCGCATGCTGACTGGAACACCAAAGCCATTTGAGGCAAGGGTAGTGAGCTGTCCGCTAGGTGGCCTTGCCTGAAATCTGCATGTCAACTGCTACGAAACGATTCAAGTAAAAGTTTCACCAATAAAAGTTAGCATACGTCGTAGAAAAAGTACTGTATGCAACTCGATGTAATGGGTATTAATACACTCGGGTGAAGTTAACGATACTCGCTCGTATCGTAGTATCACACTCGTGTATTAATACCCATCATTACCCAATCGTTTCATAATTTACTATAAGGATTATGTAGGATACCATGGAAGTCACTCAGGATGATAAACAACCCAATGAAATGAAGTGACATAGGTTTATTAAAATTAATTCAAAAACGTGGTAAATTGTTTTCTGTTAAGAGAATAAATACAACTTCTTATAGTAATAATATTTGGTAAATATTGATTTTAGTATTAATATAAAAACATCCCAAATTCACAAAAACATATAGTTACGAAAATAAAATGGAAAAAATAAATTAAAATCTTAGTATCTATTATGAAAATAATTAAATTAGTTCAAAGAATTGGTCGCCCCGACCGGGATTCGAACCCGGGCCTTCTGGTTTACGCCCAGCTGCTCTAACCCCTAAGCTACCGAGACAACCAACCCTTTGAACAGTTTTTCACGAGCGCGATTATCGCTCCTTGTATGTATATGTATGTAGGTGACGGGCAAGGTGACAATTATATATTATGAAAATACTTTATCTTGAAGTACCCCTGGAAATAATGATTTCTTCCATCTATCAATATTGAAGTTATTAAATATACATTTGCCATTACAAACTACTAAACGGAATGAAAAACTGCTTTGAGATATCAAATATTTATGTTATTGACATTTAAGATATGTTTTTGAATCCTTTTTCTCCTAGCACAAATATGAATTAAGTTGAAAACTTTATTTCATGATGCCAATAAACTTCTTCGACAACAATGAACTGTATCCCATGATTACATGTGGCATCCAACCCCTTTTAAATATACATAATTTTGTACATGATGCAATAAGGCCAGAATGAATCATGTACCGTTAAATCAATTAGTGCCATCAATGAAAAGAAAACTTTTTCAATTAGACAATAATTCAGATTCATAAGAGAACAATTCAGCCCACTTTGAACACTTTGTAGAATTAATAGTGAATCAAATTTGCAGTGATAATGCTAAAATTCGCTTTGCCGTAAAGAATACTGTTACATCAGCCGGCCCGGCTATAGCTCAATCGGCTGTTACATCACCAGTTCCTTTTACTCTAGACGGAAGAAGAGGGTTGCTAGTTCTTCGTGCTAATAAGAATGAACATAATGACTCGAAAACATTTAAATTTATTCTGACTCCTGTCACGGAAGTTACATAAAAAACACCCTACCTAATGAGCTCTCTAATAAAAAGTAATTGAAAAGTAAAAAGTAAATGAAATTAAAATTAAGGAATTCCTGATTATGATAATTTAAGAACACGATTGCTCTGGCGCGGCAACGCTTACCAAATCTGAATTGTGTTATTTCAAAACGTTCATGTGCTTGAAGAGCGAAGAATGATAATACCCAATAGCGTGGGTTTCTATTTTTTTTTTGCCGATACGCAGTGGCGGCTCGTGGGTATTCGCACGTTCGCATGTGCACACCCAAATTAATTCGGTGCCATTTCTCTTAAACGTCTCTTAACAAGAGGGGAATGCAAGTCCTCTCAGAGCATTTACGAAACATGGTATTTCAAAACACGCGCCGTTCGGAAGCAGCGATTGCCGATCCGCCCGCCTTTCTTTCGTGAAAGCCTGCGGGAGCACACTCGGGAAAATGCGACCGAGGAATCGGCGTCCTTGGTTGCCGTGTGGCTGCAGGGGAAGGAGGGGGGACAACGGTGGCTTATGGAGGACTGGAGCAAACCCCGCGCGGTGCTCCGTCTACGGCGCAGGCGCAGTGGCGATCTCGGGAAAAGCGTTGACGTGTCTCGAAGATATAACACTCGAGTAGCACAAGTTTTTAAAAGAAGTAAGTATGACATTGAACGAAGAAAGTGTGAGATATCTCTCCACTTAAATGAGCTCTTGCACTAGCGAGCGAAACGCGAACGCATTGCTATGCAGTGTTGCATTCATAAAAATGCTATTTGTATATAATATGTGTATTCTCTTGTGTTTTAAAGTGAGTTGCAATTACAAAACCATTCCGAAGTATTCAATCCCGTAGTGTATTTTGTAAACGAAGTATTAGGCTACGTTTCAATGTGTTTTGAGAAACCGAAATCAGAGAGTTCTTTTTCTGTCAAGGGTGTTTGTGCAACTAACAATGAAAGCTTTGAAAATATAAAACGTAAGAAATCAATGATTTCAATGAAAAAGCCACAGAAAAAGTACCGAAAAGAAACAATGGAATGGAATTGTTCGGCATACGATCAGACATCATAAGATGATTTGTGTTTGTTATTATTAATGTTAATGTGTGTCAATACATGCATGTAATGTATATATATGTGTGTGTGTGTGTGTGTGTGAGAGAGAGAGAGAGACAGAGGGAGACAGAGGGAGAGAGAGAGAGAGTGTGGGAAAAAGAAGAAAAAACGTTGCACACCCTAATGTCATGACCACGAGCCGCCACTGCCGATACGACAAATTGTACCGGGACGTCTCGTTTGCAGCAGTTGGCCCTGGCGACGGCACTGGCGATGGCGGCTCCGAGGGTTACATCCTGGGCGGCAAAGGACAAAGGAAGCCCCGTGTCAGCGGTGGCAGCAGGCAGCGGCGGTCGAAACACCCGCTGCAGCTCGTCTCGTCCAAATGGTGGCCTACGCGTCGAGTAGTGGCGAGTTCACATTTCTATCGCGAGTCTCAGCATAGGCGTACGATTCAGTGCAGGCAGCAAGTTATGCCCTGTTCTCATAACTTGGTCATATTGCGCGGAAGTCCGGGTTGAATATTAAACTCAACAGAATAACATTCCCAAATCGAAAGATTAATTCGCCAAGCACGGCGTTCCTCTTGAAAGCAACGTTGCGCCCGCCTCTCACGGCGCTCTCGGATCCAATCGGATGTTCGCCTAGCACGACGTTCTCCTATGCAATGTCTTTTCCGCTTAGCACGGCGTTCCAGCGAAGCCTCTCTTCTCCCCTCCACAAAACTTTATTCCGCTTTTTAAAATTATCCCTACACGGCGTTCCAGCGATTCAATTAGTCTAAACCTACTACGTCTTAGATTTTGTTTCAGTCCGATTGGCGTAAATCTACTGCGTCTTAACTTCTGTTTAAGCCAATCGACGAGCAAGAAACTCCAAAATTTTCCGTTGCTTGGGCTATTTTCTGTCTCTGTCTAAGAGGCGCGCAAGCATGTACAGGATCTTCGCGGACCCCCTTCCCAAACGTCCTTTCCGATCAACAGTTCTTAATTATTGTCGAAGGGAATCCCCGCCGGAGACAGGGGGCCTTTGTTGACGAGGGGGCTGGCGGTCGCCAAGGAGGTGGGGTGGAAAGGTCTGCCTTCCGAGGGGAACCCCAGCGTTTGCAGCTGCACCCTGCCATAAATTCCTTCGAACAGGTCGCACGCGTTGGGTCGCGGCGCCAGCAGTTATACAACTCCCCGAAAGGCCCATTCACAACGCAATCACAAACATAAGCATAATACACAGACATAGACATTAACACAAGCGAAGAGTTGGCGTATTCACAATGTCGAACATAAACATAGGCAAAATAAGAGTTTCTATTGGCTATGAGACGCAGCACACGAATCGACACGAATAGTTCGCCTATCGACTTCGATACTCGATTTTGAGTTAACGAACTGTGATTGACTCATTCCTTGTCTGACATAAGCATAAGCACAGAAGCTTGAAAGCTCTTAAGTTAACGTCTTAAGTGGTATGCTTATGCGAACGCATTGTGAATGTGTCCACTTGTAGACGTAGTCGTAACTTTTATGTTAACGCCATGCTTATGCTTATGTTTGCATTGTGAATGAGCCTGAAAGCACTGTTCTTTGGTCGATTAAAATTATAATATTATTTAGGCTACTTAATGTGTCGCCACAATACATATGTCTCAAAACGGTTCCGAAAAAACAAATTAATAGTAAACGAAAAGAAAACTGCTTTAATGCATTTTTCCATTTCAAATAAACAATTGTGCTCCATTGAAAATGAACGGTGTACCATTGACTGATGTTAAGGCAACAAAATGTTTAGGTCTCTCAATTCAGTCAAACGATAAATGGAATTTAAATGAATTTAACACAAAATTAAGTTCATTATGCTACGGATTCAGCATTCTTGCAAATTCAGTCAGCCGTCATACTGCACGTTGTGTATATTTCGCGAATGTTCATTCCCGCCTGAAATATGGCATAATGTTCTGGGGAAATACATATTTTAGCTCCCAGAACCCATGTCATATTTTAGTGGCTTTTTGCCTGCCTGTATTTGGAAAATTAAATGCCGTAACATCCGGCCTCTACTTGCATCAATGTGTACTATTTAATTGTTTAGATAGCAATTTACTTAATACTTCATATTTCAAATTGATTTGAATAGTAGTTTATGATTAATTATTATTTATGATTACTAATTGAATCAACAAAAATTAATATTTAAAATTGAGAATGGAATATAAATGAATTTATTTAAATGCAAATAGCCAATGGCAAATATAAATAATTAAGCGTATTTCATATAAAAGTATAAAATAAACAATGAAATGAATGAATATGGTCCAGGCCGCACTAGATTCGTAATGTCAGCTGAATGGATTTCCTTAGCCAACTTATCATGCCAATCAACTCTCGCTTTTGTTTTGTTTGTTGTCATTCACTCCTCGCGCGATTGAAGACAGTACAGTAATCCTTTTCGTTCGAATTAAATAAGATTTTTATCTATAAACGAATATTAACTCGGTGAACAATTACGCAACGTAAATGAGTTATCATTATCAAGTGCAAGCGTGAACATGTTAAAGTGCGTCAAGAGGAAATGAAAAACACAAAATTAAAAGTTATCTTAACTCTCACTTGTGTTAATAATGATTTTGAGATGGTAGTATTATCAATTTATTCATGGTTTCATCAGTTAATAATGATTTATACTTAAAGAAATAAATACCACAATTGTTTAAGATTATTCATTTATATTTATGGTAATTTTTATAAAACCTAATGAATTGTTTTTAACAGTTAATATTAATGCAAAAGCATCAATTTCATTTATCTGTTTAATTATTCATTATCTTTCAAAAGTAGGTAATTGTTTAAAAAATAAGAAATTCATAATTAATATAGTCTTCAGTAACTTGCCTGTTCTTACCAGTGACAGACTTTCTCTTTAAACCAATTTCTTCTCATTTAAAACAGGGCGTGATACATGTAATAAGGATACTTATGGTAATAAATTTAACTTTTTGATTCTTTAAAAGTTATTTATTGAAATAGGAATATACACTGTCAATACTAATCGCACAGTAAATATATAAATTTACATAATAACGTTGCACTCTTCCACTATTAGTTATTGTGACTACAATACTATAAACTAGCCGGCGGCGCTAGCCGAATTCGTTTACTACGCTCCGTGAAGTCACGAAGGTTAAGCGAATTCGAGACTCGCGGGTTCCTGGTTGGATGATCGGCCAGGAACCCTGAGATCTAACGGCGTCGAGCCCCTGGCCGAAGGAATAAAAGGCACTGACTGACTGCGACGTGACGAGACTTGACTTGAGATTATTCTCAGTAACGGAGTATGTGTATGAGTATAGTATGCTCAGTAACGGAGAATTACTCCAGAAGAAAGCGCTCAACGCCCAACAAGGGTTAAGAGACGCGTTGCCTCCACAACGTCGCAACGAATTTACGTGGGGAGAACGACATAAATCATGGCAGTAAATTTAATATAGAAAAAATCTACCAACAATTCTAGAGACTTCCACTCACACTAATGTCATCATGGCTACTCTGCCCCTCCTGGCACATCATTTCCACAAACAACAAAATTAAAATGGCAAATAAACATCTTAAACATCACTTGAGAGAGACACCAATTACACTACTTGATCTTGACAGACTCTCAAGAAACCTAAACATGGTCTCCACCTCAATCAGAAATGCAAGCAGAAACTTGGTGCCATGTTAACACAAGTGTTGTGCTCTTTTTCCATTCTAGCTGCTACCTACTTCTCATTCGCTCATCCCACCATCTACACCTACCTCCACATTGTCACCTCCATTCCACGATCCTATCCTAACCACCACTGTCACTCTCACACCTGCTCCAACTTCCTCTCCTAGTCCAACTACTCATTCAAAGTACCACTTTTGTTGCAACCGCAGACCACCTACTGCCTATGACCTGAAGCAACTACACTTCACAGGAGAGCGCACAAATATCTATATGTACTACATCAAAATGTTCAATCTTTAAAAACAAACTAATGAATTTAGAAACATTACTCGAACAAGACCTACAACACTTAACAATACGCTTTAGTGAACATGGGTTAACTCAACAACAACTAGACAGCACACACATTCCAGGTTTTACCCTAGCTAGTGGCTCATGTAGACAAATAGGTAAATCACATCACGCTTATGGTGTTACTTGCATAATCGTTAAAATAATATTCATTATGTGTTAATCACAGAATACTCTTAAAAGATTAAGACTTTGACATATCTATCGTAGATTTACCAAAACAAAGAATATGGATTTTAAGTATGTAGCACAGACCCACGGGAAAAACAAATGTTTTCTTAAAAAATCTTGAAATTGTTCTTGTTAAACTTCAAAGACGCAGAAATGATAAAAAATTATATTATGCAGTGATTTCAACATAAACTGTTTGTCAAAATCAAATGATGTGGAACTATTCAAAATTTTCTTAAATCTTTCAACTTACAAACTATTAAAAAACAACCAACCAGAATATCTAAATAACAGTTGTGCCATTAATCAAATAATAATAGACACAAAAGATTGGAGCTATTCAGTTGTTACATGTAACACAGACTTTAGTGACCACACAGCACAAATTCTCAAACTCAACATGGACTCTAAAGTTATTAAGAAAACACTTTATAGAGAAACCCGAAACTTTTCTCAGGAAAACTTAGACAAATTTAACTCTTTAGTAAGTTTAGAAAACTGGGAGGAGCTGTACAAAACAAGAGACACAAATACTAATTTCTACTAATTAATAAACATATTTCAAAGTTATTTCAACATTGTTTTCCCCCAGGCACTGAAGAAAATATCAAGCAAAAACCACAAACCATGGATAACAAAAGGAATTAAAACATCATGTGAAAGGAGACGAAATATGCATGAAACCATCCTTCACCACGAACTTAATTCTGATTTCATTGCTTATTAAAAAATATAAAAAAGTATCTAGAAGAAAGTAATTAAAAAGGCCAAACTGTTAATGAATGATCAACACGTTGCGAAAGCACAACACAAAAGCGATGTGGAACATTGTGAAAAATACTCAACAACCAGAAAATAGAAACACTCAAAACATTGAACACGTCACCAAATGCAAAGTCCATATAAATCTCTGAAACATCATCTGCAGAAATACAGAAAATCATAAATCAAATGAATAACAAATTCTATACAGGACTGGATAATATCCCTGACATACTCGTTAAACCTTCAGTGAAAAATATAATAAAAACTGCTCACTCACATTTGTAATCACTCCTAAATGATACGTAGCTTCCCAGAAATTCTCAAAAAAGCAAATGTTAAGCCACTATTAAAAAAGGCAACACCCATGATCTCATGAATAACAGACCAACATCCTTACTATCTGGATTTTCAAAAAATGTGGAAAACCTTTTTAATGATATACTCAAACATTTTCTCAATTCAAACAACATATTGACAGAGGTCCAACATGGACTCATAAATGACAGACAGAAATCTACAGACACTGCAATCTTCACCTTTCTACATGACATACTTGTTTCTCTAGATCAGAAAGAAATCCCTATCGGTTTATTTCTAGATTTATCAAAAGCATTTGACATTTTTGATCATCACATACTGTTATCTAAACTTGAAACTTTGAGAATTATAGGCATTGCACATCAATGTGTAAAATCATACCTTTCAAGTCATTGTCAAGTAGTCACAATCAAGCATATTAGAGATAAAAAGATTTCAAGACATTTCTCCCAACCTAGAATGATAAATTATGGAGTGCCACAAGGAAATCCTAGGCCCAATACTATTTCTCTCACACATCAACGACACGCCCCTGACTCTATAAAAGAGCAAAACGGTCCTATTTGCAGAAAACACAAACATTAATATTAAAGCAAATACCCAACAAACCATACAAAAAGAAACAAAAACAGTTCTAGGGGCACTCGTAAAACGGCTCCAGGAAAATTAACACATCATAAACACCAGTAAAACTGTCTCCCTAAATTTTCAGAATCCACTCTCTAAAGAAAAGCCTTCCACGCAATTGATGATAAGACACATGCCTGTAAAAATTGCCCAAAAAAACAACTTTCCTTGGATTGACTATTCAAGATGATCTAAAATAGAACTCTCACATCACAGATCTAAACCACAAGATTACCAAGACTTGCTATGCCATCTACATCCTAAAGTCAAATTCTAACTTTGATACACAACGAACAGCATACTTTGCTAATGTCCACTCGCATCTAAAATACGGAAACATATTCTGGGGAAATTCCCCAGAAATATTCCCACTTTTATCATCTAAAAAATAATATAGAGAACAATGACAAAGAATTACAAACATGAGTCTTGCAAACCACTTTTCAGGAAATTACAAATCCTACCACTCCCATGCATGTACATATTTGAAATATTAATCTTCACAAAAAAGGCGTTATTATGGATTATGGAAAACAAGGACTCTGTTACTCTACACACTGAAGTTCATAACTGTACTAGAGAAAAAAGAAATCTGCATGTCCCACACTGTAAAACTTCACTCCTTCAAAAAATACCCTTTTTGAAGGTATCACACTGTATAACAAACTCCATAGTGAATTTAAAAACTTCAAATCAATATATACATTCAAAAATAAACTGAAACCTTTGCTGTTAAACCATACATTCTACAGTACAAAGGAATACATACATCATACACGCATATCGACATCAATATAAACTAGTACTAATCATTTTTGCATATTCTGCTGCATGATTTGAAGCCCCCCAAAATGATTTTTGCATATAAAGAATGGACCCAGCCCAGGCACGAATCTCATGATGACAATTTTTCTCTTTTTCATTATTGTTCTTCAACTTCAGTTTGACCCCACCATTTATAAAATTAATTTGTATTTAGTATGAACTTGAATTGAATTTTATTTCCTGTATTGTATTTAATATTTAGAAACACTTATATTGTACATTGTATGATGACATTCATGTCCTGACTTGTCACTCATGGCTTATGCTGTATTTATGTGACATATATTATTATTAATAATAATTGAAAATTAGAAAATAAATTTGTAAAGTGCATAAAATACTAGTTGTTGCATAGAGTCAATATTTTTTCTTTCACATGATACAAATAAAATTCGTAAACATTAATGGACGGTAATATTAATTGGAGAATTATGTGGGAAGTTCATTTATGAATTTTTACACACTTTATTTACAATCCAACAAAGAATGTGATTTGCATTCGATTGTTTCCAGATTCATGGAATTTTTACCAGTCCAAATCTTGAACACAATGCTCAGTGTTATTTCTTTCTTGCAATTTCTGTTTGTTTGTTTTTTTATTCTAAATGTAAATATTGTGCTAATTTAGATATCAATTCTCGTGGCATTGTGGTTGTATGGACCTCAGAACAGTCCGGGGGAGAACTTACATCTACAAGTCTTAGCTTTGGTGATTTCTAAGAAGTCAGAAATACATTTGTTAGCACATCGGCGGCCAAAATTGATTCAAATTTGGCGCCGTACTTTGAAACCTAACATTATAACAATTCCTTGCCGCTATTTAACAGCAAAGAGCATGAATTTTTAAACGTCCCGCGTCTGACTTGTTACGTAATATTTTTTCTCCAAAAACGGCGCGTTTGCTTTCAGAGTGAAAGACAAAAACATCTTTCGCGGGAAACTCTTTGGAAGGACAAAAACAGCTGAAGCAAAGTTGAAAACAGTTGAACTGTTTTCGCAAAGCCCGGTAGGTAGCGCCAGGTACCGGAGACACTGTGAAGTATCAACATTTCAAATTTAATTATGTAGGGTTCAGTCCCCTGCCACCAGATAGGCCTGGGCCTGTTCTTATTTGAATTGTATTTGAATTCGAATTCCGCCATGTCGGACCCTCCGTGGGCCAATAGCGTCGAAGGGCGCAAAGGCGCGGTGCGCGAAATCTACAGGCCGGACCCTGCAATTATGAACATGCTTTGTGAGTAAACGAAACGGTTTCATCTGAACGTTTTTGCCAGAGCGTTTGTGTGTTATAGCCGTTTTAGCGTTTGTGTTTCTCGAAATGCCCCAATTTAGGCGTTGTTGGGTACCCAATTGCCGATACAACCTAAATAGAAGGAGTGAACAGCAATTCTTTAAGTTTCCAAGAGATCCTGAAAGGTAAGCGATATGAAATGCTTAGCATGGTTCTATAACAATTTTTTCATGTACTATATAGTAGAGCAAGCGATAAAATTTTTCAATGCAATGTGTAAATGCTAGATTAGAATTGTATTTCAATATTTAATCAGAATATATTCAGAACGCTGTTCATAGTTAAAAGATTAACTTGACTGTTTCTTTTATTACAAAAGCAGGATAAAAGACGAACCCACTCCTATAGGATAGTTAGGACATATGAAACTATACCTAATTTTTGGTGTGACATTGTCATAACAAGACACTGATCAAGTAATACTACAAGGTTACTTGGGTGACCCGCTGTAGGCTTTTTAGAGAATAATTGCTAAAGTTAGAGCGGTCACACATCAGATAAGGATTGGATTTTGTTGGTAACAGATTATGATAGGGTATTGAAAATCACAAGACTGTACAATATTCTCAAACAGAACTCTACAGTAAAGAAAGGTCCAAATTCTTCTACACGAGACCTCCCGGGTCAACGATAGCTCACTTCTGGAAAATACTTTGCTTCCTCTACAGTAAATGGCAGCACACAATTTGGCTTTGACAAATTTCTTGGTCAACCTGTTTTTGCATGCATTTTGCGTGCATGCATCACTCTATTACATTCAATGGTCAATAATTATACAATGCCATTATGTAACACAAGTTACTTTCTCAGAAGAGTTTACTTTTCACAAACATACAGTTACTAACAATCAAATATATTTTAAAATAAATTAATATGGAATAATGGCACTCACATCATCTGCATTTTCATGCTTTATTGAATATAGTACTGTACTGGGTTTATCTTCATCCTAGATACACAGAGCGTATTAACATGAATCAGCTAATAAACAAGTAATATATAATTCCTCTATCTATGTTCAACAAACAAAGTTAAGGTTATTATTTAATTACATAAATTTACATATTAAGTAAACTAATAAGTATTTGTAAACATATTTCCATACAATTTCTGATAATTGTCAAATTAATGTTATATTCCTACCCCTTCTGAAATTTACAATGCCTTTCAATAACCTCATGACCTACCTTCCAAGAGAGGAAAATTTATTTTACATGTTTATGAACGTACTGTTAGTGACAGACTCCTAGAAATCTTTATGCGACTGTTGGTTTTGATTGATTTTTTCGTGTTTCCGAGTGCGTCAACTGCTTTTGTCATTAGTCCCGTTAGTGTACTGCATGTTTTCTTCGCGGGAGATGTGATCTTCCCCCGCTGGATGGCGAGATCCGGCGCCGACCTACCGACGGCTAGTGGGATTTACCCCTAACCAGGGCTCTCCCACCAGCGGGGCACTGCCCCAGCCGGGACAAGCTCTAAGCTCCCGACCGATGTCCCAGAATATGTGGTAGTGTAGTGCATGTTAGTGTAAGGGGAGAGGATAGAACAAGGAAGAGGAAGGAAAGATCGCGCGCGGTCCGTGGCCCGTTTGGTAGGGTTCTGCCCCGGCATTCGCCTGGTGTTGATTGGAGAAACCACGGAAAACTACCGATCACAGCAGCCGGCCGCTAGAATTCTCCTCCAGACAGCGACTGAAATCGAACCTAGCTGCAAAGCTAGTGTCGAAAATCTTACCGCCGTCGGGACTCGAACCTAGGACCTCCCGGTCAGAGGCGCTGCAGTGACATAAGTTGATGCACTGAGCTACCGCTCCCGGTGCGAATATTGGTGGAAGATCTGCCTGAAGCGCCTTCTTTCTTGTGAAAGGGTGGGAGAAAATTTAATTTAAAAAATGCCTATTGTTGCAGATGCTATAAAGTGATGGGTGTATAGAATATGATTAAATGCTAAATATGCAGGATTAAGATAGTGAATAAGATGTGGTACATATAAACAATTGAAATTGTTGATGTAATTCAATACATATTACTAGCATTACCATTTACAATATACCTCTTTCTCACCTTGAGCATCTACTGGTCATTATTTACCCAAAGCACAAAATCCGCATTCACATTATTTACAAAAGAAACTACAACTTTCATGAGTTTCTCTTCATATTCAATAAAAGAATCATTTTATTACATTAGGAAATGTGTAGATTGCAATTAATTTTGTTTCATAAATTGTATCTCTTTGTTTTCTCACATTCAACAAAAGGGTTTAGGTTAGGAAATACAATTAGGATCCGACGACTTCTCCGGCACCTAATTATATTCCGTAACCTAAACCGTTTTTCGTACAAAGTTCAGAAGTTTAGTCAAGGTTTCATTAACGATTCATAAATATGGATCATACAAACACACCTACCTGTTCCATTTTAATTACAATTTCCTCTTCATTAACCATATTTGCCATTATGTAAATCACAAATTCTATTTATCAGCTGTCATAATACTTAATAATCATTAACTTTGTTATAGCAGTGGTGATACGTTACTTAGGCCTCATTCACAATGCAAACTTTAACGTAACCGTAACGTAGCCGCAAAACCTAGAAATGGGTTATAAAGCGAGGTCATTCACAATGCCTTGACGTAAACGTAGACGTAAAGGCCGCTTCACAATAGCCCGGGAACGGGAACGCGAACGCGAACGGGAACGTAAAGAAAGTTAAGACATGGACATCTCAGGCAGGCCTACACAACACGACGGGAACGCGAAGCTTGACGGGAACGGGAAGGATGGTCAACATTTATCTCAGCCCGGGAACGCGAAGCCTCTCGACCAATGACAGTGCAGCAAATGGCGGCGAAGCTTTCCAGCTGATAGAGTGCGACGCGCGACATTGGTATACGAAGCGGAGTTGGGAGTAGTGCGATATTGTGGTTAGAGCGTGGATTACGATTGAGGCGGATTTTGTTAGTCTTTGTTGCTTTAGTTATTTTTAGTTATTATAGTTTGTTTTTTTCTATTCATTATATTTCATATCAAATCAAAGAGTGAGCAGAGTAGCGTAGCTATAGACGTTCTTTGGTTTTGGCAACTGTTTCTTGAAGTTCTTTTTTTTGCCGCAGCAAGTTTATAGCGCTGTTCGTCTTCCCGTTGACGTTAATTGTGAAGCGCATGTACCTCGCGTTCCCGTTCCCGTCCTTCCCTTCGCGTTCCCGTTCCCGTTCCCGGGCTATTGTGGAGGGCCCTTAAGACGTAAACTTAAGAGCTCGCAAGCTCCAAGCTTCTACGTTTAAGTTTACGTCGAAATTCTACCGAAGACCAATCAGAAAGCAGCATGAAAAAAACAAATGCACAACGAAATCCGCGAGAAGGAAGGTCGACTCCAGATCGATTCTTGTTTATGCGTGTGTATTGGTGTGTATAGTCGAAAGGTAGAGCAGTGAAGTTTGTGGAGTTTTGGTACGAGTTGCGAAGTGTTAGTTCGAAATGGCAAACAAAATCGTGACCTTCGATAATGCAAATGCAAAAGGCGAAATCGATAGGAGAGTCGAAAAAAATGCTAGAAACGAATCGATCAATATGTTGAATTCTGATTGGTTCAGGCAAAACCTACGTTCCAGCTTACGTTTGCCGTTGCGAATCGTTTCTACCTGAAAAGTTTACTGCATAAGCTTATGGCTTACGTTACGTTTAAGTTTGCATTGTGAATGAGGCCTTACATCATTCGCCCCGGCAAATACTATGGGCGTAGTACCTATGCTCTGACCATGGGCGTACAGGACACTTCGCGATATATCGAGAAACACTTATGCAAGCGCCATCTAGTGGCAGAACCCAGTGGGCCGTCACGTAAATGGGAGGTTTTTCCGCGCTACGAGTGGTCCAAGTAGTTTCAGTGACGTACTCTAGATAGCTGCACCAGCGCCAATGTTTTGTCATGTGATATTCGACGTCACTCTCGGGAACTAAGTGCGAACATTGGAGAAGGAGCGAAAATTTGCGAATCATAGACATGTCTATGGAATGAATAACGATTTTTCGAAACTCCAGCCAATTGCAGCAAATACTCGTATCCCTTCCATTGTAGCCTTTGAATTCGAGATGGACCCAGAAGACATTTAGGAAAGAAACGATGATGAAAGAGAGTGTTTTCTGTTCCACTTCCTACAGAAGAAGCCATAAAATGTCAAAGGCCCCAAGTCAGTAAGTACAAATGTTTTCAAATATTAGTGCAACAAAATTATAATTATTCAAATGACATAATTTACCTTATGAATTCACGACGTCTTTGCCCCATTTAATTTTTTTAAAATGTAAGGAATGTATTGAAACGCTCCCCGTTTCTGTCAAATTATTTCTGTAACCGGTTTCCGAATTTATATCATTTTTGGGCGCCAGGAAAGGGTTGCGATTTGAAATTTCCCGCAAACACATCTAAAGGGAAATAATTATCCTACTAGCTCTGCCGGTTGGCTTACGAAAATAATTGTCGCCGGTACTTACTTTCTTCCTAGCAAACGATCATTCAATCCGCTCTCCATACGGAAGAAGCGAGGAATCTGAAATTTGTTTCTGGAAAGAAATTATTAAACTGTGGGATTGCACAAGATGCTAAAGAAATGATAATCAGCTTTTCTTTTTTTTTTCAGAATGAGAACGTTATAAGTTTATTTATTGATTAATTCTTTTTAACATTAAATGTCACCTTGGTCATGACCGATCGTAAAAATTGTCTATAGCGCTATTATTCTTACTATTTTCTATCAAATTAATTTTTCTAATGGCTTTTACTATACAATTGATGCTATAATTTTCCCAGGTGACCTAATGGAGGAAGATGCAGAAGGTCATTTACAAATGGACACATTTGAAGAAGAAAGTCATGGCACCAACAGTAGTCAGGTCCAATCTTCTTTGGATACACCACTGTGAGGGGCTCTTTCCAAATTTAAGTTTGGCTCTAGAAAATACAATTTGAAAAGATTAAAGGGTTATTGCAAAGGACATATTATTTCCTCTTGCAGTTACAAAAAAATTTCAGGTTGCAAAATATTTTAAAGAGAAATATTTGAGGCAGACAAGGATATGCTTGGATATATCTTTTTTGATGCCACAAAATGTGTCTCATGAGAACAACTATGTTGTTGATTTGCTTAATGAAATTTTTCATTCACATCAACTAAATTCCACCATTCCCATTAATTGTAGGTGGTATTCAGACCGTATTAAGGCTCTGTGTCTGGCTATTCAGGGAAGTAGTGCTAAAGCTTACCAGCTACTGCATGTGTTTACCTTACCATCATCTAAAACTGACCTGCATTCATCAATCAATTTTTGTGGGTCTGATTTTTGTATATGAAAAAGTTTCTAGGAAATAGATTAAAATACTTAAGTGGAGTTAGATTTTTTTAGATTTTATTGTTAATTCTGCAATTAAGTGTAGTAACTTGGTGGCAGAATATCTTAACCATACTTACATTCACTAAGAAAAAGTTACAAAAAAAGTAGTTGAGAATTAATTTATTTATGGAGTTGGAGGAATTTGAGAAAAAAAATATATTCGCTCTATGAAATCAAGTAAGCAAGTTTCTCCAATACTTAAACAAAGAATTTATTTATTGCAATTAGTAAAATTAAAACTAGAAAATAAGTACATACATTTTTGAAAAATGTTAAAAAAATTCAAGAACAAGGATTATAATTTCTAAATCTGCTAAATACAGAGGATGCACTCAATTTCCAATGAAATGAACAGATGTTAAAAGGTAAAAATTTAAAATTAACGTCATGAAATAAAATGGGAACTTTATGCTTTTTGACATGTAAGTTATGAGGACTAAAATACATTTGTGAAAAGTGTTAATGAAGATAGGAAACTCTTCAGTTTCAAGCATGAACTCTTGTAGCAAAGGTTTCTTCATTTCTAAATTCATTTCAATAAGAAGAGAAACGATTTTTTTAATTTGTTCATTTATTGGAAAAAAATCACTGAATATTTTCTTCATGTTCAAATGCTGACTGCCAGATGCAAGAGCCATTGAAAATACATAATACATCCATTTGATACAGTACAAAAGAGTAATATATTTTAATTATCTTATTCCGACATTATTAAGTTATACAATAGTTATACAATATCCATGGTTATACCTCTTTAAATAATCGTTGTAGTCCCATGTGTTCTTGCTCACATTACCTGTAATAACATCTTTGTTAATGAGTATTCAGTTCCATTGCAAAAAGATCACACACCGTTGTTTTATTTGTATATTGGTTTTCTTAGTTTGTATGTATTTCATTTAATTTTTTCTGCTTGCTTGCTGGAAATTATGTGGTATGTGTCCTAATATGAGGCCCTTCTTGATTCTTATACCAAACAATGGAAGAACTTCTTATCCTGCCAAATATTCAGAAAAACTGATAGACCTATTTCTTCTTGAATGTCATAATGTCATGAGAACTTTCAAAATATTACCAATTATATTCAGTTGCATTTTCAATGACTGTGGTTAATTATGGATATTAATTTTAGTCTCCTTTTGTTATTGTAATTTTTTATATTGTGTTCATTCTTTATAAAACATTTGATTGTAACTTATTTCACTGCAATTTTTAGTAGTCTTTTTTATTTGTTTTTTAAGATTTCAAGTTCGTCAATGTTTTAATTTTTTTTAGGTTTTGAACTTAATTTGTTAAATTTGTAAAATGAATAATAGAATTTTGGTTTGTTCTGTAATATTGATATTATATTATAATTTCAAGTTATAATTTTTAGAGTGTGAATTTGTATGTTTATTATTTGGTTTTATAATCATTTTATACTGTGTGATTTAAATTTCTATAACTTCCATATTTAATTTTGTAGTAGAAAAAGAGAAAAAATATTTTTTGTCGTTTTTAAAAATATCTTTTAATTTACAAGTTACCCTTGCCCTTCCCAAAAGAAATATGTAAATAGTAATTATTCATTTCCTAGGAAGCATATGCATGGAACGTTCTTACTAAATTGCAAAGAGTAATACGTTTTCCGAATGCGACAACCGCGACACTTACGAACGTCACTGAAACTACTTGGAAGAAGTTCGTTACACGACTTTGCGTTAACACGGCTGTGTCCCCCACAGGCAGAACCTGGTGAAACTCATACAGTGCTCTGTTGGTGTTTGTTTTCTGCTCGATTTCTTTTAATTTGATTATCTTTCTCATCGATTTCTGGAAAATGCTGAGTCTTATGTATGTGGCTGGTTGTGTAGTACCTTGCCACATGAAGGTTGTAGGAATGCTGTATCGAATGTGGATGAAAAGCATAAATTAAGAAACTCGCATAATCAGATTATACAGTATGTGAATGCCAGCATTTTCTATCCAAATGAATTGGCTATTAGTTTGTTTTCTAAGATTAAATATGTTTTCAATAAATACTTTTTAAATTGTTTATGTCAAAGTAATCTTGACGTCAAAAAACAATTAATATAAATCATGAAAATTCAATTGGAGACTATTTTATGTAAGCAGCACTCCAATCTGTATGTAAGCAGAGGGATCAATGTATTGATACAGTCCTTTTCAAAGAAAGTAAATGAAAAAAGACCAAATGTATCACTGAGAGTGTTAAGGCAAGAAAAATCTTGCATTTGTAACAACTTTATTCTTGGAATAAACTTTTGTAGATTATGTTTGCCTTCAATATAATTTACCGGTCCCATGTGTCTTTAACCCCTGTTAACATGCAACCCTACAGGTTTGTTAAGTACATTTGTACCTACCTATATGATAGGGAATTTAACATCCTTAGCAACATAAACAACCATCGATTCATAGCAAGACAAATATTTGTTAAGAAAAAAACATGGCGATACAAAACAAATCAGATTCAAACAATTCAGAAGTAATTCACATTGGTTTGGGGAATAATTATTCTCAATTGTATTATTAAAGTACAATTAGAAAAATGCATATTAGGTAAATGTAGTATCCAAACAAAGGCAAGACTTCATACAATGGTTTCTTATTCAATATCCAGGTACAACAATGAGAATCCCGTGTACAATAGCCAAAGTTCCGAATAACCGATAGAGTGTGCCAATTGCGAAGCCGTTTCACTGTAGTCCAGTAGAAGTCCCATACACAGCTGGGTCGTAGAATATCCACCAGAGAGTTCCGTTTCCGTAGCACAGGTCGCCGTTATCACTAATCACCACTCTACACTCCGTACACCACTCGCCAGAACCGTCGCTATCAGTCTGCCCTAGCGTCGGGTCGGGGCCCTCTTATAGCCCGCTGGGGCTAGCGGCCCGCCTACTAGCTGCGGAGTAGGGGCGGTGGCGAGTCCCTACTTGCTTGTTCAGGCGTGACGGCTGCGCGCGGTCAGCCCCGGCCGGCCCGCAACCGTCGCCTTCCCCTCCGGCCGAGGGCGGTGACGCCCCGCTGACGTAGCTCTGCGGCGGGTCTTTCAACCGCGCGCGGTCGGTCACGACAGTAAATTAACCTCATTTTCCTCACATTCCACCAAATGGAACTACTTCTTTAATCATATTTACTAACGATGTGAAGGGGTCGCCACCGTAAGTCAACGCGCCAATTTCCTAACCGAACGTCGTTTCTTTAGGTACCTTAAGGTTCAGGAGAATTATCTGCATCCATCTTTCTAGAACCACGGTATGAGAACATTGTTTATATAGATATGTCGCAAGCAACACCTCACAATATCGTACCAACGTGCCGCAGCAACAGAATCCACGTGTTCACTATCGCAGTAATATATTTTTTCGCATAATTCGTGAGATTTTATGATGACCGATAAAATGCTGAACATGCCATGAAATGTTACTGATAGTACTGCCTCGACCAAATTAAAAATTTCGGCTCTGCTACGCACCGCCTCGATCTTTAACTTTTGGTCTCGGCAGTAATAACACTCATAACATTTCTAGGTATGTAAATAGCTATAAATCACAAAGAGAGTAGGTAAAAATTGTTCTATTTGCTTTGGTCGATTTAAAAAAAAATGTATTTCTTCCGTAAGAATCACATTGATGTTTCTATTTGGCGTTGAGTTACCAGGTTCTGACAGTAGGAGCGCTAGTAGGAGCTTGTTTTCATCGGTTGTGTGGAAGAACGGGGAAGTGTCCTATATTGTCTCCAAAGTATTTGGCCGCGGGGACTGCATTTTGGCCACCGTGTATTTCAGAATTCAAGAGTATACTGCGTTTTTTTCATAGCTGGACTTCAAGATCACTGAAGGCCCGTCACCATGGAAGCATTTAGGCACGGTTTTTTTGCGTCTTTACTGTAGTGCCGCTAGGTGTCGCATGCTCGCGACCGTATCAAGCAGTCTAGCGGCACTACCGAGAAAGACGCGAAAAATCGTGCGTAAAGCCCGCAACAGACTACACCGAGAGATGCGTTGCCAGAAATGTGGAAAGAGGCCGGCGAGGCTGCGTTCAGGTTATTCGATGTCTTGAAATTCCTTTATGCCTCTATTGGTATTTTTTTCTTTTTGTTTTCATTTAAAGGAAATGATAATTGACTTGGATGATCGTAAATCATTACAATATATATAAGATAGAAAAAAACTATATATATATTCTAACACGCCCACCTACTACCTTCCACACGTGGTGAGGGCGTAATAGAATGAATGCTCGTGAAGCGAGCTTTAAAATTCTCAGGAAGCAGGATCTTTTGGGTATGAGAAAGGTCTGAACCCTTGGCACAATGAATCAGATAAAATACGAATAAAATGAACATATATTCAATGAAAAAAATTAGTGACGCAATTTCATAACAGGATAATGCATTTTAAGTAGCTGGTCACTGAAAAAAATATAAAACAAGACAAAACAAAAAAATAGGCGTCACCTCTACTGCCTGAACACACTTTCACCAATTACAATTCACAATTTGCTCATTCATCTTTCTGAGTTTTTCATCTAACAAATTATTTTACTCTTTTAGCCTCTATTTTAAAATGAATTTTACACTTGTTTCAAGGAATACCGTTCACAGGTGCTAGCCTTGGGCTTCGCACTCACTATAACACTGAATAAAACGTAGCATTCACGTCACTTAAATCTGACCTCTTTACATATCACAAAAAAAAGGCAATTACTTTTAACACAATACAACAAACTGACTTTTCCAGATAATATCAACTGTACAACATATGAAAATCATGAATTAATAATGTAAAATTGTACAAGGTATGGCCTCTTTGAATGAATTTAATGACACGTGCAGTACATGAACTTGAAACTGCCACTCACATCGTTCGAAATACTTCTCCCACCTATTCTAGAGTTTTCACCCACTTTTAACACTAATTGTTGTGTATTTACTGCTATCCTCTTTTCCCAACTGACCGCCGCAAAAACGTTGCCAGTTCCTTTACCTCAACAGCTCCGCGTCGCTCGCCTGTAGGTAACCTTGGGGATTTTCTGCCACTCGCCCCGCGTTGCCACTCGTCTTCGCTTGCTGTCCCACGACGATAGCAGTTTCCTTCGCTCGAACACTGGACTCCGCTAAGCCTCCAATTTCCATACCCTTCTCCCGTTCCGGACTCGTACTATTCTCGTTCCAGTCCAACTCTTTCTCACCTACGCTTCGCTCTTCCTAGAGTCGTCCTTCTTCTTCCACGCCTCGTACAAGTTTGTTCGCGCTTCCAGCCTCGAAATTATTAATGTTGCTTAAGTTATGCTTAAATGCTCGGCCGACCTACCACACTTTAGGTATGTGTGGTCTCAGCGTGCAATATGAGATGCTGGATTTAGTTAATGTCTTTCTGCGCGAATTTTACAAATTTGAAATTATTTCGGCGTCAAACAGTTACTTCGCTTGCTCTCTCAAATATTGTGAATGCGACGAATGCTTGTGCACTCCATTTCTTAATTACCTCACTTTCGAAGATACGCTTCTCAAGCTAACTTTTAACTACCAAGTTAAAATAAATCCTATGCTATCAAGTTACAACCGCCGTTACTGCTGCAATCGAAGAGAGCTCAGTGTAGTCGCCGTCACTTCTGCAGTCAAAGAGAGTTCCTCCGAGGCGCGCCGCGATACTTATGGTACTCGCGCCTAGGGAAATTTTGGAGGGGTGATATTCTCCTCCTTTCCTGACCTCCCGGAAAAAACATTCACTAGTTCGGGCGTCATAGTTCGAAAAGCTGAGGGCAGATGGCGCGATTACCAGCCATCGCTCCGCCGCGTACCCTAGTCCTCTCTGTTCGGGGGCTTCTTTTCGTAGCTGATGGTGGCGTTATGGGTTTGTCTAATCCCGTGACGTCACTATATATATATATATATATATATATATATATATATATATATATATATATATATATATTTCTATCACGTACAGTTTTTACAAAATTTTCTGTTTTTCATATTTTAAATTAGCACGCGCTGTCATACGTAAACGCGGAATTGCCATACTGGCAATTCGCTGCTTTTAATTAAAAGCAGGGTGACAATGAGTCGGTGTTGCAACCTGATTAAATATGTGGATTTGGTTTCTTCACATCGCTCACAGTTTCTGAAAAATTTACGATTGATTAAATTTCAAATGAACGTTGGCAATGTATTACTACAATATTTTAGGTCAGCCATTAGACCCGTACCAAATGGTCCTGACATTCCTATACCAAACTCACCACATGACCTACCATCTACATCATCTTCAGATTATTCAGACTGCTGCGATAGTGAAATGTACGTTACTGATTTCAACAACGATTTGATGCGAACTCTTGGCCTCTCAAAAGAATCAGCGCAGGTTTTAGGTTCACGGTTGAAAAATACAAATTTGTTCGCTCCAGGCACAACGTTTTACTGGTATCGAAAGAAAGAGGAAGAGTTTCTTGATTATTTCACGAAAAAGGGTGAGTTTGAATACTGCAACAACATTCATGGTGTACTTTCAAAATTTGGAATAAATTTGTCAGTAATAAATGGAGGTTGTGTATAAATTCTTCGAACGCAGCATCAAACCTGTTCTGCTTCATAACGGAAATCAATATGCAAGAGTCTCTGACATTTGTCCTATTGATAAAACAATATTGTTCTTGTAAGTATGTTGTCATTAGGCATAAGATGTGAACCGCTTATATACATACTTATACTCATTCTTCCTTCAGTAGAATTGTGTATACCTAGTTTTAAATAATTTATTCACCGTATGTTTCTTGAAACTATTATAAATCAAGTTTTTGTTTGCTAGTCTTTTCCCTGAAATTACAAAAAAATCTTACGTGGTAGAGGAAAATGGATTTCAGATATTTTAATTTATGGCTTAAATGAATTCAAATCACCCACAAGAAGCAAAAGCGCCGATAATTGTTTTCCGTAGTCTTGTGTAATTATATATAGTAGACTTATAAAATAATAATAATAATAATAATAAGAAGAAGAAGAAGAAGAAGAGGAAGGTCGGCCCCGTGTCGCAGACGGCTGCGGCAGACGTCATCTGCGCCGAGGAGGTTGCAGGTACCTGTCCTGCATAGGCATGGTCGTATGTGTGATTGTCCCTTCACCCCTCATCATCATCGTATCACCTCTTAATTCACACTTCAAGGCGTAGCAACCTTGACGTCCCAAGGGATACAGCTGAAAAGCTGATCCTAAAAGTTACATACGTTAATCGCGTAACGTGGTCAGAAATGGCCGATACGCCAATAATAATAATAATAATAAGGAGAAGAACAAGAAGAAGGCCACTCCGGAGAGCCGAGATCGGTTAGGCAGTAGTGCCGTGGCAATCTCGGAAGGATCGCGGGTTCGAGGTCCGCCTCGGGCACGGGTGTGTTTGTGTAAGTCTGTTTGTGTGTGCCGTCCATTCATCCTTCATTATTATTATCATCATCGTTCCATTTTCCATCCCCCAGGACTAACAACCCTCGGGTATAAAAATTGGATTCAGCCTAAAACTCACCCTCATGATTAGTTACATGCAAGACTTGCAACGTGATAAAATGAAACTGAGCTCGAGTAAGTGCATATCCTGCGTGGTCAAAGATGGCCTATTCGCGAGCAAAACCCAGTCTGTAAGCCTGAGCACCCACAATAGCCTCAAGAGCTCCAGCTGCCTGAGTTGGCTGGAGAAATGTAGGGAAGCCGTACGCCGCCTCTCCATACGCGGAAACAAGGCAAGACGCACGAAATTCTCGTACCAGGTCATCGGGGTCATCCGGAGCGGGAGCTATTCTGCTCGATGAAGATAGTGCCATTGGCACACTCTATGAAACAGAACGTGACCTACTATGCCAGTTCGACTTTGGCACCGTCTTATCCATACGAGATGCATACAAACTAACACAGCAATAAATGGGCAGAGACGGTGCCAATCCGTAGGTGGCTCAGCGGTTTGGAAACAGGCCGACAGATAGCAGCACCTCACTCTGCGGTGAGCGCGTTTGAACGGAGTATTTAGAGAACATCGAGAGCAATCCCTATTCAAATGAATTATTACAAATACAATTTTGAAGAAACATTATATAAATATAATGTGTATACACACATATATACACACACATTTGTAATGAAAATTTTCTTTTCCTTCCTCTTTGTTGGTGGTGCCATGACACCACACTTCTAGCATAGTGCCACCATACAAGTCGCCACTGGTAGTAGCTAACAATTGCAAATAGACTAACTACTACTGTAATCCATGCTACCGCTCGCGTTACGATTTCGAGCACGACTATTGAAAGGTTCAAAAGATACCCTACGAACACACCGAAAATAATTTAAAGCTTGCTTGTGACGAATGCTTTTTACAAATTGATTTGTTTTACATTAGTGACGAAAAACAAAATGAGAAAGGGGGGAAATAATTAATTGCTATTGTAGCTATTGGAATTAATAACAGACTGAAAGAGGTATGAGGAATATCAGGTGACAGATTATCTACGCAATCCTTCCCGCAGTGCGAGACCTACTTAAGTGTTTAACGCTGCTTCGAGATGTTTGCCACGGTGTCCGCGGGGCGATTCGCTCTGCCACCGTGGGAAATAACTGACGTAAGCTGGATGGGCGTGTCGGTGCGTTTCATAGAGCAATGTCGCAATACGGTGAGTTCACGCAGTGGAAAGCCGATGCTATGGACTGTGAAGAGCTGCTACGGAGCGTGGGGGCGGGGCTTCGAGCCCTGGGGCTGGCGCTGGCGGTGGCGCTGTGGGGGGCGTGGGCGGGGGTAGAGGCGCGGGGCGTGTGTGTGCCGTGGGAGGGGGCGGGGTCGAGGGGAAGGTGGCGTGGCGCGGGGGCGGGGCTTCGAGCCCTGGGGCTGGCGCTGGCGGTGGCGCTGTGGGGGCGTGGGCGGGGGTGGAGGCGCGGGGCGTGTGTGTGCCGTGGGAGGGGGCGGGGTCGCGGGGCGGGTGGGGAAGGCGGCGGGGCGCGGGGGCGGGGCTTCGAGCCCTGGGACTGGCGCTGGCGGTGGCGCTGTGGGGGGCGTGGGCGGGGGCAGAGGCGCGGGGCGTGTGTGTGCCGCGGGAGGGGGCGGGGCCGCCCGTGGCGGGCGTGCAGTGGGCGCTGGGGGGCGCGGGCGTGGGCGGGGGCCGGGCGGTGGGCGTGGTGGACCTGGGCGACGGCCCGCGCTGGCTACGCGCCCTGCACGCCCGCGCCGCGGCGCCACTGCTGCTGTGGCGCCCGTCTCTTCACCGTCTCTTGAAGGGCAAGGCGCCCGCGTGGCTGGAGAGGCAGGGCGGCTACGTGCTAGCGGCCCATCGCCACGTCCACCTCCTCGCCTTCCTGCGCCTACACACCAAGGACGCTGTCTACCAGCCCTACAGACAGGTGAGTCTTCTTGAATAGGACATTCAAGGCATGGGACGCTGAATCCGTTTTACTTTCGTATACATACATGTGCGGCGGTGGCGTGCATTCCAGGTAAGCTAGGTATCCTGCGCCTACCCTGGAGAAAAGACTGTTAAATGTAATTATTATATTTTGAAATCACCACTTACGCTATAGAGAATTAAGCTGAAATTTTAAAATTCTGCCAAGAAAGGGTACACTGGCTTGTATAGGCGCGCGGCCCTTCATTGAGCATACACCGCTGTTGCTGACAAAGATAGAAAGCGGTTGATAGAGACGGAGGTAGTAGGCGCCGCAACCCGGCCCGAACTGAGCATAACGTTGTTCTCCATCTAAATACATTAGGCAGTTCGCGCATGCGCTCATGACTTTCTAGAAGCTCCATTTGATTGAATGCAGCACGCTGGTAAGCGCCGCCACCCGGGCCCACTGCCGCGGCACGCCGCCCAGGCTGGTTCAGAATTCATCTTGCAGATGCGTTCGCATGCGTACGAGCTGACACACTGGTATAAGCGCCGCCTGCCACATAATGCCACGGTCTTCTTCTTGTGGATTTATTTGATCTGTGCGTGGTATTCACACTGTGCATATTATTTTTGAGGGACTGTTATTTTTGTGTGCACTGTCTTTTTGTGCTACATAACGGTATAATACTGTGCTAGGGCAGAAAATATATTTATAATTGAGGATATTAAAAAAATATATTCAGTTGTACTTTTGTGGAGAAAAGTGAATTATTCGTATAGGGAGGCCTGTTCCAGAACATGTCTTTAGTCAGTTCTTTGCGCAAAGAAAAGGGAAGGGAGCATTTCCGCTAACAACTCAAAATATGAAAACACCAGTTGGTTAATAGGAAACAAGAAACTAATAATTTATCTTGCTGGGCCATGATCAGTGTTTTCCCATGTTCGTAATGTGAGGAATAAAGAACGCTATAAGAATTTGCAGTCTCTTAAAAACAATCACAAAAATGATCGATAACAGAGTCAGTTGTATCCACTTATTCATTGTGGGAATTCTGATTTGGTGTTGTTGACGTTCTTATAAGAAGAAATAAAAGAGGTCATCTTCGTCAACATACTAGTATGTTGACGAAGAAGACCTCTTTTATTTCCACTTATTCAGCTGGCCAGTTTTGCAGTGTCAACATTGAAACTTAAATTGATCAGATGTAACGCAACATAATTACACAGAACGAATAGTTATATTAAAATGCCTGATTGACGCGACAATTTTTTTTTCAATGCAGGAATTACCTTTCAGAAGGCATCGTAAAAATGAGCTGGTTAGCAAAGGCTGCGTTGATCGAACTTCTAAATTTGTTGAGTAAGTATGTTACGACCTTACAACAATACTTAAAATTTGCCAAAACATTTAAAAGGCACAGAATTCAAAATGATTTGCAATTAATTTTTGCAATTAGTAATTTCTTGAGTAAATTTATTAAAGAAAACATTTCCATGGCCCAGCATGTTGAAATTGTTTTAGATGAAATATAAATATTGATAAATAAAGATAAAATAGTCATTGATTAGATGCTACATCGTGAGAAAGAGGGCAGTACGAAGGAAGCTTCTTAAGAGTCGTGAGTGTTGCCAAAGGAGCACGAATAATAGTGTCTCTTATACGGGATGCAACGTTCATTACGTTCCGAAAGATAAACGAGTATTTACGACGTGTGAAGCGTTCAAAAGGCAGAGGTTGATAATTGACTTTTGGTTCACTGAAAATTGTGGGCGCATATGGGGAGGACTAGCGTTATTCCAAAAAACGCAATAATAATAATAATAATAATAATAATAATAATAATAATAATAATAATAATAATAATAATATCTTTTTGATATAATTATTTAATTTAAAACATAGAGAACTGAATAAATTTTCGTTTTTTCTTCCAAAACAGGCTCCAAATCGCATTCTTGCTATTTACAGAGCTTACCCGGTCGAATTGGTCACCGCACGCCCCTGATATGCGGAGTAATATAAGTGTTATAGAGAAAGTTATCTAATGCCGCGGAAAATCGATTTCGAAATTTCAACGGAAATACACGTTTTGGAGTCCGCTGACACCGAAAAAACTGTTGTTTTTTTTTTTCAAAAATTCCGTCCGTCCGTGTGACTGTGCGAGCAATATTTGCAATTTTAAAATATTACAAATACAAGATTTTCTCAAAAACGGCTATAAATTTTATTCTTTAAATTTTTGGTAGGGTTAGTGTCAAACAACCCTATACCATGATATAAACTCCATATTGCTGTGTTTTGTTTTTCCGAAAATTACAAAAATGTATTTTTTTACTTGTCTCTCACGTCAGAAATATTTACTCTAGAAGCGATTCTTTCACTTTATTAGATTTATGAATATCTGTGCGTTAAATAATGTCTAATAAACTTTCTCGAAAACTCAACAGTTGTCTGCAAAACTGAGCTCAAAATTCCGCATTTTCAGAATCGCTCAAACGCCATTTTTCTCAAAAATGGCTGTACGTTCATTTTGCTGTATTCTTTTGTTTTTTTCGAATTATACAAATGTATTTTTTAAAAATATCTCTCACGCCATTAATACGCACATGTCCATCAATTTGTATACTTATTGCATTTTGAGTGGAAGTACTTCAAATGAAGTTTTTCGAAAACTCAATAAATTCCTGTGAAAAAGAGCTTCAAATTTCGCATTTACAGTAATGCTTAATCGTCATTTCTTAAACACGGCTGCAAATTTTTCAATGAAAATTGCTATTTAGGACGACGTAATATCCTTCTTTAATATTCTTAAAATATAATTTAGGTTCTACTATTTGGAAACCGAAAGTAGCGAAAATTTCAAAACAAATTTCTTTGGCGGCAATGGATGAAGCAGGCAGGAAGGAGGGACAGAACTCTACAGTACCAGCCCACACCAAGAAAATTAGAAAACTTTACTAGGAGAAAGTGTGTGCCATTCTCTAGCACCTCTAATTTAAATTTTAACTAGTTATGAATAACTGATATGGGTTATGGGTTTGTAATTCAATTCTCTTTGTAGTATCCCTCATTGGGAGAAGATTTTACGTAATCATTTCATTTTAAATATATTTTATGAAACGATGATATCATACGCAATTAAACACTTTCAAACGTCCAGACATATTTCATCATCTGCACCAAATTGAAATCATGAAATGCGATTACCGGAAACGACGATCTCCCTCAAAATTCTTATAAAATTTGAAAATCTCAATTAGGAGTTATTTTTGAATTGCACACGTGTAAGACTTCCACGCGAATTGTGTAAATACATTGCTCAAAAGACAGTAAAATGTCCCGAGAGTTCGAAAATATATTTACTGATAACTGAAAATAAAAAAAAATTCAAAAGTACTTTACGTAATCGTAGAAGGAACACATCTCGAACAACTTGTTAATTTTACCTCAGTAGATGCTGCAGAATTCAGAAGGAAGTTCGGCCAACACTGACGCGCTTTGACGCACACGAAATCGAATTGCGTATGGACGAGGATCCAGTTAACGTCTCAGTATAGATTTATGACTCAATTTACACAATTCGACTGTTTTTTAAATTTCGATTCGAACACAATTCGACGAGTTTTCTTTCTGAACAAAAATATTCATTTCTTTTGTAAATAATAAACAATTTACATGTTTCTGAAGTGTTTCTATGCTTCCGCAATGCAAATTTTTCCTAGAAAGCATTTTTTCAAGCCAACTTTGGAGTGCTTTTTGCAGCTCAGGTATTCAGAAAATCCAAGTTTTCTTCGTCAAGTTCCATAGTTTATTAGACAAAATATGCTTAAAATTGTCTTAAGAGCTTATTTCCCAATTTTCAACGTTTCCTTCCCGGACATTCTGTGTATATGACGGTACTCCCTCCTATTTTTTATGGATTGATTGATTTTTTCGTGTTTCCGGGCGCGTCAACGGTTTTGGTTATTAGACCCGTAAGTGTAGTGCACGTTTTTTTCCTCTGGAGATGGCGGCGATCTTCCCCCACTGGATGGCGAGATCCAGCGCCGACCTACCGTCGGCTAGTGGGATTTCCCCCTCACCAGGACTCTCCCACCAGCGGGGCACCGCCCCAGCCGGAACAAGCTCTAAGCTCCCGACCGGTCTCCCGGAGTATGTGGTAGTTAGTGCATGTTAGTGTAAGTGTGTGTGTGTGTGTGTGTGTGTGTGTGTGTAAGGGTACGGAGTGTGCACGGAGTAAGAAAGTATATATTGGTTATAAGTACCCGAAATATCTTATTAATTTGAAAACTTCTTCATATTATTAAAAATCTAACTGCATAACGTGTTAAAGGGAGTAATTTACAACAGTTTAGAAAATAATTTATCCACCTTCTCTGCGGGCCCCATCGCACGAGTTTTTCTGTCGAAAAATCACCATTTTTTTGCCGCAGCATTACATAACTTTCTCTATGCTACGTATATTACTCCGTATATACGCACGTATTCAAGAAAGTAAAAATTAGGAGAGAGATTACATGAGTTCTGGTCATTTCATAGCATTTTTTGAGAATGAAGATTTTTCTGTGCCAATCTTCATTTAAATCATTTTCAGTTTAAAGAATAATTTGAATCTGTCCTTCATAAAAAAACTATGCATTAACTTCGGAGGACAACAAAAGATGCAAAAATGATGAAATTATCTTTGCTGAATTGAAAGTCAAACAATTCCAGCTATTTCCAATTACATTATTTTTAAAACACATTTACATTTTTCGTAATTTATTTATCATACTGTATAGGAACAATAACAATGTGATTTACGAAGTTTTGAATCCGTGATATCCCGTTAAAAACGTGTTAAGACACAGTTTCAAATGACCGCTCCCACATTTGCCTACAATATGGCGGAGAGCGCAATGTTCAATTTATTACGCTAGTGCTCGCCTCTCACCATAGGCGTAGTGGGCCGTGGTTTGGCCGAGCCAAGAGCGCTAAGGCCGGATATTTCCGACACGATGTTTCGTCTGCTCTTTGAATTCATTCCTAGGGTGCGGTACCAGTTATTGACTTGCCACAACACCTACGGCATTCTGAAAGTACTAGGTACCTGTAGTTTCTTTGGAGCCCAGTAGAGGGAGCACAAGGAGTGTTTCAACCGAATTCATCTTCCGGGCCAGCGCGGCGAAAGCGGCGAGCCGGCCGTAGCTGACAGACAAAGGAGGCACGTGGCTGTAGGACACGGACCGCGCAGGTCAAAACATGCGAATTTATATGGCTCCAGCACTCTCCATCAAGGAGGGTGCTGCAGCAATACACATCTTGGTGCAAAATCTACTCGTCCCGGTTTCTGTACCTGACTTTCTGTTGAGAACTCTTGCTGTGCGTTCGCGTTTTTCTGAAGGATTCTTACATTGGATTTCGGGTTAGCTTTAATCAGTTTTCTCCCTTTGCTGCGCACTGTACGCAGGGCGCGCGCCCCAAAACAATGCAGGCCACAGGGCCGGGTGTCTCAGCGCCCGGTGGCGAGCAGATGCAACGGCAACATAGCGCTTAAAAGGTTAAACCCGTTCTAGTGGAGACGTCCTGTATCTCACTGCGCGACTCCTTCCACTACTCAACTGCACACCAAAACGCTCCTTCATCAACTGTCCGACATGCCCAACTGCACACCAAAACGCTCCATCAACTGACCGACCTGCCCAACTGCACACCAAAACGCTCCATCAACTGACCGACCTGCCCAACTGCACACCAAAACGCTCATTCATCAACTGACAGAGCTGCCCAACTGCACACCAAAACGCTTCTTCATCAACTGACCGTGCTGCCCAACTGCACACCAAAACGCTCCATCAACTGACCCCCCTGCCCAACTGTACACCAAAACGCTCATTCATCAACTGACCGAGTGCCCAACTGTACACCAAAACGCTCATTCATCAACTGACCGACCTGCCCAACTGCACACCAAAACGCTCCTTCATCAACTGTCCGACATGCCCAACTGCACACCAAAACGCTCCATCAACTGACCGACCTGCCCAACTGCACACCAAAACGCTCCATCAACTGACCGACCTGCCCAACTGCACACCAAAACGCTCATTCATCAACTGACAGAGCTGCCCAACTGCACACCAAAACGCTTCTTCATCAACTGACCGTGCTGCCCAACTGCACACCAAAACGCTCCATCAACTGACCCCCCTGCCCAACTGTACACCAAAACGCTCATTCATCAACTGACCGAGTGCCCAACTGTACACCAAAACGCTCATTCATCAACTGACCGACCTGCCCAACTGCACACCAAAACGCTCCTTCATCACCTTCATCGAACTGCCCAACTGCACATTCAAAACCAATCGCGCGCTACCCATGTATCATGGCCTAGTGCCGATATCCAGAGGACAACCTCCCGGACTTGCCCCCAAGTTGCTGGATGCGTATTCGCTCAGGAGGCGCTGTTTTCGTCTTCTACGTCTCGCCCCCTTCAGTCCTCTGGAATCCTCAAATTGATGGCAGTCACGAGTAATTCTCCTTCTTTTGAAATTATTTCTTTTTTCTTTGCACCGTTAGGCTCGGCAAGTCTGGTAAAATATTCATGCTACTTTCTTGGTGTTCAACTACGAAGGAAAATTGCTGTACCCACAATGACCATCTAGGCAGTCGGTCATTTTGTAGGTGACATCGACTGATGAATGTTAATGCCTTGTGATCCGTCCGTATCACAAAATTCCTTCCAATTAAATACTACTTCAGCTTTGACAGCGCCCACAGAAATAGCATATGCTTCTTTCCCAGTCGTGGTGCATCTAATTTGAGGACCCTTCAACGCAGCACTAAGCAGGCTGATGATTTTCTCTTCTCCCTGCATCACTTGATAAAGAACATCCCCTACACCCAAATTGCTACTGACCGTCTATAAGTACATTGTTTGTTCGTAATTTGGGTGATTGATTCCGTAGTGCATGATGCAAGAAACATCACTTTCATATCATCAAACGTTCGCTGATGTCATTCTGTCCATATCCATTTTTGCTTCTTCCGCAGTTGATACAATAGAGCCATTCATTGGTAAACATTTGTAATCAAAGGAAGTTTCATTTTTGTTTAATTGTATTCAAATCGAAACATAGCCCTCCAGTCTCATTAGCGGCCCGCCCCCGAGGATCGTTGTGCTTAATTCACAAGTCAAGACCCTTTGGGAAACATAGTCCTTTTCTCTCTAGTTTTGGATCTCTGAGATTCATGTGGATTCTTTCACACGTCCAAATCCTCTCAGAAACACAGGACTTCTCTTTCACGTGATGCCACTAGAATTCGAATGCTTCTTGGACACGTCAAGCGCCTCTTTGAAACATAGCCCATCTCTTTCACGTGATGCCACTAGAATTCGAATGCTTCTTGGACACGTCAAGCGCCTCTTTGAAACATAGCCCATCTCTTACACGTGATGCCACTAGAATTCGAATGCTTCTTGGACACGTCAAGCGCCTCTTTGAAACATAGCCCTTCTCTTACACGTGATGCCACTAGAATTCGAATGCTTCTTGGACACGTCAAGCGCCTCTTTGAAACATAGCCCTTCTCTTTCACGTGATGCCACTAGAATTCGAATGCTTCTTCGACACGTCATGCTTCTTTCACGCGCCAAATCCCTCTTAGAAAATTAGCTTTTCTCTCTCATGTGCGGCCCCTTCGAGAATCCCAATGCTTCTTTCACATGCCAGGCCCCTCTGAGAAACGTGGGCCTTCTCTCTCATATACAGCCCCTCAGGAAATTCTTATGCTTTTCACACGCCAAATTCCTCTGAGAAACTTAGCCTTTCTGTCTTTCTGACTCTCTCCAGTTCACCTGCGCTCGCCTCCCTTTCCGTGTCGTTTCTTTTAGGCAGTCTGATTGGTCCTTGTCGCATGTAGTCAGTGTGGTTTGTTGAGTTTCGTCACGATCAAGGCGAATCCTGGAAATCATCAGCGGACTCTGGAATGTCTTGCGTAGTTCTGGTAACTTTGTGTGATGCCCTGATGCATTCAAAAGGGTTTCACCGGCAGAGGTAGCTCAGTGCATCAACTGATGTCACTGCAGCGCCTCTGACCGGGAGGTCCTTGGTTCACACTCCCCAGGGCGGCAGGATTTTCGACACTGGCTTTTCAGCTAGGTCGAATTCAGTCGCTGTCTGGAGGAGAATTCTAGTGGCCGGCTGCTCTGATCGGAAGTTTTCTGTGGTTTCTCCGCACAACACCAGGCGAATGCCGGAGCAGTACCCTACCAAACGGGCCACGGACCGCGCGCGATCTGTCCTTCCTCTTCCTTGTCCTATCCTCTCCCTTACACACACACACACACACACTAACATGCACTACACTACCACATATTCCGGAACGCCGGTCGGGAGCTTAGAGCTTGTCCTGGCTGGGGCGGTGTCCCGCTGGTGGGAGAGTTCTGGTTAG
Source organism: Teleogryllus occipitalis (assembly GCA_011170035.1). NCBI lineage: Eukaryota > Metazoa > Arthropoda > Insecta > Orthoptera > Gryllidae > Teleogryllus > Teleogryllus occipitalis. The sequence goes on along the minus strand of BLKR01000831.1, from coordinate 135,885 downwards.
GGGGAAACCCCACTAGCCGACGGTAGGTCTGTGCCGGATCTCGCCATCCAGCGGGAGAAGACCACCGCCATCTCCCAATAAAAACATGCACTACACTAACGGGACTAATAACCAAAGCAGTTGACGCGTCCGGAAACACGAAAAAATCAATCAATCATTAGGGTTTCCATGAGATTCCACTTCGTCAACGGCTAGCGCGGGGATCAGCTCTGTGGTTGCCAAACTCTCCGGCTGGGAATCCCCACCATGTCGGTCGATGTCGCCTTCTGAACAGCGACGCTCTGACCGCGCCGAATATTTATGGGGTCAGCAACACTTTGGTTGATTCGTCACAATTTATGACCACACGCCACAATGACTTTGAGAACATGTTGATAATGTTTGCAGAACTATAGGTATATACACAGACAAGCGCGCACACACATACAAACATATATATTCTAACGCCACCACTAGTGTAGCGGTCGTCCGAAAGAATGCTCTTTCGAGCTTTGAATATCTCAGGGGGTAGGATCTTTAAGGTATGAGAAATACGCACCCAGACACAGAATTAGGTAAAACAGGAATATATTCTTAAAATATTGCACAACTAAACCCTTTTACACTGTCACAAAATAAGACAACTCAATTGCTCGCTGCGCGTTTGAACGCATGCGAACCACTGATGGTAAGACCCCTTAGAGAAATTTACAAAAGAAATATTTTCTTATGGTTTCACTCTTCGCCTAGCTAGCGATATTTTTCTTATAACATCCGTGCACGGAGTTCTTGCTTGGACAACACTAGTGAATGAAATTTAATTACTTTTTTTCCACACTTCCTGAATTAATTTAGCAGCACACATTATAACAAGTCTTACTGCTATTCGCGTACGAGATTTCCTCGTCAATTACATACAAAATGAGGAACACAAATTAATTATCTTTAATACAGCTTCGGAATGAAATGTATGAAAGGTTATGAAATACTTCACCGTTACTCAATTTTAAGGCGAACATGTAAATTTTAGTATTTCTGTTTCTGGTGCCAACACTACCTTTCTAGTTCCTGTCTCCCACCTGTTTTATGCAAATTTGGGAATTCAGCCCTGCCGCTACTCGCGTTCCTGCAACGAAACCCGCTTCAATGCCGCTCCGAAGGCCACTCGGTCTCCTTTGCGCCTGCCACCAGATCCAGGGACCAGTCTTCTTCGCCCGCCTTCTTGCGATACGAGTACGCGTATTGCCCAGTCTCTCCGCGTGTGCTATTTAGCGTGTCGCCTCACTACTGCTTTACAAAAACTCTCACAGTTCCGCAACCACAGCCACTGTTCTGATCCGTTCTAAATTTCACAGTTCTTACTGCAATCTCCTTACACCACGTAGCCTCGCTACTCTATCATTTCCCACTTCCTAGCACTTCCAAAACAACCGCTTCTCTCCCTCAACTAGTCCGTTACCTTACTCGACTTCTCACCTCGGCGTCTCAGACAAGAAGAGGCTCTTTTCCTCGCTGCTCCGCCGTTTAAATGTTGAAGTGACGTCACGGTACAACCCTAACGCGCTGCCCATATTTCAAGAGTGCACCGCCGCCGCGCTTCAGGCCGCAACTAACAGGAAGCGCCTTTTTCGATCAGTGACCGACGTTCGGTCATACCTTCGCTCTCCACGTCTCCGCCGACGCTGCGTGGGCGTGGTGGGGTTTGTGGCCCAAACGTCACTATATATATATATATATATATATATATATATATATATATATATATATATATATATATATGCATTCACCAACTGATGAAGGGTCAGGGCGGTTATACCACACGAGATCTTATTCTAGCGTGGGTGTCACCAGCCACATGCGACGTCTTCTCCGCCGCTCTGTCGCCGGGCCCTACCTGTTGTTTATTCAAATTGAAAGTATTTCTTTCCCAGGAAACCCTGCTTGGAATACGACTGAGGAAACACACACATTAACAACAAGCGCTACTATAGGCTTTAGAATTAATAAAAACTTCGATGATACAAAATTTGTACAAAACTTTAACACACAAACCTCTGCTCTGCGTGATTTCACAAGTATAGCACAAGCAATCATTAGGTTCCTAATGTAAAATCTCAAAAAGTACTGTGGATTTTATCGTTACTAATTCTGCGATCAGAATCTCATGTCTGACGCTACTGATTTCAAATGTCATTAACCTATAATACAATGCACTCCTACGCAACCAGCTGACGCGGAAATATTCGTAATATTGGTCATCCTAATTTTCTAATTACACTTTCTACAACCTTACATTATTTAACCTAGTTTACACTTTCTTTATCTGAATTTTTATCAAGTAACAAGGCAGATTAGTGATGCCTTCACCCATAAAATGAAATTTAACATAATCTCAAATGCAAATTTTACAAGAGGGCATAGGATTTCTTTTACACAAAAGCAAATTCTCTAAGAATTCCGTGGATTTACGGGTACTCACTATCGTCCCACGGCTCTCGGCGGCGTGTACTTTGGGGTTCAGCTTTTGCTGCAAGTGGCGTGCCCGCAGGGTTGAAATCGGGATGGATGACCTCGTCGGGTCCGCTCGGGGACTGAGGGCAGCAACTTGCTTCGCTTGCACGGAAGCGGTGTCGCTGGCGGCGACCTTAGGCGACTGGCAGCGTCTTCCCTGCGAAGCTCTCCTCGCGATGATCCAAACCTCCTTCCTCCTTCTCGGATGCGTGCGGCGTCGAGTTTTACTCACGTTCTAAAATGTCCGTGATAAATTTATACATTTAATTGACTTCTTCTTTGCTACAGGTTCTAGTAGACGGGTCTTCCTGGCGGCGTTCGGCTCGGATCGGCGATTTTACATTTTTTTCGATGGTGCAGCTCACGATTACGTAATTGTAGATGAAACGAGCTTGTGAGTTTTTACTCTGCTCTAACTCGAGCCTAGTGAATTTACTAGTCAGTGTTAGGTCGGCCTTTGTGTGACAATTACCTTTTAACGTTTCGTAGCTCGCGCACAACACTTAACTGAACTGCTTCGGGAAAAACTAATTATTCCACGAAATACAAAGTTCGTTTCCGCCCTTAAATCTCATAGCCAAATAGTTTCGCCTTGCCTCCACGACGAAATTTGCGAAGAAAATGAATCGACTTGCCCCTGCGACGGTTTTCAGAAGAAGAAGAATGTTCGCTTGCGCGACCTGCCGAGGTGATGGTTTTCGGACACCTCGCGTGACCGACGCCGGCCAATGGCAATTTTAGGTCTTATCGGCCTTCTCCTCATTGGCTGACATCTATTCGGTCGCGGGTTTGCACACAACCGTCGCTGCGCGTCATCCCCTGACGTCATTAGCGTGGCTTTTAAATGTTGTGATGGCGACACTGGAGTTGTAGCCATCTCTCAATTGACCCATGAGATGGACAAAGTCCGTTTCGTCTCATTGCCCCCCAATTGGTAAGATTCTTCGACATTCCTGCCAACGGGATGGAAAAGAATCTTCTTCCGGAGTCGTGTCTTTTTTCTTCGGTTATCTTCATCGACGAAAATTTTCATGCTCAATTGATATATTTTCGATTCCTCCTCTAAAACGGTTTTAGATTATAGAAATTGTAAGTTCCTATTACTTGATTTTCTTTGTTTTCCAGTTCGGCAATCTAAGGTGCGACTATTCTTGTTATCACATACGGCCCCTCATATAGGTTGAAGAATTTGGCGAATAATTTTAACCTAGGAACATATACCTTTGGATTTCTCAACATGACCTTCTGGTTGACCTGAAAACATATGGTTGAACTTTAACTTTCTTTTTTCGGTCTTCCGCTGCCTTGACGAGTCTATCCAGGATTTGTTGTTCCGTTGGGTGGCGTTCCTCTCCGATCACATCCTCTCGGTCCAAATATTATAATACATGAGGTGGTTTACGGGCAAAATGCGCCTCGTATGGACTCATTCCGATGCTTTCATGTGGTACGTGGTTTAACCATCTATTCACATGCGGCACTAACTCACTCCAATCGTCATGTTTCTGACTACAATATGTCCTAAACAATCTAGACATTTCCTTCATCACCCTTTCACTCGGATTTGATTGTGGGTGGCGAATGGATGAGTAAATTGGTGTCACATTTTTCTCTTCCAATGCATTTTTCCATTGTTGGCTGGTAAACTGGGATCCATGGTCACACAGAACTCGACGATAGGTTCCAGCTACCTCGAAATACTTTTCTAAACATGTAAAACATTGTTTAGTTGACGCTTTGTTAATAGGATACACTTGAGTAAACTTCGTGATGTCGATGATTACCAAAATGTATTTATTTCCCCGCCTTGATTTCGGCAGTGGGCCATATAAATCTAGGGCAACAATATCTTGTTTTCCCTCTGGTATAATGGCAACAATCGATCCGGCATACGATCTGTTCGGAAATTCTGTTTTTAAACAAGTTTCGCACGAACGGATTACCCTCTTGACGTCTATGTTAGAGTTTTTCCAATAACATAGCTCCTTTATGATGAATTTAATTTTTCCAGTTCCATAATGCGCTGCTTTGGCATGAACATATTTAATTAGTTCATCCGCGTGCAATTTTGGAATCCAAATTCTATACGAAATGGGGTCGGTATTCATTTTAACGAGTACCATTTCTGTACTTAATTTCCATTTATTTGGATCTTCTCGTAACCTTGCGACAATTGGCGCGTCTTCTGTTTGCGCTCTTCCTTCTAACACTCTTTTGACCTGTCTTATTTCAGCGTCTTGATTTTGAAGTTCTGCCAGATTGGTCCACTCCCATGGAAATTCTTGGGGTATTCTTAAATCGATGGCGTTGATCATATCCGTTTTATTCGCGTGTTGTTTTCCTCCTGAGGTTGAAACTTTCGACTTAGTAGGTCCGGTAACACATTTTGCGTGCCCTCGACGTACTCAATTTGAAAGTCGAATTTCTGCAACCACAGTGACCACCTCATTAGCCGATCATTCTGCCAATGGCATCGGTTAAGAAACATGAGAGCTTCATGATCTGTTTTAATGATAAAGCTTCTCCCCATTAAGAATGACTTCAGTTTGGTAAATGCCCACACAATGGCATAAGCTTCTTTTTCGCATTCACTACAGTGAAACGTTGCTGCGGTCCCTTAAGCGTAGTACTGACAAGACTTATGATCTTTGCTTCGCCCTGACAGTATTGATAGAGAATTGCTCCTACGCCTGAGTCGCTGCTATCAGTTTGCAGGTACATGTTTGCTTTGAAATCAGGGTGCGAAATAGTGCAGGTTTCCAAAAACATGTACTTAATTTCATCAAATGCTTTTTGATGGTATTCAGTCCACATCCATTTTTGATTCTTCCGTAACAACTGGTATAGGGGTGCCATTACTAGTGGATAGTTCGCAGAAAATCTGCTGCAATAATTGCACACTTCTATAATCCTACGTAATTGTCGGATATTCTTCAGTTGCGGAATGCTTTCAGTTTCTTCAATTTTCTCTGTGTTCATCTTGATTCCTTCACAAGATATTTTATATCCCAGGAATTTAATTTGCGGCACACAGAAATAGGATTTTTCAATGTTCAACACTAAATTGTGGCTAACTAATAGTTTAAATAATTTCTCCATTGCTTCTAAATGTTGATCAAAAGTTCTGGAGTGTAATACATCATCCACGTACAATGTCATATCTTGTATGCCTGCATTATTCAATATTTCATCCAGGAACTGCACAAGTGCTGTTCCGCGGTTGCGAAGTCCGAACGGGACGCGTCGGAATACGTAGCTACGTCCTTGGTATACGAAGCCGGTGTATTTTTGATCCCTCGGGTGAATTTTCATCTGGTGGTATGCTCGGCTGAAATCTGTTGACTAAAACCATTCCTTTTTTCCGAATTTCATTCATATTTCGTCAATTCTCGGTACTATATCTCGATACGGAATTGTACGAGAGTTCAAATTTCGTGCGTCGAGACATTTTCGCAATGAACCATTTTGCTTTTTAACGACGACAATGGGGTTTACACATGCAGTTGTTGCTCTTTTAATGATGCCATCTCTTCTATTTGATTCGTGACTTCTTCCTGGTATGCCACCGGGATTGGATAGCTTCGTCCTTTGAATGGAGTTTCGTCGGTTAGTTGGATTCTAAATACATAGTCTTTTACCGCTTCAGGATTTTTCTCAAACACGCTTTGCATGCTGGTGAGTAGCTTCAATAATTTCGCCTTTTGATCTTGATCGAGGATTGTTGATTGATTGACTTTGTTATTAATAATTTGTAAGAAATTTTTATTTTCTGACAAACACACATCAAGTTCATCAGTAATTTCATTTATATTTTCATCATTAATTTTTATTCGGGTGTCGATCATCGCGCTCCCACGACCAATAAGAATTTGCTCGGCTCTGGTATCAATTACTACGTCATTTTCCACGAGAAAATCTATTCCGAGTATTATAGCTTGCTTTAGTTCCTTCACTAAGAGACAAGGTGTGTCATACACTTCCTTTCCAATCTTTAAAGGTGTGAATATTTGTCTTTTGATTTGACTTGACTTATTTCCCATAGCCGTTGTTATTCGCGTACTTTTGATGGGTAACTTCGGGATCTTTACTCCTGTGTCCGTTATTGCCTTGTAGGTTGTTTCCGCCATCAGGGTCGCCATGGATCCGGTGTCAATCAGAGCCTTTATTCGTACGCCCCCGCAGTACACTTCTATCTCTGGGCAGCGATACGGATAACTGCCGGTATTCACCGAATTCTTCACGACGCCATCTGGTGTTGCACCCACAGCAAACATCGGAACCACGTCATAATCAGCGAAGTTCTTGTTCGATGCGGGGTCCCTGCTCACATCGAACAGCGACCGTTTCCCGCTCTTGAAGCTAAACATTGGTCGTCGTTTATTTGAAAACTTTCTTCTCCTACTTCTTTATTCTTTTTCTTATTTTGACTGTAAGTCTTGTTCATCTTGCCCTTTTCTTCCACTTATGATGCATCGTCTCTTGTTTCTTTTCGTCGGTTGTCATCTTGCATGCTTCTATTTTCCTTTTTCGTATCCGGTTCTCTTTTCTTTATCGAAGATTTTTCCTCGCCTCTCCCGCATGTTACGATCGCATTGGTAGACGGAGTGAACTTCGCCATGTATCTGCCGTTATGTCATAATTGCTGAGCAAACGTTGGAAAGACTCGATATCCTTAAGTGCAATACTTCTGATCATATTTTGGATACCATACGGAAAATGCCTTGTTAATAAACAAATTATTTCCATATCCTCCATCGGCGGTGAGCATAGTTTGAACGCTTAAGAGCATAGTTTACTCCTTTTTTTTTCGAGGGCTTTTATCCAGCCAACAGCCGGTTACCCTTTACGCCCCGATGGGACGCATATTCGACCATACACTAGATACAAACACACTTGCGGGCTCCTCTGATCTGGGGTCAGCAGAACGCGAGGCCCTCCGCGACAACACATACATACAAAGTCAAGGGACAAACAGCCATGCCCAAGGCGGGACTCGAACCCGCGACCCTTCGGACCGAAGCGCTGAGTCGGTACTCGCTCTTAGCCACCTCGGCCACCGAGGTCGGCATAGTTTACTCTTATATACAGTGAATTACTTCCTCTAACATGTGTAGCTGGAATCCATGTTTTGTGGGTTCCTGATACCGAAAAATCTATTGGCGGCAAATTGTCCGTGCGTGTCTGTGGTCAACGGTAGCGTCTGAAACGTTGACTCGATTTTCTCTGAAATTGTTATTCTACGATCGACTTAAATGAACTCAAAACCCTCCGAGTTTGAAATATATTTTGATTTTTGAGGGCATTATACTGTACATATTTTCAAAATTTTATTAAAAATGGCTCGAAATTATTGATATAACTTTGTCTTGGGTTTGTGCTTAAGAAAACGCTTAAGGGAATGGCACAGGCCACATTCTCTTTGAAATCCCTGACGTTTTTGAAATTGCAAAAGTTCAAATTCTTTTTCAATGTCATCCTACAACTACAATATTGGAGGCACAAATTACCTTAAAGAAATCTGTTGTTTAAAGGCAGATCTTAAAAATAAAAAAAAAGGTCATTTCGAAAATATGAGTAGTATTCCCGTAATTTTGCGTGAAATATAGCAATTTTTAAACAATTATTTTCTAGAAATGAAAAGACATAGGCTTTACATTTGTTGTTTATATTTTCGGCTTGCATGAATAAAAAAATCTCACATTTTGGGCGAACACTTTTTTTTAATTGTAAAATACAATACTGATGATTAAGATTTTTCTAAACAAAATGTTCTAAAAAAAATCAATACTTTAATAAGATTTTTTTGAAAAAATAATAGTTTTCATGCAATTTTTGCTTCAAGTTAATGCAGTTTATAACTTTTTCTTAAAAAACTGCTTTAATTTTTTTCTCTACAACAGAATAATGGATACTTAAAACCTGGTGAAGGTCTAATGTTCATTGAACTTTCTGAAGTTTCAAAAATTGGAAAAGTTATAAATAAAGTGAGAAAGTAAATGATGTACCACAGGTTTTAGGAACCTGAAAATCATTTACATTGTTTATTATGTGCTTTTTGATCAAAATATAATGCAATTTATCAAAAGTTTTTGTTTTAATTTGAGTTATTACAGCTTCTTTGCCTGTGGATTAAAAAAAATTCAGGAATATTTACTCGAAAACTGAACAGTCAGAATTCACCTGGGAAATATTTAAGTTATACAAACTAGTGAATTGAAACAGGAAAAATGCTGCTGAAAAAAAACAACAACCATAAAATGGTTTTCCAAATAGTAGCATGCATACTGATATGAACATCAAATAAAATACTCTCACTTAACACTGCATTAACTTAAATATTTTAGTAAAACTGTCTTCATGAATACTGCAATAACATAGTAGTGTATACATGCAGTACAATGGTTCACTATATAACAATAACATCAAAAAAGTGGTATAATGCAACACATGAATAGCAAAGGGAGGCCTCTTCTCTGAAGCCTTGCTGTCACACGATTTCAGCTAATGTAAGGAGAGACATATTGAGTATTAGAATTCAGTTGGTATGCACAGAATGAGAATAGGTGAATATCATAATTGAATATATGCATTTTCAATCAAAATCGAAATTTTTTTGTCTTTTCCCCTCATATTCTGAGAGATAGTGGTAGATGGACAGAGAGAGGAGAGAGAGAGGAGGGAGAGAGGAGGGAGAGGAGAGAGGAGGGAGAGAGGAGAGAGAGAGAGGAGAGAGATGGACAAAAAATGCATTGCAGAAGCATAGAAACACTCCAAAAACATGTAAATTGTTTATTATTTACGAAAGAAATGAAATTGTTCATAAAGAACAATTAACCGAGAAGTAAAAAAGCAGTTGAGTTGTGTAAATTGTTTTTTTTTCTTTTTTAGGTTAATTTTCCTTTTGGAACAAATACAATAAATTCATTTATTTTGTAAATAACAAACAATTTACTTGTTTCTGGAGTGTTTCTATGCTTCTGCGATGCAAATTTTTTCCTACTAATTTTTGAGTGCTTATTGTGGCTGAACCATTTAGAATGTCCAAGTAGTTTATTAGACAAAATATGCTTAAAATTGTCTTAAGAGCTTATTTTCCAATTTTTTATTTTTTCTTCCTGGACACATATTTGTCATAATACTTAAAAATAAAATTAAATAATATCATAAGACACTCTGTTTAATATTTGTCTATTTTTTTCAAATAACTCCTAAAAATACAATATAGATCAACTTCAGACTTAAAACAAGTGGTGGGAAACAATGGATATTAATAAGTGAATATAATACAATAATTTATTTAGGAATGATTGTGTTTTAAAATAATGAAGGTAAGATATGTATGGTATTCATGGAATATGTGTAATTTCTTAATTCTAATACCAAAATAACAAAATTTATTCTTGCTCTAGAAATTTTCAATTTACATGTAAAACATTTCTTCTTGCATATTTTCAGTAATAAAAAGAAATTTAGAATTACAGGGATTCTAATGTAGCATATTAACATGAGATATAACAAGGAAACAAGATTTTTTATTAGGAAAATTTTTCAAATATTACCGCATTTGCTTATGCAGAATACAATACAAAAATATTTCGGACGGATGGTGCAGGTATACTTAAAATCACAAATTCAATTCACAAATTTAAAACATATAGTGAATGTGTTTCATTATTCAAATATTGTTTTAGGAAACATAACAATCAACATATAGGATTTAGAAGGCATACAACCATCATTTTGATAATTGCCATAGCTCTTTTTTGCTACAAAGGAAAACAATAATAACAATCATAATACATAACATCTACACGAGTAGGAATTTTTACGCACATAACTTGATTCTGTAAATTCTACAAGCTCTGCACTTAGCCCACTACTGCAACTATTCCCATTTAACTCGGCAATTAAAATGGCATTATGGCAGACCAGCTACCAAAATTATTGTTTCACTCAGGAAAAAAAAAAAAGTGCATTTTCAAAAAACAATCATTTTCTCAAATCATAAAGAAATAAAAGTATTCAATATTCTGATAGATTTTGAAAAATACATTTTAGTGTGAAATATAACTGATAAAGTTATAAAACAATATTAAGTAGCTAATATATTGCATATTATGCAGTTTCTTAAAAACTCACCAAAGAAACAGTTTCTCACAATTAAGATAAGGCCCACTGACAACATCGTTATGCATACATAAAAATCTTCATACATAAAAGTCACAGTGGATTTAGGCAATTGAAATCTCTAATGCAACTTCCTTAAAATGGGAATAGTAAGCATCTTCAATTTCTGGCATTTAGAAGAACTACTGTTGTTGGGAATTAAAAATCACAACAATTCTAAAATTAAGAATCAAAATTAAAAGACAGATGTGAATGCCATGATATGCCTCTAATTCACTATTTTCTTAACTGAATACATTAAAATGAATTATTATACTTTACATTGTTTTAAACCATACAACTTCTAATGTTTCACATACATGTGATATTTTACATGACAATACTGATTTAATTGGATTTTTTATATTCCTTTTCATTCAAATTATAAATGAAAAACAAACAACTGATAATAAAAATTGAAGTTCATTTTTGTTAATGAAATTCATTGTCCAAATTAATCAATAGAATGATTTCTTAATACAATAGGCACATTTCTTAATTATACAAATACATTTTTAATACTAGCACCTTATAAGTTCACCTCGTTAGTCACAATTCCATCAAAACACTTTTCCTTGCGTAATATCAAAGTCAGCGCAATATACAAAATATTCTTAACATGCAATTTGAATGGCTGATAGTACAAGATATGTTACAGAACAAAACTCCATTTTATGTAATTGACTTCCAATAATAAAACTGCAACATCTAACAACAAAAATATTTTTAAAGATTCATGTAAGGCACACTTATTACATAGGAAAATTCATTGCTATGCAATTTTAAAAATTATCAATAAGCAAGATCTCTTAACATGTACACAAAATATTCTTCTCGTCACTGGGGAATGTTAACAATGGATAAACTTTCAGGCATATGAAAATATGATCTTATTATTTAGCAGATGATACAAAGTCAGCCAAACCACCACAAATAATGGACCTTAATAATATATCATATGATACTACATTGACGCAAGTCCAAACATAAATCTATGGTGAATAGATACTGATCAGTGTTGAGATGAAAATAAAAATCAGAAATAACTACATTAAAAATAATAATAATAATAATAATAATAATAATAATAATAATAATAATAATAAAAAATAGAAAGAGAGAGACTTCAATATTGACCACTGAAAGTAAATCAAGTGCAACACTTTGCTTTTCAGTAAATTAAAGGATGAGTTACTTTTACACAGAAATCCAATAAAACCCGTGAAGTTCTAATCCAGGCCAAATACGTTGAATCATAATCCCCGAGACCTTTCAAATTTAGCAGGTCCCATAAAAACACTTCACATTCTTTAAATAAAAGAAATCATTGAAATTTATATTTACTAATAGTACAATTATACTCTGAAAATCAGCATTGCCCAAAATACTTATTTCTGTTTGAGAGTAAGAGATTTATATTTTTGAATATGTACACTATTATATAAAATTGTGGAGTAAGCCAAGCTGGTGAGTAAGAAGTATGACACAAAGGAATGAAAACATTCAAAGTTCCAAAATGTTTTTTCCTAAACAGTGTGCTGCATACAAATTGTTATTTTTGAATTTCTCTACTATAGGTAATTTCTGAGATTTTGATAATAAATGTTTAATCATATGTTACAAAAAACAAACTCTTACATGAGGTGCGAAATCACTATCAATCATTCACATTTTCATTACAAAAAATGACTTTTTCAATGCTGAGATAATAATTTATAATCAATTTATTTTCTTTTGAAAATGATAAAAGTACACCTCCAAGTGAAATTTCACAATTAAACAATGGCATATACATTTAACAATCTTGTACGTTTCACTTTATAATTTCCCTAAAAAACTATAACTTACATTACATCTCATTTTCTTTTCTCACATATTTAATTAAAATCCTACCCGTACTTAAATATTAAATAGATCACTATTTTTTCATGTATGAATTCATCAGCTCTATTTGCACATCATACTAATATTGTGAGAACACAAAACCTCTGCCTAGGGTTTGGTTCCATATCTCCAGAAATATGACCTTTCTTAAAATACTGTTAGTTCATGTTTGAAGGCGCAGATGTAAATTTAACAGAATACTTAGGAACTCCACATATCACTGCTTGATACTCATTAATATCGTAGCAGAAGCAAAAAATGTGAAAGAAAAGAGAAAAGATTAGAGGAAATTAGGTAGGGGAAACCAAGAACAAAAACACAAAAAAAGGATGTAATGTAAGAAAAAGAAACAGGAAATGAGATAATAAAGAACTCTTTTCATAAAGGTTAAAATTAAAAGGAAATCAGTAATAGTTATTCTTTGAGTTATAAATAATGCAAATTTTTAATTCTGAGAGGTGTATCAGTATTTCTATCTTTTCATTGCACTCTGGATGTAATGAGATTCTTTGACACACTATACGTGATCAGCATTGATTACTACGAAAATAATTAAATTTAAATAGTGAAAATTAAATTCATCCTTACAAGGCAAAATTTTTTTTTAAAATTATACCCACATAATATTGAGCAGGAATCTTTTGGTCCACAAGAGGTAAAATAAAATCAATAAATATACATTAAATAGAAATATTAATACTTGTCTGTTACCCAGAAATATAAACCTGTAAGTTTCAAGACAAATAATAAAGTACAACCATTTTTTTTCCTAGTATTACTAATCATCCTCATACAAGTAGATTAATATATAAATTTCTTCTATAAAATGATTTGTTTCCAATATTCATTTTGAAGTTGTAACTCCCACTTGAAATATAATGTTAAACCTTCTAACAGAATTGAAAAAATTATATCATAATTTAAAGAAGGAATTGTGTTATCGTGTTGACAGATTCTTCACCTTCACAGATTTTTAAATTCCAATTCGAAATTTCATCATAGCTTGTGAATTTTCAATCTAAATGCAATGCAGGCATGCAGAAACAATTTTTTAAATATTTTTTTTTAGTTGTGTCCATCATTTAACAAGAGAAATTTAATACAGTGCATCAAATATTGTGTTCAATATCAACATCTCTTTGAAAGTAACTCAGGTTCAACATCAACCTAGTATTCCATAAACTTATTCAGTAACTTAACCTACTTAGTGTTTGCATTGCAATTCGAAATTGTAACACTTCATTTACATAATTTATGCCTTCACCAATTCCAAAGCAAACAATTAAGACATTATCCTACAGTGGCTGCAATGTCTGTCTCTTTAATTTTTTCTTGGTCATCCACAAGTAAAAATAATACTTATAAGAATAATAACAATAACAACTGCAGACTTTTTTTAAAAAGAATATTACTGACAAACGATAATGAAATAAATACAAAGTATGAGTACGTGTTCTTCATCAATTACCATTAAGATTATAGTGCAATTAACAATGCATTTATTACTTTCTATTATCCAGACCTAAATCTTCAAACTTATTCAGATGTTTCATCTTCATTCATCAGTAGCTGACTTTCTGCATCATTTTTAAATAAAAAAATATTGTTGTCGAGGCCATCACTTTGAGAGTTAATGTAATCATTTTGAGAAACTGCAAGACAAAACATTTCATTTAATATTCTGCAAAATAATATGAAAAAATACACTAAATTGATGATGTAAGGTAATGAGCATTACTCTGATGATAAAATGTCATAATTCTCAAGATACTAAGTCTTTTGACAATTCACTAATTTTTACTATGTTAGAAAAATATATAATAACACCGAAATACATATAATCAAGTATTTTAAATTTCCTTACTTCTCGCAATTACAATTTATCACCCGACTAGGGTTGAGATGCTGGACACGAACTAGTTCATACTGTTTCCTCCATGTTGGGTAAAAGCACTGCACAATGTCCACATATATATTTAATTACTGAGCAGTAGAGTACACTCAACATAAAAATATAGTGCATATATAAATAAAAAAATATAAATTACAATGTCCCTCCCAAAATGCAATGTTTAGGCAAGCATTTCAAAATGAAACGGTTTATTCAAATGCTGCATATCACTTTACTATTATTAATGTTAATTAGCAAGAATATCTTTTTTATTGGTTCAATGTTCATGCAGGGGAATGGCAAACATTTAAAACTCCCAAGCATCTCTATCTGTCAGTAGAAATTCTGGAACTGTCTAAACAAAGTACTTGATAATTTATGTGAAGGCTAATCACTGCATGATTCTTGAGTAGAACGTGCATGCGAGTTCAATCATTTGGATCAATTTAAGAGAATACCAGTGTTCATACTACACTAAGTGAGTGTAATTAAATAAGATCTTTTAAAATTATTGAATAAATTTGACTAATTTTTCTATTAATTTATGTTCAGTTAACAAGTTTAAATTCATGCAAAGGCACAAAATAAAATAATTACAATTGTGAAAAAACATTCAGAAATTTATCAAATTATTCTGCATGAAATTTATTTGCTATCTCACTATTTATCAAATTTTGAGATTACAGTCTTGTGTGTAGCAAGTTCATAGCAACAAAGTTAGATATCTTGTAATGGATTTAATATTGTTTGTAGGTCATTTCATAGATCACTTATGTCTAAATAATGGATTCCCCCCAAACTTTCATATACCCTTTATTTCAACAATAAAAATCTCTCTTCATATCATAAAAATATGTAGAGTTTACTCATCAACCTACATCAACAAACATTTATAATTTATTTTGACGTAACAAAGTATGAATCTACAGATCTACAAATGACATTAAATCCATTAAATACATGTAGGAGAAAAGATGCAAGAGTGAATAAAAGCGCACTGCAGATTCATCCTTGTATAAGTGTGAAAAGAAAGAAATTGGGTGTATATTGGTTTTTAATTGTTAGATAGTAAATGATACAAAAGATGAAATTCAATAGCAATCCAAGCATAAATGAGTTACAGAAAAAGAATAGATCAGAGTCCACAGACAAGAGTTGAAGGTACTTGAAATTAAAAAACAATACAAAACACACAACTCATGATCAACAAATGTGGTACAAACATATTTAGTTTTCAAGTAAATGGTAATACATGTTTAAAAAATTATAGATGATAAGTTTAGTAAAGCGGTTTGAAAAACAACTTTTCCATCTTTTAAAATGAACTTCAGAAAAATTTGTTCTTGGATATTGATTGTTCTTTCTCTGTACCTTTATTGGACGTAAACAATAGCATCTTGTTACATAAAAAATGCTATTCCTCAAGAGCAGATTGCTTTGTTCAGTTTTTTTTTAAAGCTCAAATTATGCATAAATTCTCTTCATTTAAAACAGGTAAATTCTTTTTTCATAAAACTTAAATTTACCTAATAGTATACTTACCTATGAGCTACAAACAGTCTTACAGTGCAAGTTGACACCATAGAAATTATTTTTGAAAGAAAAATACTAGCCTTCAAAATTCAGATTAAATGCAAGTTTTAGAGGCCATTTACATAATTTTAATTAAAAAAGTGTTTAAGAATATGAGGAAACATTTAGCAGGTTTTCAAGGAAAATGTGGTGAACAGAAAATGATATGACACAAATAATACTGACGTTAATTTTAAGGGAAAAGATTTTAGTAATTACTAACTTCAAAAGCAAAACAAAATCTGAAAGAAAATAACATTCTCTAATTCCAGAGGAAGTAGCTTCATAATAAACTTCCTACTAAGAAAAAGCAAAAATTCCAAAGTAAAAGCAATACCTCTGATGAAAAAGCAAATTATCTACTACATCACTCCAGTATTCACTTATAGCAAATGTAACTCATTTGTATTTTGCCTACTAAAAATGTTTGCAACAGTAATCTACTAATTGCTGAATATAAGGTTAAAAAATCACAAAGCCATTAAGTTATTTGTAAAGTATCAAATAGTTCCATGCAATAACAATGGTAACAAACATATTTGAGGACAAAACAAGTACCCCCCCTTCCCCAATATTTCCAAAACATAACAACAGAATGACCAAGAGTACAACACACCCACATACCATAAATAATTTTGATACACATATTCCTAGAAAATGTGCGAGGGAGTTTAGAGATAAAGTGGACCAACAGTAATAAAACAGAAAAAGGTGAAAAAAGTACAAGATAAGAGCATACAGTTTCTTCTTTCAGTAACTACATTCTTTATTTCAACAAACTTCACAAAAAGGAGAATTGCCTTTACATCTCAATTTTTTGAAAAGTTGTTAAACAATTATGTGAATATTTAATTTTAGAGGCAAAACAAAAGAATATCAAACACTACTTAAAAGTCTTACAGCAGACCCAAGTCTCTTCAGTTTGTCTTTAATACATACTCAACATTTATCACAATGCCTTAAATTTTTAGTTATAAGAACATATTAACAACAACTACCAACCAGCACATGAACTGCACTGCAGTACTCGAGTCAAGAAGACACTATGAGCAATTAGCAATGTTTCCATGAGCCAAATACATTCCAGAGAATTGCTTGAAAGCAAAGCATATTTCATCTAAAAAGTTATCTACTGAAATGGTTCGCGAAAATGGAACTTTTAATAATAATAAAAATTAGAAAGAGAGGAGACAAAGTGCAGGTACAAAATAAAATTACACAAAGATTAGGATACATCTAGCCATACTAGAATAATGTATTTTAGAATATAGTAACATAACATGGTCTGCATGAACACTACATTTACTGTGAATTTCTCCACAGCACAATATGAATTATACTATGAACACAATATTACAAAAAAAAACAGAGGTCAGGAGAGAGCATTACATATTATGGCCCTGACATTCTTTTTAAATATAATACAATATTTGTGAAGGTGTTGAGACGTTTGTCTCCATTTCTTAAAACAACTTAAACCATACATTGGGCAACTAAACAAATATGTATTATGTACACTCACATGTCAAGTAATACACTGTTGGATTCAATAAATGTATACGAATTCGTATACAAATAGATATAACAATTTAAAATGATGTAAAAATAATACAAAATATTTATTACTAATATAAGAAGTTTTATGTCTTTCTCTTGTAAATTTAACACTATAATTTATGGCAAGATTGGAGATGATTTAATGATGAAAATACTACAGATAATTATATTTCCTTAGCCTATTTAAGAATCACTGCATAACTTGGAGACCTGTTAGGACACACTTTTTATGAATGTTAAATTTTTATTCTATTGTAGAAATTAAAATTGAAGAAATATACATTTTTCCACATTTGTCATAAGCTTCGCTTAACAATGCTTAAAATATATACTTCAACAAGATGAAATTACAATTTTAACAAAAGACTCGCTTATCCCTCATTACTTCTCAACCTGTTAAAAACAGTTTGTATGTAATGCAAGGTCAATGAAGCAAAACTATTGAAGTATCCAACTAATATAATTTCTGAAGAATGGTTATTTCAATATAGGTACCGTTCAAACCATGAAAAGTCAAATTTAGCGAGAATATTAACCATATAGTAATTTAATTAACTATGATTCCAGAGAAGATAGACGTCTCCTAATATTACTTTACTACAGAGTACGTTTTTATACAGGCAATTTTGTATAGTAATGTGAAGCTGTTATTTTACTCAAATTTTGATTATACACCCACGCACCTTAAGGAGAAGACAAAGAGCAACACATCTGAAAGAAAAATGTATCCAGTAGAGTTGTGTCTATTTTATGATACTGTGATATACATGTATTCACACAATGCATCATGTATATTTTGACAACAAAGGTATCAGACCTGATTCGGGTATTTATGAACCTCATCCTCACAGATACCCGCTTCCAGATCTAGCCTACTCATCCTGAATTATTTTCCAGTAATCCTCTGCACCTACTAAAGAATATCTGAAGTTTAATGATTTTCATTTCTCATTACATTGCATAACGCTTAAATATAGAGGGCTCACTCCACCATTCCCATGGACCTTCTGAAACCATTTAACATATTCAAACTTCCTCTGTGAATCTTCATGATCATTTCAAGAAAGAGTAAAATAATAAGACTGATAATTCTACAATCAATGAGAATTATGCTGATTCTTATGTCTTACAGCCAATCAAAAACATCTGACTTTTTTCTTCACTAAACGCTGTTAGTACTAATAACACAGGATTAATGTATGTTTATTCTATTGGAAATTAGCAATAAAGCCTCATGTTAACCAAAGTTAAGATAGGTTTGATGAAAGAAAACAGAAAAAGAATTCTGATGTTCAATAAGTGTTTCATTATTTCAATTAATCATCACAAACATGAGTTTTACAGAGCAGCAGTCAGTTGTTGATATAATTTGCAATTTGGAATGCAATTTTCAAATAATATTTTAAAAATAGAAAAGTATTTTGCAGAAACCAACTACCAAAAATCTATTTAAAGAAAACATTAGTTTCATATTCTAAAAAATTACGTTAAACCAAATAAATTCTGCAATTTCTATTTGCACTAATACACAAACAAAGCATTTCAATTGAAAACTATTGAATTGAATTGAATTGAATTGGCCTTATTTTACGTGGCGAGACTCAGGCCATGAGGCTCTTCCATCTGACAATGCAAATTCCGCTACGCTCCTTTCACCAACCATGGGAGAAAGAAGGTATTACTTGGGCGACGAAACAGGCGATTTGAATTTAGCTCAGAGGCGTCATTTAGGCTTGAGGATCTTTTACATGCAGTAAATCTACTAACATGGGACAGCCGGCTTTACTTCCCCTCCGAAGGAAGGCGTACGAAGGATTTTTTCGCCCTTAAAATCCACGGCTTTGATCGGGTTCGAACCCGCAAACTTGGGTATAACAGTCCGATACGCTAACCGTTACACCATCGCCGCCGCCTATGTGATTTCCGCCGCGAAAACTATGTGATTTCTATTTGCTTAAGTTTGATCAGAATGAAAGATCCACCAGATATTTTATATTTTATCTTCATGTAATATCACATTAAAGTAACAAAAGGAAGCTTAAGATGCTAAAACAGATTGCCACATAAAAATTTCATAGCACAAGAAGCCTCAATGAGAAGCATTGCCTTTCAACAGTATTACCAAGAGGTTGTGATCTAGCAAAGAAGTGAATTGATGTAAAGAAAAAGAAAAGAAAACACTAAAAACCACTAGTCACACATCTCAGTGATTTTAAAAAGATGAGAAACAATGAATATGAAAAAAATTCTTATTAAATATATGGCTATAATATTAATGATTAATATTATAGCCATATAATATTAATCTTTGATAAAATTAAGTATACTGAAATGTAAGATAATTTTCTTAATTCAAAGGAAGTTTAAAGGAGAATATTCAATAATACATGTTGCCAATTCTTGTGTGTTCTTTTTATACAATTTGATTACTTCTTTTCTTTCTAAATATTGCAATTTATTGCTTGGAGTGGAGAAATATCAAATAATCTTAATCTTGGAAAATCTACCACAAATATTTAAATCTAATATAATACAGAATGTGAATGAAAACTCTTCAAGACTGATAGAAACAATGAGAATTTTCAAATCTATACAGAACATTTGTTATACATGTGTGCAATTTTTAAATGAAGTAAATTTTAAAAGAAATCCTTACAGAGCTTGATTTCCCATGATGTGAATATCTTCAGCCACAAAGCATAGCATCTAAGAAGTATTGCAATCAACTTGAAGGTCTTGATAAAAGGATTGTAGATTGTGACTGAACATTCTAACACTGCGGCCAATAAATTGTATGTTCCTCTCCCCCTCAATAAAAATAGTAGTAGGATGAAGTCTAACCTAATCCATACTATTCTATTGCACGAATCAAAAGTCTTCATTGACATGGATGTATACGATATTGAAACTCATGAGAAGCACAAGTTTATAAAATAGTATTGCAAAAAGAAAAGTATAAAATGAGATTAACAGTGTAAATACAAGTGTCTTTTTATGGGTTGCTCCTCCTCCGGGGTTGTGGTTATATTGCAGTGTATACAGGAGGCCTCAGCAATGTTTTCTTTCTCTCTCTCCCCACACACCACTGCATACATATAATTGACACAGCAATAAATTTGTCTTTAAAGCATTTAGCTAATTTGACCATATGACAGCCCCTCAAGCTAAGGGAAGCAAGTCCAGAGTAAAGGATGGATCTCTCTCGTGCGATTATGGTAAGGAAGGCAAACACAGACTGCCATGTATCCCATCAAATAATTAATTCTATTCCACAATACAAATAAATGGACATATCTACCTCATTGTCCAGGAAGTGTTACAAAAATATGGGTTCATAACAAATTATATTTATTGTCCCTACGATTCCATATCCTTGCTGGTATTTCATTTCATTCATCTGTATTTAAAGAGTGCCTTCACAATTGAATCATTAATATTTTAAATCACTACTACTCACATCTCCAAATGAACTTCAATTTCCGGAACTATATTCCTTGTCTATCCACAAGAAAATTTCATCAGATATAAACTAAAGACTGCACACTATGAAATTTCACTACCAAAATAATAGTTATGGTTTTAAGATGATGATCAAAATTGTCATCAATCAATTTGATGATGATCATGATCAATTTGTCATCCTGTTTCAGATTCTCATCAGTCACTTTCAAATTAACAATGGTGTGTAATACAGTTCTGCTACATGAAATAAAATCTAAACTTTTCATACACTTAGGCTTTGTTATCTATGGGCTATAACTGCTTTGGGTTCTGACACAGATGATTATGAAGATTAACTTATTTCAAAAATTTGTACATTTGAAAGCTTAGATGACTACTAAAATTATGAAACATTTTTTTACATATGGCCCTCTGAGAAGGACATGGAAATCAATATGTTACACATGGAACTCAAAACGAGAAGAAATTCAAAGTAGCGAACAGTCCTTTCAAGAATCATTCAGTTTGGAGAAACTAAAAAAATGGGAAAGAGACATTATCCAACTCATCCGAGTACAAATAAAATTCAGAAATGTAAAAGTATTGCCCAAGAAGGTTTTGCTTGAACTCATAATTTAAGAAAAAAGAGCAAAATATCAATTAAATATGAGGATAATGGAACATTAAAAATATTTATGCTAATACAGACTTTTCCTCCCCCAATATTGCTATTTTTATATAACATGGATTTATTAATCATTTATTAATCAGTAACGAGACAGTATTTAAACTTAAGTGGCTAATGCTATGTTTCAATTTTATTTAATATTCGTTTTTAAAAGGAAACAATTAATTTTACAGAGAGCCATTTGTTCGAAAAGCAAATAAATATTTTTCACGTTATGTTTGGAAATCCTTTTCAACTGTAAAAAATATTA
Source organism: Teleogryllus occipitalis (assembly GCA_011170035.1). NCBI lineage: Eukaryota > Metazoa > Arthropoda > Insecta > Orthoptera > Gryllidae > Teleogryllus > Teleogryllus occipitalis. Next base: position 113,946 of record BLKR01000831.1, on the reverse strand, counting down.
TCTTTGTAAATACTACATATGTTTCAAAATTTTTAAGAGCAAAAATTTGGATGGAGATATCCTCCTTCAAAATCACAATCTCAATTCCTTTACATGTGAAAGAAATTAATTTAATTTGAATTTATCAAGACTTTTCAGTTGTAATTTTATTGAATAACCCATACAAGAAACTTACTACAATTAATTTATTTTCCTTTATTTACAAATATTTGGAACATTCTACAACCAACACCAGAAATATTTTGGTTCTCAAATGTTGCACAAAATAAGCACATCACGCCTACACAGATTTACAATTTTTTTTCACATTTAACACAAGAAGAGAACAATGTTTTGATGAGAAGTTTTGTAATAGCTCTTATCTACTTATTTTTACTGCCTTTTTTTAACACTGGTTGCATCTATTCAAGAACTACTTTTAAGGATAATTAACATTTGGAAAAATTTGGTTATTTCAGAAAGATACAGTTTCTTAGCTACGTGGATTGCAATATACACAGAAAAATAGTTGAGGACAAAATAATAAGGACTAGAAAAGCATTTCTCTTCAATAATAGTACAGTAAAATGCCTGAATAACGAATATGTGAGGAGTTCAGTCATTATTTTGTTATAGTGAAATTTCATTATATTGAAGAAAGTCAATTCTTCAGAAAATCTATCACAGTATATCTTTTGTAGGATCTACATCCCTTCAACATGAATGTTCAAATGAAAAAGAATGATATTTGACATGAAGGTTTTTCATAATTATTCACCAGATTTTTAATTCACCCTGAATTTAATAATAATAATTTTTTTTAGGTCCGCTTTTTAAATATATATGATTGGAAATTGAATGATACAATTGAGAAATAAAATCTATACATCCTTTGGAAGTTTGTGCTCCAACCCAACTAACAGCATAACTTCTTTCTTAGAAAGACACACAAATCACCACCAATCTCATTCATTTCTGGAAAATAGCTACTATAGGGGAATCATTTAAATAGTAATATTCATTATAATCAAAAAAATATTTATTGTGAAATAAGATGAATTTTGATTTTTGAAAAATAAAAACCTTCAAAAAAGAAAAAATTTCAGATAAAAATTATTTTTGAAATAAAGATAAAAAATTCAGCAAAAAGGCAAAGTTTTCCATTTATTATAAAGAAAGTTGAGATTATGTTTAAGTAAAATTAATTTACAAATAATCCATAGGTACAATAGTGTGGGAAATGAAAAGAATTCTAAAACACTGAAATTTTCATTATATTGACATTTGCTATAATGATATTTCAACAAGAAAGTTATCTTGTAGCAGTAATGTGACTTTTCCAAAATAATTGTACACTTACTACATATTAAGTTTTCTTTGATAAGAAAAATCAGACTCCCAACACAACTTTTTCTAAAAAACCTAATTCTGCGAAAATGAAAAATTTAACAAGAATTTGAAATCACGCTTGCAATTTTCTCTTCTTTTCCTTTAACTGCAGCTGTATTTTCAATGAACATGTAATAGCTAAAAAGGCAGACATCAACAGACACCACATTTTTTAGCAAACTTATTTCTAAATACTTGATTTCCCCAAAACAATAAAATATAGAAAACAAAAACAAAAATTAGGGTAATACTTAAGCACATAAATACATCAAACCAACTACAGTACAGTACATTGATTTATCCTGCCCTTGAGAAAGATTTCTATTGAAATATTTGAGTCATAACCTACTCATCAAAGACAAAAATTAGTACAATTAATAAACTTTGCTTTCCTTTATTGCCTATGTAGGAACATGATAAACAGCATGTACTTAACATTAAATTTTTAAACTAACATTATTAGGCTAAAACTAAAGATAGTGGAAATTACAGCAATTTTAAATTCACCTTTAGTTGGTATGCCTGTCTAAACATACATGATGATTTAATGCATTAAAACAAAATTATAAATAAAGAATGAAATGAATAAAGACGTATATGATTCGCACGTATGTAATTGCAAGAGATAAGTCCATGCACTTATATTATGTATGAGTACGACTGTCCTTTGTGTATGTACACTATTCTCAATGAAAAAGGACATAATTCGATGACACCAAGGTGCAAAAATATCACATTACATGTAGTCCATACTTCAAACAAATTTCCGAAGAGAAATGTAGTTTTTTTCACTTAAAATCGAAGACAAATTTTCTTCTAGACATAAAACATCTCATACTCAAGAATCATAGAGGAACAATGTGCAAGTATTGTAGAAGACAATTATGAGCAATAAATGCTCTTCCAAAACCACACAAAATTTTACAGTGTACATTAAACCAGCACAACAACAATTATTTAGCTTACAACAGTTAATACATTCACTTGATCAATTGCAGGATCTTGCTGCTAAGAAGAGGTCACTTCATTGTATTAAAATAAACAAAGGGTCTAAAAGTGTTAATTTTTTCAATAATCAATTACGGAATTAACGAGCATAGTCAATATTTACTCATTTTTTATGGCATGTTTAAGCAGTAATTTTGTTAACATTGTTTTATTGATATGAAATCACATCATAGAAAAAATTCTTTGCTTACACACTAAAATTTACATTATGTCTGAGCAAGTCTCCTCTTCCACATTAGTTGTACAGGCTTGAAATTTCAAAAGAGGAAAATACTGATTTTAACTAATGGCACAAATACCTTTCTCAATTAACAAATTAAAAACATTTTGTGCATTTAAAGAACCATCACCTTGATTGATACCCCCCTCTTGGTCCCAATTCTGCATCCCATGACTTCATTGCTTTGAATAAATCTCCCATACAACAAAAAATTCATGTTATTGAAAAGAAAGTACAGAACATCCAAAGATACCTTCAACATTGACAACATTAAAGGACACAGATTACACCTAGAAGTAACACATGAATGATTAAACAAGTAACCTACATGTCCATCATATAAATCATCCATTAGGTAGTATATAACTCATTGTTATTTACTCTCTCCCTTTGTATTATTCAATACAGTTCAATTTAACTATTACATAAAAGTACAAAAATCTGAAGATACTGCTAGTACAAATGAAGGAATTGTTAAAGTAGGAAATTTTGTACAATTTAATTAATTTCATAGATTCAGGAAGGCAGCAAATTATACACAATGCAAAACTGGTACTATTGTCAAATATATATAAAAACATTTATATGCACATAAGTGCTTACAAATATATTTTATCATTATCGATAATAATATATCTTATTATTATCGTCTAATAATGCAGCTTTCAATATTAACGTGAACCAACCATTATCTCACAATTTCACACAGCGTCTGAAGGTTTTGCACTTTTACTCCAACCACAAGAAAGATGAAATTTCATCTAATAGCTCACAAAAAATAATTCAATGATGTCATCTAAGCATATAAATGTCAAGTAAATCATACGAGAGAAAAATTAAAGAAGCTTTTTTCCATTTTATTTTATTTAAAAGTAGGAAAAAGGCACATGAAATGAAGTTAGTCAAATGATCTGTAATCTCGATCGTAACCAGTATACAGAAAATTTTTCTTTACATTTAATGTTTGGTGAGAAGTCTGTGTTAAACTGACAAACTTTATCTAAGTAATGAATTTGCATTTACTAGAAACTGTAATTGCTGAACTACGAATTGAGGCTTCTGAAGTAATACAAAATAATACAAATGGCTTCAGAATTGAAAAAAATTGTTAAACTTTATAAATAATTTTATTTTCCCAAATCATTAATGTCAATGTATAATTCTCTCTGTATGGTGAAATTCAAATTCAGATATTAAAACAATTAGGACATTCAAAATTTTGTACAATTTCAAAACAAATTTAAGACTATATATTGATACTTTGTCAAAAGACCAAACCTGACAGAATTTCCTTCAGATACAGGTTGGTTCAGTGGGTGTTGGGATGAGAAGTCATTCAAGACAAACATTAACAGAATTTAGATCACCAATGTAAAGTAAATACAAATTACTAAGATTTGAAAATGCAAAACAACAGTTATTTAAATGCTTCTTGTAGTAGCAGAATCCACATTTATTCAATAATTTACAAGAAATAGAAAAAGATGTAAATAATTGAAATAATGATTTATTGTTTCAAATAATTAATTATTATTATTATTAATAATAAACTAATTAAATTCCATTATGAACAATGCACCAGTAATTCGTAACTACATAAAAAAAATTGTGCTACGCACTTTTTTCCAAAATAAATATTTTCCTATTAACTGATGAAACATGCAACAAAAAGAACTAAACATACATTTTCTAAAATATATCTGTGCCACAGAGATGAGAATAACACCATTCAAAATTTACACATAAAATTTAATTCAGTATGTACAGACCTTTTCTACATTATAACTTTTGAAAAGTAATAAAAAAAAATAAAAATAAACAAGGAAACCAATCCTTCACTTATACAGCATTATATACAGCTACATCCCTTTCTTTTTCAAGGGAGTCAAATTACGAGACAAGTCAAGTTTAACAAATATAAAACAGTCATTATTGGTTCTAAGACTAATAAATAATGGACATGTTGTACACTTGGCATGCTGTATTTATCATATAGATTTATCACACAAAATATTTACCAGAATGAGTATGGAGACAAGGAATTCCAAGTTTCAGAAGGGTAAGGTACAATTTTCATAAGAAATGAAGTGTCACACTTTCACTACTAATTCATTGAAGGATCAGGAAATTGAACAATGAAAGAGGTGAAGTCACTATTCTTAGACTGACATTGAATTTGTAATGGAAACAGATTAGAAATAATTATACAGAGCATTACATCAGAAAATTCTGCAATAAATAGTCAGTGAAATCAATTTTGTAATATAAAAAAATGATGTGATTTTAATGATTCTACATGATAATGTAAGATTAATTCAATAGTAATATTGTCAATGAAATTTTGAATTGGGGAATATTCAGATTACAGTAAAACTTCATATAATTGTTTTTAGGGGAGTGACGGGGGGAAAATATATAAGGAAAAACAAAACTGAAAATGAGGAAAATCTATGTGCAAAATAAAAAATCAATACTTTGATAATATTTTTATATCAGAACCTCACTAGTTAATTACATGCACAAATCTCACAAAACTGTACAGGTGAAAGGATATTGAATTAGTGGTATGTTTTACAATTCCGTTCTCGAAAAATAATTTAAGGTTTAAATAGAAGGGTTTTGGGCTCATACCATCTAAGTTTGGTTGCACTAAATAATTTTATGGTCAAGTTGTATCACTTTGCTCACATATTTCCAGGTTTCCTATGAGGGATTTACATCAAGTAACTTTGAGTTCAGTGCAACACATAATTTCCAAAGCATCTTTACATCTAATAGGGCATAAATACTTCCTGACCAGGAACCAAACCTTTGAATCCATGATCATTTCAGCAGAATGCTACTGATTACACCATAGTAATGGATCGACATAGTGCCAACATAAGTGAAGACAACACTGTACATCTTCTGCGTACCACTAAGATGGTATCGTGTCACAAGCCATGAACTTCATAATTTTAATTGTTTATTTTTAAATACGGGTATTATTGAATATAGTGAATTTGTTACTGTGGTCTATAAAAATACCTTTCATATGATACCATGCTATTCGTAAACGACTCAGTATTTCGGCTGGAAAAAGTTTCTCTCCAATAGAAATAATGTATAATATTCTTAAGAAAGAAATTTCTCATTTTTAGAAAGAAACTGGTCTAAGAATGTTTACTTTTCTTGGCATATCCAGCATAAATTTCCCATCCAGCATTTTCAAAATGAGACCAAAACAACATAATCGCCTGTAATACCTGAATCCTACTTATTCTGTATTTCCTACAAATATGCCATATTTTTATTGTGCAATGTTGGCAAACATTACGCAAAGCCTTACTGGGAGTCACTAGCACCCCTACCCTGCAGATTAATCCAATCTCTACAATTATTATCAATTAATTTAACTAATTAAAAACTAATAGGTGTTGCTTACCAACAAAACTAAACAACCCAAATTTTGAACCAAATACAAATTCCTTAGTCTTCTCTATGATGATATAATCATTCTTACTTATTGGTCATCTGTGCCATTATCTGGTTATTATGCCAGTGTTACACAGATGTTTATATTGTGTGTTTATTACGAACATTGAAAACATGAAAAACAAATGAATATGTAATGCATATCTATACTTGGGAAGTATAGGAATTAAGGTGGGACTTGAAAACAATGACTCATAAATACAAAAAATGTTAAAGTGTAAAATACATGAATGGAGTTTTACTGTAATAAGCTATTCATAATAAACTATCAAATATGCCACAACTTTTCATGCAAGCCCATGTAGGGATTCTAAACCCTCAACTACAACTACCATCATTGAGAAAAGTCTTTACCACTGAACAGTACGTAATGTATCACAGGTGGTAACGCATATTACAAATGGTCATCAGAAAGCTGTACCTGAAAATTCTTTACACAAAATCATGTAGATCACTGGTTTCTAATATTTAATTCTAAATACTAAGAATTATTTGGCAATTAAGTCAAAAAAGCTTATGGATTAATGTATGAATAAATGAATGCATGTAGGCTCCATGTAATTTCTTGCATATTCACACAGATAACAATATATGCAGCTTGAGGTACATGCACCTCTTGCTGAGATAGTATGCATGCCATTTAGATAATCACAAACAATATGCACAGTAGATAAATATAATATCCTGCTAATGAACTGTTCAACACTCTGCATATTTATTTCCTTTTCTGGGTTCAATACAAATTTTTTCTTTTCTTTTTTTCATTTTTTACATATCAAAGTGTCAATTTATCCTTAGCCTATTTTGTGTTCTCAAAAGCATTATGCCATTTCTGTCTGTCAATGGAACATGTGCATTTCCATCGTTCTTTACAAAATCTCATAGGCAAGAGACTGCAAAGCCATGAAAACTAGTTTTCTCTTATTGAGGTCATGCATTATAATGCCTTTCAATAAGCTAAAAATATATCATTTAGGTTCCAAGATGAGTTTATTGCAAAATGCAGTACCAGCTACACCATAAAAGCTCACTCATCATTAAACTGAGAAGAAATGTGTTTCATTGGGTCACAAATACCGTGCATCTCTGAGAGAGTGCTGAAATTAGTGCTGAAATTTTTTTGAATGTTTACTTCGAGACTGTTTACCACTTCCTCCACCACCACCATGAATACTTAAACTGCCCATACCATTCTTTTCTGATCCCACAATGGCAGATCTAACAGGAATTCGGAATAGCTGGATTTTCAAGTGTTCGCAAATCTCTACACAAACTTGACATGAATATCGCAGAAGATCAAACGTAACCCATATCTGGAAAGAAAGAAATGTATATTGATCAAGAAAGAAACAAAAACCATTATTACATTATAACCAAATATTCACACTAAGTGGCCACAATATAGGAACAAAAATAAAATTCACTCTTTAAGTTTAATTTTACTTCTGCAGAACAGAAACTCTCAAACAATATTCATGGTACAAGAGAAGAAAGGCAAAATGAGAGAGGTTATTCCAAAAGTAACATGAAAATCAAAATTATGAGACGGTTCCATAAGTTTACAGTTTCTTTTTGAGTTAAAACAAACAATCTGCATTCCTTTCAGCCATCACCCAGGACTTTCAAAATATTTTTCACATCTAGGGATGAATATTTGTGTCCTTAAAAAAAATAGAGCTTTAGTCTATAAAATAGTTTACAACTTCACTTCACTACTATTCACATTTCTTTCCTGTGAAGGCCTTTCTTCAGTTTTGAGAAGAGACTGCAGCACTGGGTACCAAGTCTGCCCTTATCCAGTGATCAGAACCCCTCTTTGAAGCCCTTGACCAAGCAGACCTTGAAAGCATTCTCAGTAATGTGGGCTGTGTGCACTTGTGCATTGCTGTTAAGCAATCAAACATCATGAGACAATATATCATGCCCTTCCTAATTAAATTCATCACTTGGTCTATGTAATAGGTTACAGTAGTTTTCTGCATTAACAGTAGTGTTCATTTCTTTGGAGTCCACAAGCAGAAAAAAAACAACTAAAATTCCAGAAAATTGTAGCCACAATTATTTTCTGGGACTACACAATGCTGGACGCCCTTCGAGACATCCCATCAGGTTTAGATCGGTCCAATCTCTTTCACAAAGAGTCATGATAAACCATAATATTCTTAACTACCGCAATTACCTCAAAAACATTTTTGACAAGTTTGCCAGAGGACCAAAAACCTTTGAGAGCACTCCACTTGAATGTTTATCCAGAGCCAAAAGAAGACTGGGGATCCATTTCGCATTGAAAGAAAAAATTGAGAGACAACTTGTTTGAAAGTTCTAGATTTTTATTTCCTGTTCACCCAACACTTCAACGAGAGAATTGGTTTCTTAAGTCAGCACCTCACAAGGCAGACCTCTCATAGTTTATCTTTGATGATGACCTTAAGTGAAATGGTTTGGTCCCTTTCTTACAGCAAAATATGAATTATCAGCATTTGTAACATCTAAGTGCCCTTAAATTTTTCAGTGTGTATGTCTGCATTTAATGTTTAATGAAGAATTTAATCAAGGCACAATACTCAAATTTAAACATTTTGAATTTTCATCCATTACCAGAATTTCACTCAGCTCTCTAAGACAAGTTAAATGACTCTCTGAATCGTTATTGCTTGATGATGTGGCTATCTACATTTCAGAAAGTTTCAAGATTGTTGAGCATTATCTAGGTCAGGCTGAAAACTTATGGAAACCAACTTAATACACATTATTCAGTGCGTCATAGACCATGTTTAAGTATATGTAAGATAATTTGAGATAAATCAACAGAATAGGATGAGATTATATAACTACAAGAAATTAACTTTTCATTTTATTCTGGCAAATTTACGTTTCAATTAAATAAAATATTATCTTAACCAATCTTGTCAAATCAGAGGATACTCTTCAAATTGTGGATCACTACTTAAAGGGTTCAGTATCCAGAAAGATATATTCTTCAGGGGCAGATCCAAAAAGAGGAGCATTTCAAATTCTGAATTTCTATAAATATTTTTGAAATTATTATTTATAAAAAAGTATGAGCATGTTCATAATTTTGGATGAGATGAAATCTTTAAACAGTAATTATTTTGAATAAATTTAGTAAAATTTCTGGAAAGGGTGGGGGGTGTCATCGGGCAATAAATGTAGTTTTTATCCTCCTAAATGTCAGATAGTTTGAGATACCCATGTCTTTAAGACTTATGTATTTTTACTATTTCATATTCGTAATATGGAGAAGGTACTGTAATGCTACAAAAAATTGGCATCAAGATTTTGTTGAAAATACCTACAAGCTCGGGGACCAAGAACATTTCTTTTCTACAACTTGGGGGGGACCAAGAACTTTCCAAGAATGTCTGTCTGCTCGCTACCAGTAGACAACATGAGTGGCCTGAACATTCACAGAATTTTATCTTTTTATGCAAAAAAAGATTTTCTCCATTTCATCTGATTACACTCATGACCCTGCAAATTTGAAATGGATTTTACTTTTGCATCTATTACATACTCTTGTAGTAAAAAGGAAGAATTGTAATGCTGCAACAGAAAAAGATGATTCTTTGACCCCCAAAAAAAAACAAAAAAACAACAACAACAACAAACACCATTGCTATCTCCTGATGTCAAAAAGTGGATAAATCTTGTTTCTACATGTAGTAAATTACTTCCTCTAGCACATTGCCAAGTTCTGGTTTGTGGGTCCTTGATAAAAAAAAATTAAGTGGAAAATATCCAGCCGCTCATTGTGTGGTCAGAATCCATGTTTTGCATGGATTTGTCCTTGATACCGAAAAATTGACAGCAAAATATTTGTCCGTCATAGTAAACATTAGCATCTAAATTGTACACATGATTTTTCCAAAACTGATATTCCCTGATCAATCTAACCGATCTCGAGGCCTCATGAATTTGAAACAATGACAATGGCGTCGTCCTCATCATTGTTGTTTTAGTTTTGGTGGTACTTTACATGAAGACTTAACATTTTGAAAATTTTATCTAAAATGGCTCCAAATTTCAGATTAAATTTTTTGTCGATAGGGCAGTGTTAAAAAAAACTGGCTCAGGTTTCATTTTCGTAGGAATCTCTGAATTTCTGAAAACCACAAAAGTTTGAAACTTTTTCAACACCTTCCTACAACAACAATATTGAATAAAAATATATTTTCTTAATGGAATTTATTCTTCAAAGACATCTTAAAAAAGTGTCATGTACAATTGTTTGAAAATATGAGTAGCTTTTGTGTAATAATGCATGAAATATAGGCAATCAAAAATAAAATTCTCAAAAATGGCTTTGCACTTTTACTTAAATTTTTTTTTCCAAATAGAGCAAAGTAAGCTATAAAATTGGTGCCAATACCATCTTTGATGAATTCTTCTAATTTTCTAAAATTGCAAAAGTTACAAATAATGCGACAAAGTATGGGCTGTTGTAGCATCACTAATTTTAATTTTTGGAGATACTTTACATGAAGCTTGTAGGATATTTTCAAAATTTTCCCCAAAATTTAATAAATAAAAAATCCTAATTTTTTTCTTTAAAAGAGCAGAAGTTCATAACAGCACAAGGCCAATTTTTCAATTAAACCTCTGAAATTGCAATTTGAAGATTTCAAACTTAAATATTTTTTTAACCATCTCACATTTTTATTGAACATAGATTTTTCCTTAATTAAATCTGTTTGAAAATTATATCTTTAAAACAGAGAGCATACATTTTTTCAAAATGTAAATAGTTTTCACATAATTTTGAGAGAACTCTACATGAATTTCAACAAACATAAATAAGATTTTCTCAAGGATTTTCTCTATTTTAAATATTTTGATAGTATAGTCCACAATACCCTGAATACTATGATATAAGTGTGCTTTTCATTACAACATACAATCGTTCAAAAAAGGAACATTTGTGGATGGCATACCCAACATCCTACTGAAAAAGTGTTCTATAGGATTATGAGAACCCACTACACATATTTTTAAAGAAACACTTGAGTCGGGCTATTTTCCACCTACCTGGAAATTATCTTATATCACACAAATACATGAAAGTGGACATAAGTCGAGAGTGAATAGATACAGGCCTATATGCATTCAGTCCTCACTTGCTTAACTTCTTGAAAGAGTTGTTCTCCCACAATTAGTAACAGCATTCAAAAATATCATTACTTCTAAACAACACAGCTTCATTGGAGGAAGATCAACATCTAAAAATCCCTATATATACATCAACTTTATCTAAAATGGCTTAGACAAAGATCAAGCTGTGCACTCATTATACACAGATTTTAGTAAAGCTTTTGATGAGGTTGATCATAAAATATTGTTGTTGAAATTGTGTAGTTACAGTGTTCGACTAACAGCCCATGACTGGCTTTGTTCATATCTGACAGGTAGGCACCTACAAGTGAAAGTTAATGGTACTTTATCATATGAATATGATGTTTTATATTGTATGCCACAGGGAACTCATGCCGGGCCAATACTATTCATTATCTTCATAAATAAGATTGGTGAAGGATTAAAATCAGAATTTTTGTTATATGCGGACGATATGAAGATCTACATATCTATTGAAAGTGAGAGTGATATAGTTATTCTTCAGCAAGACATCTCTGAACTCGAAAAGTGGTATGCAGATAACAAGTTATTCTTGAATATTGAGATATGTGCTATGATGATCTTCTCTCATGCTCATAGTCAATACAAAATCAACTACCAGATTGATGGAAGAAACATACAAATTGTTAACCCATTTAAAGATCTGGACATAATGATTGATGATAAACTTACTTTTGCTGATCATATAGATAAAGTTTCTAAAAAAAAAGCATACAAAATATTAAGATTCATACTCAGATCTAGAAAAGAATTTAAAAACATCAATACACTGTCTCGTTTATTCTCTGCCTCACTGGTACTGATACAAGAATATGGAAGCATAGTTGGGTCACTATACACCGCCCAACATATCACGCAAATTGAGAGAGTTCAATGGAAATTTGGTAAATCTCTGATTTACCACTGTCGAGATGAAAATGTGAGAAACGCTAATGATGTTTATGATCTCCTCAAGATTGATAGTCTTCAAACCCTGAGACAGACGATTCACCTTATTTTTTTTCTATAAGGTAATTAATGGTTTTATCGACTCGCTGGAAATATTGGAGCAATTTGGCCGTATGTACCACAGCTGATCTGCAAGCAAGAAGACCACTAGTAGTGAAGAAATCCAACAAGAATTATGTCGTCTTCAGGCCACACAACAGAATAGCTAATATTGTTATTCTGGTAGCACAATATGTTAATTTCTTTAATAGATCTTTATCTAATTCCAAATTTAAAATTAAAAAATGTCTTTAATTTACCGAAATTATACTTTAGATATAAAATTTCAGAAACAAATTATATTGAGTATTATTATCGCTAGTACATGTCTCAATTAATTTATGCGGTACAAGGTTTTGATGACAAAGACTGTGAAATCAAATTTCTTTTTTTTACACATAATTTTCCATATACGTCAAATATATACTTCCATATATGAGCTAAACCTCTTATATGTATTGCACTACATTGTGAAAATTTAAATATACAAAGCCGATTGATGTGCCTGAATAAATAAATAAATTTCGTATTTACCTGAATATAAGACAAGGTCTTTTCCTAAATATCTTCGTTGAAAAATGTAGGGTCATTCTATATTCGCAGATTAAGCTTAGTCGGTTAGGATTTAAGTTTTTAAATTGCCATTCTGACATGAAACTCATAAATGTTAATGCAAAAATTAACTGTGAAGATGGCAAAAATATCTGCCATGCAATTTGATGCCCGGCAAGTGCGAATCTGCGTTTTGAACTGTTAAAGAATCAGAGACTATCAACAAACAAGTGCAGGACAGATAGAAAATCTGGTGGCATAGAAGGGAATGTTCTTACGTGGTGTCTGATGAAAGACGTAGAACAACACACATTCAATGCGGAAAACTTTCAGACCGGTCTAAAAAGTCAGATGTCGCAGCATGGAAGGCGGGCCAAAGAGAAAGAAACATTGATAATGTGAAGATAATGAGAATAGCGACAAAAACCATGCTTGTGATGATTTTAAGGAAGAAGAAAATTATAGTTCAGCAACGAGTCTTACCATTATCACTAAGGTAATTAGTGACCTAGTCAATACAATAATTTGGAATTTTATTTTGACTAAATAGTAAGAATTAGTAAGAAGTAGTAAAAATTAAAAAATTCTCAAGTCTCTTCAAAATTAGGAGGTCATCTTATATTCAGGTAAATATGGTAAATAAATATTTAATGTAATTTTCCGTGGACACAAATCATTAAAAAATTAAAATTTAAAGTAAAATTTCTTTCATCATGGATAATAAGAGAACTATGAGCAGATGTGGTCGAAAGCGAGCACTATTTGCCAACTACTGTGGACCCACAATTTGCAAGTTGAGTTTCAAATCCCCATAATTTCGTTCGCTCGCTCGTTCCTTCGTTCGTTCGTTCGCTCAGGCGTGCGTTCGTTCACTCGATCGGTCGCTCATTCGTTCAATTGCTCACTCGGGCGTTCGTTCGTGCGTGTGCTCGTTCGCTCAATCGGTCGCTCGTTCGTTCGTTCGGTCACTTGCTCGTTCGTTCATATATTTTATTATCATTATTCCCTCCACAATAGCTCCAAGTATAACATATAATTATGGTATCAGTTTGACTTTCAATACAAACTCCAGAAGTTCAAAAATTACAAAAATTCAATTTTGTTTTTTTTCTTGTCCTGCACTTTCCTTAGCGATTTCTTTCTTAATGCAATCTCATTTCTCAATATTAGATCTTTAAAAAAAAGATGATTTTCTGTGGTTACACAATCATTTGATTAGTATGAGTATTAGCACGCACATATCACGTGGACAAACAGACAAGTAATTATTACTCTGATTTACAAATCTGAAGAATGCAGTTCAATTTTGAGGTTCCGTTTAAGAATAAAATGAAAGAAAGAAAGAAAAAAAAATTGGAGCCTTTTTGAGAAATCCATACGTATTTATGGTCACGATTATACAGAAAATTATGCAAAAAACAATGATATTTTCAATATATAGTGCACGACATATTTTATCAAGAAATAATGGCTATATTTAATAATGTAGCTGTAGAAAGAGAAATCAGAAATATTTTAAACATCCCCAATTTTTGAAAATTTAAATGTTTTAGTAAAAATTGGACCAGTGCTATTGTTGTAAGTGTACTATTTCCTATTCAAGGAAAACATTCAACCCGTTAACACCCAGCATCCTCTTTTGAGGATGCACATTTCTGGTCAACTCAAATTTGCTTCTTTTGCAATAATTTGTGAATTTTATTTCTTCAATAAATGTTGACATCCTAATCACAACATAAGCAAGTTTTGGCTTTCCTGAGTGCTAGATGTTGATTTATCCAAAATTGCTAAAGCATTGTATACTCCTGGCCTGGGTATATTCGTGACTTGCATCAGTTTGGATTTTCATCTAAAATTGTACTTAGTTGTTATAGGCCTGTAGTTAACTCTGAGAATGAGGCTAGTGTAAAGCAAATGGTGGATGGTCCACACCAAAGCTGACAGGACATGTGCAGCTAAGTTCTGAAGGTTTTGCTACCTTTTATAGGGAGAAGAAACAAAAAAGAAGCTCATATAACCAGCTGTTGGTACTTTGGAGTGCTCTAGTAGTATAATTTAGAAAGCAAACAATGGATTAACCCAAAAAGTAGCAAAACTATTCTACCAGACAGCTCCCACAAGGACTGTGTGAATGGGCACAATGACAATGGGCAAGCCCAGTGCACACAAAATTAATTTGGGTGTTAACAGGTTCAAGGAAAAATTTTGAGCAATTTTTGAGAAAATTTCGAAAATGTCATGGTAAGTAACCCCCCCCCCCACACACACACACACAAATTAATAGATTTGTTTCAAATTCAAGGGGTCGTGATATTATCTAGATCATATAGGGAATATCTCTTTCGGTGAAAGTTCTAGGCACTTCTGTTGTACATACAGGTTTGAGGAAAAATCACTTTTTCAGTACTAATCACCCACAAATTGAGGATTTTTACTGACTGCAAGTAGAAGAAAGTAAAACGAAGCAAAGTGAAATGATGAACATGCACATTTCTTACCAGGCTGAAGTGGTTTCTCAGAAATAGGCAAAAGGGATGTAAAAATGTAAGCACTAACTCTTAAAGATCATAAAAAAGTGAAAATGAAAGTACCCAAGCACAATGCAGGCAAACCCAGTAAAAAATCTTAATGAACCTTTAACATGAAGTCAAAATCTTATTTCATAGTTAAAATTTAAAATTAGTCTTATATTACAACATACCAAACACAACCACAACACAATATATTCCTTGATGAAGAAATTAAAATATTGGTTGAGGAATAACATAGCAGGGCCAATAAGTGCGGAGTCTAAATATTCCATTTCATTTTTCGTCATATGTGCAACCTGCAACAATCAGATAATTATTACAATTTTTGAAAACACTATAAAGCATTGAAATCTGAGCATCAATTATGCTTGCTTAATATTTAATCCCTAATTATGACAAAAAAGCACTTTCAAATTTCCAACAAACATTTACCCACATGTGAAAAACTATTATGGACAGAAACAGAATTATACACAAATTGTTCAATAAATGCAAACATTTTACTTAAATTAAAGGTAATTATATCTGGCAAGTAAGGGCTTTTCAATTAACTCTAAAACATTCACTGACACCTCTCATGTTTTTCTTTTCTTTCCAGTAATGCAAAGACATGAACATTCATTTAAGACAAAATGAGTGAAGAAAAAAAACAAGAAACCAAACTGTACATCATTTAAATTGACTTGTTATTTTTCAATACCTCAGAACCAGATGACCATAAGTCCAAATATGACTATTTTCAGATTATTCGTTTTGTATGTTGAATCTGATGTTACATTAAGTGATAACATTAGTGTTTTAAAAATGCCCCCTTTTGAGCCAGCCAAATATAAGTCCACTTAATAAGGTAATAAACTCGCAACATTTCAATTCACACAAGTGTATGAAGAGCTTTGAAATTTTAGTAGGCGTAATGAAAACTTTACAGTGGACAGATAATTAGTGGCCAAAATCAGAATATTATTGTGATTTCCATGTAAACATCTAAAAAAAAGAATGCACCATATCCAAGTTCACACGTGAAACAGTCTTGGTCACTCTGTGACTGGAGCAATGGATTCTCTCAACAGCTCTGAAGAAAGGATTCAAAAGGCAAAATTTAAGTGTGCACACTTTCCATTTTTTGCAAATATCTTGAAATGGATCACTGCAGTGAAATTTTTGCAAATATCTTGAATCATTACATTGAAAGAAACACATTAGTGAAAATTATAAATATCGATATGACATCGATAATTATAGAATTTTCAGGACTAGATTGAGAAAATTATCCCTTAATTATTGTGATGATGTAGCAAAAGTTCAGGGATTTTCATTAGACAATCAACTTGCACAAATTATGCAGTTTCTCATAGTTAGGATATATATTTTTTCTTTATTGCAAGGGAAGAATAAAAGATTTCATAATTTATTACCTTTATAAATGCAATATGAAGGGATCTCGTGGCTCAGAGCAAAGTCACTCGCCTTTCACCAAGGAGGTCCGGGTTTGATTCCTGGACAAACTCATGTGAAATTTGTTCCAACAAAACAAGTCTGCCTGCTTCACCGGAGCTAATCCAACCCCTGTGAAGTGGCTTAAACCCTACCCTTATCCTAATTCCTTGCCCTGGCTGCTGGGTAGTGACACAAAGAGTGCACGGTAGGAGGTGCATACGCGGAGATGCTACCTGGTGGTCCTCTTGAGAACTGACTGATGAGATGAGACATACATAAATTCAGCACCTTCTGCAATACAGAGGGCGCTGGTAAATAAATATTAATAGAGAATTACTCCAGAAGAGCGCTCAACGCTCGACCAGGGGCAAAGAGACGTGTTGCGTCGATAAATAACAATGAGCAATTACGACGCAAGAAATTAAAGTTATTGAACTCAAGATCCTTTTTCCTGTTTCTCAGTGCCTCGTTACAAACTTCAGTGATGCAAATCACATGAGGTAAATTCGCAAAATATTATGGTTCCTTGAAGTATTATTGTTAAAAATGTGCAGAAAAAATAAGATGACATGAAAATAATTAAATCCCATCAAAAGGGATTTCTAAAACCTCTTCAAGACAATTTCAATGTCATCATTCAAATAGGTTCTAAACATCATTTTCAGCACTTTGATCATGACTTTCAACAAGTTATGGTAATGATAATTGGAAATATATTAACATGAACAACATTTGATACCATTCCTTTAAAATTTATTGTTCAAAAACTTATGAACTGAAACTTAGATATTCATAATGTGTGTTGATGAAAATGTGCTATATAAAACTATTTGGAACTGAAAAGTGAGCTGAATAAAAGTCTAGTTTATTCACTTTGATAGAGTGAAGTTGCAGAGATAGAAATTGCTTGAAATTACAAGAGGGGGAGGGGGAGGGGGCTCATGTGTGCTCTTTTCTGGAAAACCTGAATTTGCAGTCATTGTTAATTGTATCTGTTAATATGCAAATAATTTTTTATGATAATTAATAATAATAATTGCACAATATTATTTAATTCAAATAAAAGAAGAAGGATAGAGGATACATACTGAAACAATTGAAGATAGCAAGGGAGAGCGGATCCAAGGAAAGGGCAAGACATGTCCTTGGATCCACTCTTAATAAGAGAGCTTTAGATAAGTCATGAACAGGCATGACTTCTGGTGGAACAAATGCAATATTTTACAAGTATTCATTTTTGCCAGTTGTGACAATTTATTATTAACTAGTAATGCGAAATTAAAATTAAGTCTTGAAAACAAATATAATATATTTTGTTACTATCATCGTCATTATCATCATCATCATCATCATTATTATTATATTATTTTTATTATTATTATTATTATTTTTATTATTATTATTATTATTATTATTATTATTATTATTATTATTATTATTATTATTATTATTATGTCCCTAAGAAATAAAATCTATGGATTAGAAATTGCAATGTTATTTATCAGACATGTAAGTAAACATGGAGACAGAGAATAAGGATAGAATCATACGTAATTGTATATGATGAGATAGTATTAAATGTATAAAACAGCAGTTATGACCAATATTTCAACCTCTTGCAAAGCCTATATTAAAAAAGAAACTGTTACAGCTTGAAGGAAGTCAATAGTTTTCACTTATCAAGCTTAACCATCAAATCTAAAAAAGTTTAGAACATGGATTTCTATTTTAAGAATGTTCAAGAGCTTACTACTTTTCAAAATCCTTACCTTTTCAATCACAAATCAATATAGTATTTCTCAAAAACACAAATACAATTTTTTCTTAGCATTCAAATGAACAAAATGGTTCATGCTGCATTCATTATCATTAGGGAACATATTTTCATGTAAATGCATATTTTTAAAGAGCAAGTTATCAGTAATCAATAATTTTTAGTTTGCAAGACATTCCAATTGAAGAAAAGCCATTATTATGTCACATATTAATATAGATTTTGGTATAATTACTTATTTTTATGTATTTGACCTCTGATTACATATTTCTTACACGGAAATAGCATACTCAAAATCAAGGATGAGCGAAATTTTCAAAGCAGAAGTAATCACAGCCTCAAGCTTGTTCTTGTTGCATAGATTCATGCATAACTCAATCAAAATCTGCCATTTCATACAGATAGAGTATCATGCTCTCCACAGACCATTGAGGAACATATACCCCTCTGGTTGGTATGTAGAAATCAGGATTTATTTATGAAATTGTGTCTGGTAAGACTTAATAAAAATGTTCCTTTGGAATAAAATAAATATAAGGTAATTGTTTGCTATTAAAGCAAGTTCAAATACAATGTGGGATTTAAGGGGGAATCCAACCTCTTAGCTGCTCCCCCACCCGTATCTGTTACTGACTACACAGTAAGAATGTTCGTGTACACACCAGCACCTTGTAAACAACATTGTATGTACTACGTACTTATTTAATGATGATACTGATGATGATAATGATATTTTATGGATATTTCATGGATGTTACGAAGATTTCATATTTCACGAGGACTGATGTAGTATCCAGTTACTTGTGTAGAGGTAAAATGTTTGTTTAGCCCCTCCAGATACATTTTAAAGCCTGAGATGACATTTCTAGTTCAAATATTTGAAAATGCTTGCATGAAACAGTTTTACACAGCATCATGAATTTTTATTTTACACATTCTTTTCTTACATATTTTAGAAAAATAAATACACATTACATTCGTGTTAGCATTATATGTTATATTTGCAGTCACAGTTGAGTTCTGAATTGTTGTAGACATGTTTGTTTTCCTTCTGTCTGAGTTGATAAAAGTGAGTCCACACTCATGTTATTTAATTAAAGTAAGTGCTTGTTTATTTCATACATTATTTCAAATTCAATATCATAGTGGATATCAAAGCAAGTGCTCATGTTATTTTATATATAATTTGAAATTTGGAAGTCCCTTTCTGCCCTATGTCTGCCATGGCTCCATGTTCTGCAGTGAAAATGTATAAAAAGGAAATTGAAAGACAAGGTTTTAACGTTGGACAGGGTGCCAAATCAACCAAACTATATTGAATGGGACTTGTGTAACTCGAAATTTCACCCGGAATACACAGATTTTACTGCTACATAGAAAAGAATTTTTGCTCTTAAAGGTGAAAAAGGGATATTGCTCAGTTTTTAAACGGTTGAATTTCAAAAAAATCAGACAACAAAAGATTGTTACACAAAAACCAGGTAAGAAATAAAAAGTGCACAGAGCTAATGAATTTATTAAATTGAGGGTCCTCAAAGAATGAAGGGAACGTTTTAGAAAACCTTCCACACAGAAAGTAGGAAGAACACTTCCCTGAGGACTCAATTGCTCTAGAGAAAAGTTTGAGATTAATAAATTGATAGCGTAAGACAATTGCTCCTGTAGTTTATTCAATTTAATTTACATTCAAGTACAATCCTAAAATACCTTTTTACTATCATGGCAATTGTACGACACTATTATTTCACTATAGTATACGACTTTGACACCAGTATATTGCCGTTACAATCTCCTGAATGGCACACTTCCTTTTTATAACTCATAACAGCATACTTTCAGCTGCTACATACAGCAACTTTCTATAACTTAAAAGGCATGTGCAGGATACAATTGTAGCCCAACCAACTTATATATGCCATATATAACCCAGATATGCCTGAAATTTTTTTTTGCTTGTTTTTGTCCACTTTTGTGTTTTATTATATTCAGATATTTAATATATTAAAAAAATAGTTAAAATAAATAATTATATATTAAATTAATACTTTAAGACTTAAGTGTGGTAGGTTACAAAACAACTCATACATAATGCAGCATCACATTTTGACATTTGTATGATTTCTTCTTGTGACACAACATGCATCTGCTTTTTTTCCCCGGAGACACAACTAAATAATTTTTCCCATCATAGCTCCAATCCTATAGTATATTCGGTCTATTTCTTTTTTTATTTGTGATTGTTGGTTACCTTCAATCAGTGCCACATGCCAAGACAACTCGTCGAAGAAACCTAAGATGATCCAATTTTCACCCTCGGAATTTATGGTTTTTGCCAGGCATTTTGGTCTGCAGTATCAATAATGTAAGAAGAGAAAAATACCATTTTCCTTGGTATGAATGCTAATGTTTTGATCAGAGCGATCAACATTTCTCATTCCTTAGTTATATACATAAGCACGACAGAAGGCCCAAGACCAAGTTCTTTATACACATCTGAGGAGTTGAGTATTAGCTCCCTGATATAGCTCCATCCATAAAACATATCCTACAGATGTAGCTTCAACCCAGAGTTTGTAGCCATATCTAATTAGTTTTCCACAAATGCATTGTTTACATCCATGGCGACAATAATATGGCACCATTGCTTCGTCGACAGAGTGACATTCGCAGTGTGGAGCTATTTCTTGAAATTTCATGTTTATTAAAGTGAAAAGTTATCTTATTCATGCAAAGCAATCTTTGCAATTGAAACATTCATTGTCACAACAATGAATATTTGATATTTTGAATTTGAATCTATCTCTAGGCATTGTGACAGCTTCATTGTAGGTGTCTTTACATTCTCTCAGTAGTCTTCTTTTTGGAACCTAACTGTACCCACTCAACAAAAGGATTCCTAAAAAGCAATACTTTTCTTCTTCAGTGACATCACCTAATTTAATTTTTTTCTAGCCATATACCTGTTAGTATGTTCTACCAACAATTCTATTACATGAAGAAAAAAACCCAAAAATATTTCAATTACCAATTCTTCGTTAAAAATCACTTGAATTGCTAGCCATTCTCTTTCAATTAATATTTTTAATTAGCCTTCATTCTATTTAAAAATTTAGTTGTGATATACACTGAGAGGTTTTGTTTGAGAATTTGCACTCACGTTCATTGCAAGATAGAATGAATAACCATTGTTTGTGCAAGTGTCTCTACAACCATATATTGCATCATAATTATTTATATTGAATAGCTCCATTTCAGCATTCAGCTGTGATCCAGGAAGATTATTGGGTGAAACTATGTCTTCGTCTCCAGAGTCCTCATCCATGATGTCTCCAGTATCATTCACAAGGGTCATTATTGTATTGTCCACCTCATGTGATAATGTCATGGTTATCACCACCATCCTCCTCAAGTATTGAGAGCAATTCATCAAGAGTAAACCCTCTGGAAGAATGAATTGTCGAATAATCAGGAATCTAAACTACATGAACATAAATGAAAGGTACGCTCATATGCCTACTATCCTTATAGAAGGACACCTAAGTTTGCGAAATAATTTTGTCTATATTCATTGTAATAATACCCATTTCACACTCCGAAGTAAATAATAATGTGGATTAAGCTGTGGCATAATAATAAAGTGGATTAAGCAATTATCACATATGCCAATATTACCCAAGTTGGCTTTCAAGTTTATAATGCGACAAAAACGACATGCCTTCCGAGACGCCTGAATTCGTCTTTCGAAATAAGATTTGATCAGATAAGGCATAGGATGGCGATGAGTATTATTCTGTGATCCTTTTACTGACAGAGTATATGCAAAACTAGCTTCGCAGAAGGCCCACAATTATTCTGTAGAGAAAAAATTAGAGAGAAGCATAGTGTCCTTTTCGAAGGACAGTAGGCATATCTGGTTTAAAACTATCTGGCAACAACATGCTTGCTGTTAAAACATCAGAAGCACTCTGGGCAGTAAGAGTAACATTAATATGAAGCTACCGATATCCTTACCACTCTCTGGACTCACTGGTGGTTGTGAGTGAACAAAATCAAAAGGGTTACATTACTCCTGCAGCTCACACTAATTCTTCAGGGTTAATAAGCAAAAAATAAGTAAAAATTGACCAAGAATGGATAAAGCATGTTCAATATTAACAATAATTCAGATGCTAGCTTTGTAGCCAGGCAACAAGATTCTCAGTTTTTATGCCCTCTTTAAGGTAACTGTCTACCTAAGAAAAAAAATTCTAGAATTTTGGGTCAGTTTTGTTTTCCCTTGCACATTTTTTTCACTATTTTTTATACACAATTAGCAAAATGTAGGTTTTTACTTCAAACATCATAACTCGACAACAAATTGATATACTTTGATAATTCTTTTCTTTTTAATTAATTACAATTGAATATTCTAGTGAATGAACTAGAATAGTAAAGGTACTGTGAAAACTAAAGAGTCAGTATTTGATTTGAGAAAAAATAATTGTTTATAAATTTATTCTGGACATTTCAGGTCATAAAACTGTAACATTTTTGTGAGAGATTAACAATTTTAGTTCATTTACTAGAATAGTTCAAATCATGGGTTACATGTTGCAAAAAGAATTATATAATTTTCTTTAATAGTTTATGATTTATGATGTTTGACATGCCTGAATGTGTTGAAAATTCCCGATTCGGGAAAATGCATCTGAAGTTCACTCAGTAAGGGCTTGACAGTTGACACTTGCTTGCAAAAAATTATTCCCTCAAAAACTTAAACACAGAAAGAAATTGTTTGAAGCATTTAAGAGAATAAAACAGAGCATTCAGCCCAATAAAAATTGAAAAACATGAAATTTCACGACTTTTCATAGTTCTCAGATCATCTTAAAGTAAAGATCGAAAGATATGACTTACAGTTATCTGGCTCTGATGTATAGTATTCACCAATGACTAGTAAGGAAGATGGATTTGTAATGTGCCTTGGTCACTTATATTTTGTAATTGCATTTGCTCAAAAAAATTGTTTTTCTTTGTGAAATCATATCATTACACCCCAAACTTGCAGTCACAAAAGTCAATACTTAAAAGAACTTAATTATTAAAACACTGTCACCATCAACTGAATGAACGGTGTGTCTAATAGTTAAATTTTAAATTGTATATTAAACATTTCCAAAACTTACCACTAATCTGTTGGTCACTTTTGCAGCAACCATACCAAATGCCAGTATATATAATGCTGGATGCTCCTCATAAACATGTTCTATACTTTTCCGATAAATTATGAAGGCTGGTACAACTACCAGACTAAAAGGGATTATAGGGGATAACACACTTGTTCCCTACACATACAAAAAAGTACATCAAAATAAGAAATTAAACAGCTTTTAATATTTACCATGCAATTAATTGATAAGAGCCTTGATAAAGTATCTTTTAATTAATTCAAACATTTAAAAAGTTAAGTCATTATTAAATTTCTTTGATAAATTAGAAAATTTCAGAAACTAAAAACATTTCTACTTTATACAATGAAAAAATGAATAACCAAATAATATTTTATGACAACTACTTATCTTTGTGGTAATACCTAATTTCATTCTGATAATGGAAACGATACATTCTTATTATATTGATCTTCTCCTTCATGTTTTAAATTTTAAAATTACAAAAAGCTACATTAAAACTGTTCTAATTACATTTCCATCAATTATTCTATAACAATTTAGAAGATATGTAACAAAACATAACATTAAGTGTGCAAATAAAAACATATTCTATTTGTAAGAAATGCAGCGCATACATGCATAAAAATAATTCTTCCACATTGTGACAACAGAGGTGTACATTTATGTTTGACATTCACAAAATGAAGCACAAGGAAAGCAACAAAAATATTTCAAATAAAGCAAATTTCTAAAAATTTGCCCATGCAAAATATGAAACTAAATTCAATTGCAAAATAAACAGTGCATTAAAAAAGTAAAAGATAATTAAAAACAACCACATGCAGCAGAAAATCCCACTAATTATTGTGACTGGTCTTGAATTGAAATCATTCCTTCAGCTGTATGCAGCACTTTTCAATAGGAACAATGTGACAAATAAATGTCTACTGTTAATAATTTCAAGAGAAAAAATAAAGAAGAGTGTGATTTCAATTGTCAAATTATCACGCACTACTATTTAATAAAAATAATAATAATTATAAAATTACAAAACATAATGCTAATATATATATATATATATATATATATATATATATATATATATATATATATATATATATATATATATAAAAATAAATAAATAAATAAATAAAATATAGTATATGTGGCACTTTGACAATAACAAATTTTATAAAATAATGTGAAAATCTACATAATAATTGTGTTCGAAAATTTGTTAGGTTTTCAATTACACAGCTTGAGAAGATGGAGAGAGGATAAAATAATATATTCCTTATCACCTATATTGCAATATTCTTTGTCTCAAATGAAATAAAACAAAATTAAAACATGAGAAATGTAACAAATGACTATGAATTTTAATAAAGGAAGGAAAATAAAAATCTGATAAGAGGTGATAAAATTATAAACAACAAAACATTTTAAAACAGAGTGTGAGTGAAACAGTGGATACACATTGTTCCTTCACTTCAAACGATATTAATTTTTCTATTCACCCATTTTTTGTTTATTCATCAAATCCAAAAGATCAGAAAAAACACAAATTAACTACAGATTAAAATTTCAACAAACAGTAAAATTTTGAATTAATGTATCAAAAATTGAAAGGAATGAACTTCAACTCGAGATGAAGCTAGAATTCGGGTGCTGCAGCCCACTTACAGCTACCGTGGACCCATTCTTGCCCACACCACCAGTTATAATGATCGCCACTTTTGACTGCGCAAGGAGAACAGCTACCAAGACAGCCACATAGATGGGAATTAACTTCAGTTCCATGTTAAGCCATGGAAGCTACATCATAACAAAAAATGATCACCACGCACATTAGAATAAAACACAACCACCAAGATTAGAAACCATCTCTAAGTTCAGGAAAAGTTTAACACAAACCATACCAAACGGCCAATCAAATGACATTTTATAAAAGAGGTTAAACACACCACCTAAAAAACTTGTTAGTTTAAAGAATGAAACAGGAAGTCATATGACACAAACCCAAACAAGCATTTATTAAGAAAATCAAATTCACTTATTCACTCGATGGTGTTATGGTCTGCCTACCTAAGTAATATTTGGAAATAATTTATTTAGTAAAGCAATCTCAAAAGTGCAAATATGCTACAACATGAAGGTGACGACATGGACAACGCAGGAATCAGCACACACAGAATGCCTCTGTACAAAAACGGTACTGCTACCTTCTGCTGATTTGATTAAATTATAAGAAAATGGAAGCCAGTTTTAAAGTGCATTACACATTTTTTCAAACTGAATGTATTAAACAATAATATATTATAGAAAACTAAATAATTTCATAGTTAATGGGGCCAGCAATTCTCTGTACATACCATTCACTCCAATAATTTCAATTACCCTAATATTTTCTGATCACAAGAGTTTTACATAAAATATTCAATGAAATAATAAAAATTGATGCAACAATAGTGAAGAAGGAAGAAAACTATCATTCTCATTATATGCAGGCAGAAAGCAGCAGAAATAAAGAAGTGTATATATTAAATAACAATAACAATACATGTACATATTTTTCACTTCCAAGGGCACTACCATTTTAAAAAACATCATTCATACATTAGAACTTCAATTACATTAAATACAATTATCTGAATCTCCAATTAACCAAATCAATTTTGGGAGGAAAAATACAAAATGTCACAACGGGGAAAAAAATTATTGTTTGAATAATGTAATTGTTCTTGTGTAGTAGTAGTAGTAGTACTAAGAACACAGTAGTTTCTTTTTTTGTAAATCTTAACAGTATTTACAATGATTACAATTACACTTCATTTCGTAAATTTAAGTTATGTCTGATTTTTTACTTGACTATTATCTAAACACACTTACTTAATTTCAGAGCATAATTGATTCATGTAATTTCTGCATATCTAAATCAGCCCTGCATTCAATTTGGATAATTGGAGTTCTATTGTATGTTAAGGTTAATAAAGGAACCACATACTTCAGAAATACCACAATTTACAAACAAGCATTCTCTTCTTCAGTACACAAGGATTCCTGAAGAAAATGTGTTAGTTGGATCATGCCTCGATATAAAAGAATTCTTTTACTATCATTTTATAACAAAAAGAATTATAAAAGACTTAAAATAAATCTTTAAAATTATTTCTACTGGTGTTTGGCAATTTAATTCACTTGTCATTGTAATTGTTACTTTTATTGCACTAATTGTAATTAAAAAATCTTCTCTTTCAGTAAACTTAATTTTATATTCTCTCTAAATAAGATTTAATTTGGAAAAATTATTTTAAAATATTCCAAATGTATCTTATTACATTACATTAAATGTATCTTATTACATTACATTATTACTTACATTCAATTTCAATAAAACAAATCGATAAATTCAGATTTCTAATAAATAAAATTTGAATATAATTTATTGCAGTTGATCAGAAACTAATAAAAAATTCATTAATCTATTAATTAGGAAAGAACTTTATGGGAAGAAAGAAGAAAAGAAAAAAACAGTCTTCTGAAGTTTCTGTTAGGTGGAGATGCAGATCTATCTATTGGAGATGGTGAACAACAGTACCACATAAAACAAAAATTAGTACCATTCTTCCCTTTCAAGCAATTCTTAAGAATTTTTCTTTCCCATCACAAAAGCGAATTTTACTATTCCAACTAAATTATGTATTTGGTCATCATATTAGCTTAACCAAAAGAACAATATCATTCGATTCACTTGATTGTCTCAGTGTTCACCTTAATATTTAGAGATGTTTTGGTAACATCCACTTTTGGGCACAGGGGACCTCCTCCCTTTTCCCATACTTCTGACATCCACGTGCGAGAAACTTTAAAAATACATGTATTTCCATTAATACAAAAAATTACTTCTGCAGCAAAGAAGCAGTCACATAAAACCACATTCATGCTTCTTAAATACAATATGAATTTAAAAAATTCTCCAATTACTATAATTGAGGTTACTTGACTGTATGTATGACTCTGCCTTTTGTTTAAGACAACGAAGTAAAACAAAGTAGAAGACAATGAAATCTGACCACCAAATGCCTGACTATTGGTTAATATAATACCAACACCACTTGTGAAGTAATTACTTCATAATTTATTCAAGTTTCTGTAACAATAACACTGTCATACAATGATTTGGCAAAATAACATTGAAAAGGTGTTTTTTTTTAAAAAAACCTGCTTAAAACACTGTAGGACAAATTTGTGAGTTTTTAACTTATTAAATGCATATTAATTTTAAAAAATTTAAACATACAAGAGGAATTTTTTTTTATTGCCAATTATCACTTTCCAATGTACCTACAGCACTGTCAGGGATCATCAGATCGATGTGGCACAATTCTCCTACACGATTCTAGATTTGGTTAAAAAATGGCATTATTGCTAAATGAACCCTGAAATTTCAACACAGCAGAAATCAAAGTCACTATAATGATTGACTTCTTTACCCAAGCTATTGGAATACCTCATGGCATAGATGGATGATCACTTGTACTCCAGCCAACGCAACATCTGCAGGCTGATGTACTGAATTTACCTGAATTTAAGACAACCCCTTGAATTTGAACAGGCGTCAAGTATTTATAACTTATTCATACTATTTAGATGAAATAAAATTGCAAATTGTCTAATTGACTAGACAATTGTTTTTTGCTGAGCGCTCACTATTTCTTATTCCTCAAAATCACTATCATCGTCATGTCACTTCCATCTTCAACTTAAATGCACAATTGTTTTTCTTTCTTTCTTTCCAGTCCCCCTACCAAACTAGGTCGTCCTCTGACCTTTTAGATGCCACTCTTCCTCCTAAAAATGTTGGGCTTTGAATTAGCGTTCTTTGTGTTCTTAACCGATTTCACATTCTCTACTTCCACATTTTCTTCCTGAGGCGCACTTGTTCGTAACTTCTGATTCTGTACCAACCGTTAATTTTCACTTCGCATGATCCAGATGTAAACTAGAAATCCGTACATCACCGTCTCAGTTTCGCGGAAAACGCGGAAAAGAGCACTAACCATGGTGTGAGGATTTCTTTGCGAATTCCATCTCTGTGGTTTGATGCAGAATATGCATTTCTATCAATTTTATTTTTTTCTTTTATTTTTTCTCTTGTGAAGCAGATTCGCACTCTCTGGACGTTCGTGCGGCGAGGTCAGACATCCCGAACCGAGGATCCACGCGGCCTCACCAAACATCATGTTACCGACAACGCTTCATTTTTACAAAGCTTTTAACTTTCAACAATGTCATTCGTTGGAACTGTCACTTTACCGGTTCATTAAAAAAATGTTGGTCTAAATTGCACGGCAAATCCACGGCGGATGTCCACGAATATAATAAGGTATTATAGATACGCGTGATAGTTATCACCTTCGCAGTTTATTTTGCTATTTCGGCTTTCTTTTGAGTTTCTTCACATGAGAAGTCTGAAAGGTTGATCCCAATCGTCTAGACTTAACATGCTAATATAAAGCCAGCCCACTAATTTTATGTTTAGGAAAAAGCTTGTCACACTCGGATAAAGACTTATAAATAAACATGTTAATAAAATTAATAATTAATTATCAACGAATTATTATTTTTCAGTAATACTTGCTTTGTACTCCTAAGTAATTAGCATGTTAAGGAAACAACATTTCAGCTCAAGATCAAATTTACTAAAAATATCTAAATTCTATCAACTCAAAAACAAATAATTTACATATTTATCCATTGATTTTACATGCCATGTTTCATAAGATCCTACAAAGCTATTGATTTCAGATTAAAAATGTCTATAACCACAAATTTAAAAATATAGTTGTTTCCGTGGCACAAAGAATACATAGAAAACATAGAACAAGAAAACATAATCAGCTTTTTAGATTAGCATACTTTTTTTACCTGAAAAAATGTACCCAATTTGGAGAAAAGGATAAAATAAAATAGCTGAAAATTCTATATGCACATAATTTTCTTAAGTTTGTTGTAACTAACCAGAACACAGTATCACTGTATTTACTCAAACATGTAAAAACAAAAACAATTAACAAGTAACAAAACAAAAACTATTTTAATCGACCCTCTGACAGGCATGTCATTGGTACTTGGATGTGCAGACACTTGCAGCACACTCCGTGCTGTCCATTTGAAATAGATTTTTAAAGATACAATTTTGCTTGAAAAATGGGATAACAACCTAAAATACTTAATGCATATTATGTAATGTGTTATTTGTTGTCGTTTTATGGTTTGAAGGGATAAAATGATGGATGAAATCAATCTAGGTCTCAAATTCTTCCAATTTTGTTTTGGGAATGAATAATTGTAGTTTTGGTTACAATTAAAAGAATACTTTGTTTTACTACGTGCATGTCAATCTTATCTTGAATGATAGAAGAATCTCCGACAAATAAAAATTCAAAAGAAATCTAAAATTGAACGTATTAACAAAAGAAATATTCAAGACACAGCAACATCTTTTACTTAAGAGCAGATGTCAGAAGTAATAGGTTATACAATCAAAAGAAACTATGTGGAGGTGTGTAAATATAATACAGTGAATATATTAAAACCTTTTAGTCTGGAGGTCTTATGGTATGGTATGGATTCTTTTATCTACTATCCTTGGCATATAGAACATAATATAAGTTTTAATTGCCCAGTACACATTATTGTACATGAATTGTATATATGTACATTAGAATACATATAAAGATGTATAACAATTTGTCTACTATATGAAGAAACTTTTTACTTTTATGAATTGTGTAAAACATGAAGCAAAACGCTGTTCACTTAACAAATGTCCTATTTTAATTGATCACCAATAAGATACAACAAAAATGATACAATTTGCTGGCCTAATCACCAACTGCAAATACCTTAAATTGTACTACACCAGCAGCAAAGCAACCCTTAGAATTATATAAAAACTAACTATGCAAAACTCAGTGCTGCGATGTCCCTGCCAGAGGGTTAAGTAAAAAACTTCATCCATCATTGCAAAAGAAAATCATCTACATCAATGATTCAAAGCTGAGCAAAGTTGGTATTCACTCAACCAAAAATCTACAGGGTATATAAAAAAGCAATGGGAATACAATGAAACCCCTATTTTACGTCACTCTTGGGACGGGTCAGAAAAAGTGTAAAATCAAGGAAATTATTTTTTTGCACAATTTTGTTCTAAAACACGTAATTCTAAAAATAATAAATAATACATTAAAACTTCAATTGAAAAGAAATGAATAGCAACTACTGGTGATAAAATAGCATGTACTTTTTCGCCCGTACTTTCTCGCAAAATTACGGGAAAAGTACTAAAATTTTCGAAAAATTGTGCATGACCTTACTTCAAAATATATTTTTAAGGAACAGATTTCATTAAGGTAAAAAAATCTATCTTCGTAATTGTAGTTGTAAGACGCCGCCGAAAAAAGTTTGAATATTTGCAATTTGCAAAACCTCCGAGTTTTTAACGATAACGAGACCTACACCTCTTTAACGTCCTTCACACTATACAAAAGAAAATTTAATCAAAAATGATGGAGCCATTTTGTTTTTTAAATTGCAATGCATTCGAGTGGCTTCATGCAAAGTATCCCCAAAAATAACAATAGCGGTTTTAATTTGAGGGGCCGCGACATCAGCCAGATCTATTGGGGAATATCAATTTTGGAGAAAATTGGCTGAACGGTTTAGCCGCTAGCTTTGTTCACAGATGGACAGACGTTAGGCGTCAATAGATTTTCGATATCAAGGACCCTCAAACATGGATTCAGGCTACACAACATGTTCGAAGATTTTTTTTTCTTTCTAGATTACTAGATCTACTGGATTTATTCACTTTCGTAGCAGGGCCCACCAGTAAAGAGTTTTTCTGTCGAAAATTTGCTGCATTTTTCCACACATTACATAATTTTCTCTGTACTGCATAAGCGGTAGCAAGAAAGTAAAATCCAGCAACTGACTTATCACTGGTGACAAACTAACTCAACAAACACACTGGAAACGAAACACGTGGGCTTAGTCCTGGAAAATTACTCAACCAACCAATTCAGAACATTCATCAAGGTAAACTCCCATTTCCAAATATCAAATTGCATAACATTTATGTGTATCCCCACTACCCTTCCCGAAACTGACACCGTCATTGCCGCCTTTTCTTTCAGAATGTCCGTCTAAATTAAAAAGTTCTGCCGTGCAAAAATCATAATATCGGGGTTTTATTACACAGTAGGACTTCACAACTCAGACACAAAATCAAGGAAAATTATACACTACTTATATGGAAGTTTTGCCGAGACTACTAATTTATGACGTAAATTCCGGGAAAACGTAAAATCGAAGTTTCACTGTCTAACTTTCTGTTGACAGGGACAGCAATAAGAAAAATTACCATTTCAGATATTCAAAGGGTTTGATTATAATTAGGGGGCAGGACAGTGGTCACAATTATTTTGATTAATAATTTGCAATAAGCGGGGTAGTCCAAATTCCAGATATATGATAATGTTAGAGACAACTTTTTGATTTGACACAACTTGCAGAACTACCTATCCATTTCCATTCAACAGAAGAACAGTGTCCAGAAACTAAACTATTGTTTCGCACTGAATATTAACACAATTTCAACCACAACAAATAAAATAAAGTGACCAATAGTTTTATTTTCTAATCTCTCATTCGTACTCCAAGAATGGAAGAACATTGTTTGATAAGTATGCAATTGGTTTGCATTCTTTTTTTAATGTACCAACTTTCCTCAAAATAAATAGAATAAACTGACTAATTATCATATGTCCTACAAAGCGATCTCTCCCTTTCCGTCCAAGAATGAAAGAACAGTGTTTGAAAAGTGATTATTTCGCATGAAATTTTAATCAACTTTTCACAAAATAAATAGAACTGATCACCAATTACGAACATTATTTTTTGGTCAGTGCTTTTGTTTCCAAACACTGTTCTTCTGTTCAAGGGAAATGGAAAGGTACTTCTGCAAGTTGTCTCAAATCAAAAAGTTGTCTCTAACATTATTATTACATATACGGAATTCAGAAAACCCTACTAATAACACATACGTTAATCAAAATAATTGTGACCGCTGCACTGCACCTAATTATAATCAAAACCTTTGAATAGATGATTTTCTCAAGCAATGGAGGACGAAGTTTTTTACTTAACTTACTGGCAGGACATAGCAGCACTGAGATTTGCGTAGTCAGTTCTTGTATAATTCTAAGGGTTGTGCTGCTGGTGGTATACTCCAATTTATGGTACTTGCAGTTAGTGGTATTAACCAGAAAATTGCATCATCTTCGGTTGTATCTTATTGGTGATCAATTCCATTTCTTTCATGACTAATTATCTTTGAAGTGATGATACTGATGTTAATAGGTTCGCACAATTCTCATATCAATTCACACGGTTCCAGAGTGATGAGTGATTAATTGAATCTTAGAATCAACACAAATAAACAACCTTCTGAGTTCTGGAGGACCAAAATTAATCTTGGTCAACATTTATGATTACAACACACCTAATACTTCAATTGTTAAGCATTGTTTCCCTTCTTTTTCAAGCACCACAATTATAAACACAGTTTATTTTATTCATAAGGTTAAAGACAGATCTTAATGGCCAATAATATGCTATTAAAGTACCTCTATCACCCACGAGTGATATAAACTTTTATTTATTTATTCTCCTGTGCACTTTAGGCAGTAACACATGTTTCTGGTGACAGTGCAGTGAACTCCTGATATGATTGAAATCCATTTTTTATTTTGTATTTTACTAAAAATTGGGGGAATAAAATATATATGACAATAAAGATGGTTTATTGTCTTGTATAATAAATTCCTAACATTTATTTAAATATACAATTTGACTGGTTCCTGCATGTCTTGTTGAGAAAACAATATTGGAACGTTTTAAGAGTAATGTAATGATGTATACATGAAAATTTAATTAAATCTGATTTAGGGTACCTGTTCCACGAGAAGTAAGAAAACAAAAAAAGATATATTTTACAACTTTCCACATGCCTTTTATTTCGATAAGCTATTAGCATTCATTAAAAAAAATAAAGCACACACCAAAGCAACTTTTATGAACTGCATAAGAAAATTAGTTCTTTCTAGACCATTCACCAAGTTATTTCAATACCCCCACAACATCAAGATACGAAAGAGAGTATTTACTGTTTTGTTTACTTTTCACAAAAATGTGGTACACAGACCTGACATGCATACAGGAAAATACACTTGCCAAACTAACATATAATCAGTTATATTTTCACACTTGCACACACACACTCACACACACACACACACACACACACACACGTGCACACGCACACACACAGTTGCTCACTCTCAAGTAATCATACTTGCATATTGTCACACATCGGTTTGGAGGAAGATGATCAAAACTCAAAAAAAGCTTTTTGTTTGTTTATTCAACATAACTAACAAAGCAAGTTCTTTGGGCAAATTATCACAAGTGTGTTTATAATAATAATGTTACATACACTAAAGATTGAATTATTCAAAAATCTTTAATTGACACTCCTCCGGTATTTGTTTTTTTTTTTTTTTGAGTTGTGATAGCTTTCAAGTCAACAATACATACATACACATGAGCATAATTATGCAGGTTCAGATTTACGTGAATGGGGGGTTCTTGGAAAAAGCACATTTCAAATGAAAGACAAATGTTTTCATCATATTTGCATAAACAGACATTAATATTCTCAATGCTTCGTGTTGTTCACATTTAATAAATTCAAGATTGTAAGTATAACATATATGTTTAAAATTGTTAAGTTAAACAGTACTATGCCATAAAATACACCATTAATACTAAATCCACTAAATTCATTTCAAACATTGCCAATCATTTCAATATGGCATGGATTAAACAATGCGAAACAAAATATATTAGTTTAATATGTTATAGTGGAGTTTATAGTGACCCTTGAGCAACATTACTTGAAAAACAATTCCAGTCCCAATCTGGCACTGCATAACTATGTAAGTACACAAACACACAACACTAATATTTTGGACGATCATACTTTACACACCGCTCTAACACAAATGCTCTGTGAAAATACTGCTCTTAGGCAGGCAGATACTTTCCCTAATGTAAGACAAAAACACAAACATAACCACAAAGATACAAAGTAACAACAGAACATATTCCCTCTGCCTGAAATTTCAGATCCATATTTTATGAAATCTGAATGCAAGGTTCAGTTTAGAGCACTTACAGCAACTGTAGACCCGTTCTTTCCAACGCCCCCCTTTTGAAATTCAAGGCAATAGGAAGAAAATACTTGAGCATATCCAGAAAAAAATACAGCACACACTACGTGACAGAGCCTGAAGCCTTCGGTCCAGGGAATCTGAGTAAAAACAGTACAGTGCACTTTAATTGTAATATAGATAAAAAAAAAAGTCCCACTACAAGAAATCTAGTCTACTGATGAACTGCCTTCTGATGGACATTGTTCCACTATTCTGGAAACCAGGACACCAACAGAAGAGCGCTAAATGACACAATTACAACATTTCACTTTGCTGTTTCAAAAAGAAAAATGCTTCCTATGTAAATGAGATAATGACTCCTAGTTTAGTTGAAGTCCAAGTTTCATTTCAAAAGTTCTGTGCCAGAAAACCTTAAAAAAAACTACATTTCTAGTACAAGTTTACAAACTTGTAGAGAAATTGTACAAAAAATTAGTGTAATTATGAGAAAACAGTATACTTTTAAACCTTAATCTGGAGGGAACAAAACATTAAAATATTCACAATTATGTGCAAGTCAAAGATTCTGCCAAAAACAAACAGCACTAATTCAGTAGAATTTTTCATGCACAAATTCTCCAAAAGGCATAAAACCTATCAAGAAGAACAAGGCGATCAAAGAGTATAAAAGGCCCAAAGAATAATTTTATACAATAATAAATACCATGAAGTACACTTACTGAAAAGTCATTCCCATAGTGAATGTACTACTAAAAATGCAACCAGTTGAGTACTGGTTGAACTTCACCCTTTGACTACATTCTTTTTTTCCAAACTCAAAATAAACCACAACCAAGTGCAACAAGAACAATGAATAAAGACAACTTCAAACTACTACAGTAACAAAATTATATCCCAACAAAATCAAAGTTAAAAGGGCACCCACCAAAGAAATGTGAGAGTTCCTATTCAGCGCACCAACAGTAACAATGTCCTTAAAAAAGAATGAAAGAATCAAATGAAGAGAAACAGTAGCTGTATATCAAAGATACTGTTTTATTAAAATGTACAATTATATTCTTAAAGAACAATTCTACACAAAATCAACAGAAATTATTTTATAGAATATCATTATAATGTTAGTTATCATTACATGTTCATAAAACTGGAGTTCAATTCTACTCATCAACCATACTTCATAAAAATATGAGTTATTGTCAG
Source organism: Teleogryllus occipitalis (assembly GCA_011170035.1). Lineage (NCBI taxonomy): Eukaryota > Metazoa > Arthropoda > Insecta > Orthoptera > Gryllidae > Teleogryllus > Teleogryllus occipitalis. Next base: position 77,797 of record BLKR01000831.1, on the reverse strand, counting down.
GCAACATCACTTTAAAACTTGCATTAGCAATATAGAAAAGAAACAATATTTTTTTTTTTATACATGATCAGTAATAGGAATAACTATGCAAAAGAATATGCAGTTTGTAAGGACCGAATTAAAAAAACTGGTGACAACACAAAATCCCAGGTAGGCTTCATTTTGAGACAAGGCAAGATAAGACTGTGACAACCTATCAACCCCTCTTAGTATAGGTCCTAGCTCATTCAGCATGCTATCCATCAACTTCCAGAATATTCTAGGAGTTAAAATGGAGCATGATGTTTGCAACATCACCACCTAGTGTCATGACCTAGTAACTATTTATAAGCTCCCGTGAGCATCTCGTAGGGCAAGTTGAATAGCTTAACAATCAATACAAAAGTCTGTAGTCTAAAGCACAATATTAAATGAAAAAAATTAACAAGTGAATGTATTGGGAATAATTTTCTGTATTGCTCACATCGATTTGAACTCCAGTACTAATAAACTAAAGTATTGTAAAGGGCTGCAGTACTGATGGACATCTTAGAAAAAATAAATGAATAATGCGAATAACTTATACACATTACAGGTAAAGAACGAAATGAAGTTGTTTCCTCCAAATTGTATCAAAATCCCAGAATTTTAACAGAGAAGGTGATAGTCCAAAACTTGTTCCCAAAATCTTTCATTAATTCCCTACATCACACAGATAATTCCCACCGTTGTACCAGTTTCATTTGTACATTAACAAATTGGCTGCCATGTGAAGGCATATGATCTCCTCAGGAGAGTTAATTTTCTTTTCAAAGGAAACTGTACGGATCATGTGATGACGTCGTGCAAGTATGAAAATATTCAAGAGTGCTTGCGTTGAATTGAATGCATTCAAGTGATAATTTGCAGACAAGTAGACTTGTCTGCAAATTATCACTTTTCTTACCTAGAATGTTCATGAACTACATTTATTTCACTTTTTAGAGGGTAGCTAGTTTGAGATGTACAAGTAAATTATTCCATTCTTGTTCGGAAAAATACATTAGCACTGAGGGGTATTATAAGAAAGGGCGCTGTAATACCATGGTGCACAACAGAGTGAATGCATTTGGCAGTGAATGTGTTAAACTTGGTTGGCACAATTGAAATGATACACAAAATGAGAAAATGTATTTTACACAATAAATTCTTTCTCAAAGGATTATAAGCAATAGCAAATTTCAGTGTTATAAGGCAAAGTTTTTTTCATAAAAAAAAATGTCAAAATAAGTACTTTTTTAAATTTTTATCTCACCATCACCAAGATGCAATACATTTTTGTAGAAATATAAATGTAAATTTGTTTGTACATCTAAGGTTTCACCTCAACTTCACAAAAATTGTTTTCAGTTGGCAAGAGATAATGATTACAGACATGAGAACAAATAGGCATGAAATTCTTTGTCCATAAACAAAAATTTCATTTAATATGGAGAAAGAAGAGGGTTTTGGAAACTATGTAATCCACTCTTTTAAATAATATCTTCTTTACCTTGCTTCATAATTTTCAAATATAAATCAATCATAACTACAACCTTTGTACCAGGAAACATGATGCCCACACAATTACAGAGCAGATAGGAAGCAAAACATTAGACATTTGTACTGCAATCAAGCTTAACAATACTTTTAAGCAAAGCCTTTACAAGTGCACAATTTTTAGAAAAATATACAGAAAGGAAAGCTGGAAATATCTGATAGAAGCACTATAATTTTTTTTTCATATGAAGGGTTCGGGTGTAAAATCTGATAACCTACTCGGAAACACTTTCAAGATTTAAGTGAAGGAACGTTCTGATTCAAGAGGTGGTTTAAGTGGGTTGCAAACAAATCACATCATCCAGGGGTTAACTATGAGCCATAATTGAACAGTGAGTATAGCATTGTATGGGCAACAGATTGCAGGAGTCAAAAATTTTACATTCACAAAAACTCATTTTGAGGGTCATCATCTTATACATCCAAATCCTTCATATTCCGATATATTAATTTGCATTAAAAACACCAACAAACAGAAACAAATGAAAATTCAATGGGATAAATGTATTCAACAAAAAATTCTTAGTAATTTTAAATTTCTCAATTGAATAATGCTACTATTTCCATACTTTATAAAATTCAGCCTTTCATGCGCGATGCATTTTCAATTCTTTCACTATAAAATAACGTATTCAACAAGTCAATCATTCTCACAGAAAAAATAAATATATACTTATTTTTATCTCTGAAGCATCATTAGCTCAAAAAGGTCAGTGCTCAACAGTCATGAATTTTCCACTTTTTTGTTTAAAACATACAAACAACAAGGATTTGAAAAGATATCACAAGTATATTAAATATTAGCATGGCAACCCTAACAGCTATTTTCATATTGAAATTTTTTATTTGCACTACACAAGTTCATAATATAAGGATACTATAAGGATCTGGTTAAAAATAACACCCACTGATTCACCTATTTCTCTCATAACAATCCCAAAGAATCCAGGGGAAAATGATCAGTTCCTGACCAGTAGATTGAGACACCCCATTAGCCCCGAATAGTAGACAGTCAGTGGTCTAATATAGTGACGGATGGACAAACAGAAGGCCTGTCACACACCGGCTACCCAATTACTATGAAGAGGATTTTTTTAAAATGAAGGAGCACTTCCAAAATAAATTTTCTCTCATTCTCAACTAAAATATTGCAGAAAAAGTTCCAATCTTATTCAACTATTTTGGTTGAAAATAATTTATCTAAAAAGGATTCATACCATTTTTAATTTTATTATATATATATACGCACACACACACACAAAATTATTAGCAATTATACAATTATTTATTTAATGCAGAAGTATCACCCCACAAATTTTTAATTGTTTAAACAATTACTTATAAAAAATGCTCACAAGCTTCGTTCACCACACCCAGATTCTGCTTAATAGTTTTCAACAGTTCTCCTTTTCAACAATAAAATATACAATGATATTCTCAGTCAGGTACCAAATCAATAAAAATAAATCTTACTAATTTACTCAAATTATTCTCAACATTTATATGTTAGAGCAATTACACTTCAAAACTTTTCAAAAATATTCACACTGTTAAGAAAAGGGTAATGGTGTTTTAAAGATAAATGTACAATGAAGAGAGAGAAATCAATTAAACAGTTGTTTGGAATTTTAGCACACTAATTGTACTGAAGTAAAAAATTGTAATAACATCAAATCACAAGAAAAATGTCCATACAGTAAACTCTATATGACGGAGGGAATACTTTTAATAATAATAATAATAATAATAATAATAATAATAATAATAATAATAATAATAATAATGCTCTTTCTTTTACCATGTAAGTTGCTAGATTCAGATATGGCTGGAGGGGGGAAAAAAAAAAATTCTCTATAAAGAAAATATACATAGACAATTGAAAAATTGTTTTCTATAAAACAAATTGAACATTTCAAACCAGCCTTTTGTGCGGAAATTTAGAGAACCAACAGTATGGGATTCTGTTTCAAAATGAACCATAAAGAAATAGACAAATAATGCAAATGATGGTATATTCCAAAACTAGGAAATATCTTAAAAGTTGATTACCAAATTCCTAACATAACAGACATTTACAAATGCAGAACAAAATCGCATTTGTTTTCAATGAATAAGTGAATCAATTGACCTATCACTTCCATCTTTAGTTTTGCTGCCAACTACATACAATGGCTCATGGTGAGTGGTAAAAAAATAAAAAGCTTCAAAATTATTGGTTGAAGAATACGATGCAATCCCATTACAATATAAATTTACTTCAGCAAATTGCAGTTCATCTAGTTGGCCCCAATGCTTACACTTGACTAAGTTTGCAATGCAGCCAAAAAAGCCTTTTACTGAATTTTGTTTTTATTATGATGAGGCCACCTTGTATTCTTCAACTGATGAAATTACTGTATATATTGCACCACTTCCTGCTTCAAAATTGTTTGTTTGCTACCAAGCAACATGTCCACCTTCCTATTCACAACGATTCTTTACAATTTTCAATGAATTCATTGACTTGATACCCCTGTACCAGACAGCTTACTAAAATACTTCAATAATTTCAAAATTTCTTTCGAGTTTTTGCCAAAAACTAAAATTTGTTGGAGCAAAAATAATGAAAAAAATTATGCTGAATAGTTACCGACGGAAAATTTTGGAGCAAATCAAATTCAAGACAAAAAGAATGTATTGCATTATTAATGAAAATTCATTGCAATTTCATCCCAATTGTTTCCAATTTGTGTAATAAGAATTTTACTCAATAGCAAATAGATGTTTTCTTGTAATATTGGTAATTTGTCTGCTAACATGAGTATTTGTTAATGAAAACTTCTCTGAAATCAACAAAGCTGGTTGAAAACATTTTTTGAACACCAGGCATGCAATATAATCTAAACCCAAATACCAATCCTTGCAAAAAAAATTTAAACCCACTTTCAGCCTATAATTCATTTCCTGTTAGTAAGTTTTAAGTTCACACTCAATTTTATTTTATACTCACGATTCCTTTATGATTTTACATGCGAATGATTATGTAAAACAAACGTCTTTTCAGTTACGTTAATTGCTTGTAATTTGGAGTGTACAATGAAACACATTCTGAAACTTTGATTTATTAAAAAAAAAATTTTTTTCATACATGAATTGAAAAATTTTAACTCTCAATAACAGCAGTTTTAAAAGTTTATGATTCTACCTAGTTGCAAACCTACATGTCTTATGTAATTAATGAGATTTGAACCATCAATTCTTTTAATTTCAGGCATTTCAAATTAATGAGCTTTTCTGTTTACACAAAACGTGAAAAAGTAGCAAATTAGTACAATTGTAATTCTGCATTATCTGCATTGTTTATGATTAACATTTGTTTAAAATGTCCAATCTTTGAAAAGGAAATAAGAAGAAATTCAAGAATATTCATAAGAGCCTACACCTATAGACAGTTTATGAAGTTGCTAACCTATTGAAGATATTTGGATGCTTTCATCATGCGTGATCAAAGAAACAACCAACGTGTTACAAACTGTTTAAGCATTAATCTATGGCCAATGGGAAAAAAATGGGAAAGTCTCAAAGAATAGAATATTACCAACCCATTACTCCCAGTGGCCATTAATTTGTCCAGGACAGTTACAATCACAAGAAATTTAAAATTCACAAAAGAACATTATACACTAATGTGGAAGAATGACCTGAAAATAAAACAAATGCATAACCCAAACTCAAACTGCAAATCATTTTTAACATAGCATGCTGCCACTCAAGGATTTCAAACAAATGGCAGCACACGTATGGTAACTAACTGCACTTACAGCAACAGTGGAACCGTTTTTTCCCACTCCACCAGTAAATATAACATAAAAGTACTGGTACACATTTATTGATCCAACTATGATAGTGCTCACAAGTATTAGACCCTTCAATTGAAAATTAAGATAAGGAATCTGAAAAAAAATAAATAAATAGCAAATATTTCAAAATAAATAATATCATAAATTGAAATCAAAAATAAAAAGAAAATTCACAATTGATTTAGAAATGTTTCATGTGAACATACAAACATACGAACAGACCCTTTGTCTTGCACATTACATTTCTATAATTCACAATAAATAGCAAGGTTGAACTTCTGACCCTTGAATCACTCAAAGTTGTTTTTGGCATATTAGTCTCTCAATTGATATGAACATGTGATGTAATATCATCATGAAGCAGCCAAAATCTGTAAATTTCAGTTCTCCAATACGAGTTAGAACATACGTATCAAGATTTCACAACTCAAAAAACCAAAATTAATTGAATAGTTTGAAATAAATCTTCACAATACCTAAGTGCCGAAATAATTTATATGATATACTGATCAGCAGATAATTTTCTTTTTGAACAAATGTTCATACGCAAATGTCAAAAATCACAAACACATACATTAAAATTATTGAAAATAGTAACATGTTTTCTTTAGAAAATTGATTTAATTTAATGACGTTACTAATTACTTTAAAAGGAATATGAAAACTATTTTAAATGGTGTTTATTTCAACATCATTGAATTTCACTAACATATTTTGAGAGCAATTTAAAATTTCTAATTGCTTACATACACAATTTAAAAGCATGTAAATAATTTGTATCAGGTCACAATGGAAGGAAATACAAGAAAAACTGCTGTAATAAAGATAATTTTCATTTTAGCAAAATATAAATGTGTGGGTCAGAGTAATTGTGACAAGTTCAATTACTGAAAGAATCATATAACTGCATTCTCCCCAGTTTTCTTGTGTACATGCAAAAATTACACATCTCATTTTTCTCACTCGACATTCAGCAATATATTATTATATTATGAAGAAATCTGAAATTACTCCACATCATCATTTCAAAATGTTCTTAACAAATTCTAATACGTAATTTAGTAATACTGATTTATATTCTGAATCTTGTGTATCTACTGACTATCTCTTATTAAACTGTTTAACTGTTCCTAAGTCAAAGTCGAGGATTCTATAAATAAATTTAAAAAAAAAAACGTATTAACAATATTTATTACATTATTTATTATATAAAGAAATATGAAAAATATAATGACCTAGCTCATCCTTCAAGATACAATAATTTTGAAAAGAGTACTGGAGCATTGCATTCAATTAATTTTAAACATTTAAAAAAGTTATTCAAAATAAATAAAAAATAATAATAAAAAAAGACTGTTTATGGCTGTACTATAGATGTAAACATCGTTTAAAAAACACTGAGAAATAGATCTTCCTTTCTATTATTAATAGACCTCACAGTGTCCTTCAATAAAACAAAAAGAACATGTAAATTTATCTACTAGAAAAAAATGGTGGTTTCACATGTGCTCCAATTTTTTAGTGTTATTTGTTCCAATACTTTTATTTGTAAATGACACTTGTTAATGATCCATTGGAAAAATAACAATAAAATGTAATTTAAAACAATTATGAAATTATCCTATTCAAGTAGGAAAGTACCAACAAGATAAAGTCAATAATTTGTATTCACTACCTAACAATACACTTAATGAATTTATAACTGTACAATTATCTTCACTTATTTGGGTTTCTTTGAGAGATCTACGAACAACTTGCAACTTTTTGACTTTAATAACATTGTGCATCCGATGAAAATATTTCCAGACTTTCACAGCTGTCACTACAACTTGACTTAACAACACTATGAGAATAACTAACAAAGGTCAATTTTTTAAATAATTTAAACAATTACTCTGACCCACTTAATAAACAATACAAGTACTACAAGAAAGTCAGATTTTGAGGCAGGCATTCCAAGCAATTACTTTTATTAAGCCATGAAAGTACTAAATTACCCCACAGAAAAATTGATGAGAAATGACAAAAGATACTGTAAAAAAACACCTCAATTCGAAATGATGAATGGAAAAACACTCAATACACCACATTCCATGATTCAATACAGGTTACAATCATGATATTGCACACAAGAAACAGAACAGATAATTCTGAAATTTAATATTATGGTTTCTTTTTTGCAAATTTATGAATTGGATTTTTTGATAGTAAGTTCTGAAAAAGGATTAACATGTTTTACAGGGTGCACCATATGTTTGTTTCACAGGTAAAAAAACATACATTTCACTTGTAAAATTTAAGTTTTCTCTTTTTCATAACCTATTGTGAAAATCCAATTCCTAAAAAGGCTAAAATTACTCAGAAAAAACAAAAATTACTAGCTTTTCATACAACAAGACTTCAATGACAACACCAGAAATTGACTAACAACATCATATAACTTATAAAGCTGAAGCAAACAGACAAATTTCTCAACATTACACTTTCCAGAAAAAGAAAACAAACTCCCTGGACTACTTTCCAAGCTAACATCAAGATGTTAATAAGAGAACTACAATGGTTGATGAATATAAATTACATGAATTTTAATGAATAAATGTATGTTACAATGTATAAGAACACAATCATGCCAAACTTAGTGACAATTACAAGGTGATATAATCAGATTAATTCAATAATGTCTTCTACATGTCATCCACGAGATGAGTCTACAATTCAACATGCTTTAAAAATTAGAAGCAGCAATATGACAATTACAATAATTATTACTTCTCGTGTATATTTCAATTAAAAATATTCCATTACAGTTAAGAAACAACAATCTACTATCAAAAAGTTTTTCAACATTTTCAATCAACAAACCTTCATTAAATCATGCAATAACCAAGTATGATCATATATTTTCCTACCTTTGTCATCCACACGCTAGGCCCAAACACTGCCGAAATTAAATGAATGAAAATTATAGTAAATTGTGCTTCCGTAACATCAACTTTTCCAAATCTCAACGTTCCTGAACAAATAGATTATACAGGTTACAGTCTCCAAATGAACACAAATGAATGAATTAAGTTCCTTTAAATAGAATAATTTACTCACCTGAAACATATGTTTGCCAATGGGCACAATAAAATAAGGTCATAGCACAAAAACACTGGAAAAACATCCATGATGGGTAAAACCCCAACTGCACAGCTATGCATGCAGACAGTGCAACAAATACTGCAAAAAAAGATTGAGTTCTTTATGATTATTCTGGCAATCATGAAATAAATTTTATCACAAACACACTTGACTAACCTGTAGATATCGAATCACAGCCATGATCAAAAAGTTCTCCTAATGGACTTGATGTGCCAGTACGGCGAGCCTGTTTCCCATCTATTGCATCTAAACTCTGGTAAATAAATAATCCCAAGGCACAAGCAAAACATGCCCATCTGGGAGCCTAAAAAGTTACAATAACCGACACTAAATATATCCAAACACATAGTGAATAAAATTAGTGAACTTTCCCATGAATTCAACTGTAGTGTACTGTACCTCTTCCTTGGCATCAGGACTGTACCAAACAAGAATTAAGGTTGTCAATATATTAACAATAAGACCCCAAACTGTTATTAAGTTTGGAGCAAGCCACAGTGGCAATTTGCTGACTAACCAATTCCACCATGGTTGCAGCAAAGAATCTAGTAAACTAGTACTAGTGAAACTATATTTATGTTCACTAAGCCTCTTGAGTTGGCCAGGTGACAATAATCTCTCTTTGTACAGAAACATGGTCATCATTCTGATTACATACAAAAATAACTCAACACAGGTTAAAACACAGGATAAACAGTTCCTAACACTGAACAGCCACCAACAATTCAGAACAAATGCATCTTGTACCTATACTAAGCAAATTGACAACCACATGACAAAAGTGGTCATTATCTTTCATATGTGAAAGCTGAAGAGGCAGGACATGAATCGAGTAACTCACAACGTTTTGCCTAAATTATGCGAGCAATGCGTTACAAAACCCATCAACACACATCCCACTACTATCACACGTCTCAGACCACAGGACGTGACGTCATAATATGCAACTGAGAACATAACCCTCGAAGACAATTGAAGACCATAGTGCGACTCGGTGCGACTTTGCTGAGGCATTAAGCTTATAATTTGTTGTGGGTTACATGTGTCTCGTCAAATGCTGTACTCTTTGCGTTCAGAAATTACGCCGCACCTATGTGCCTCTTCATATAGATGTTTGATTCAGCTTATCCACGTGTACACGTTTTTGTTGGATCGTGAGGTGGTTTACTTTCAGGGTTTAGTCTAACGGGAAAGTGGCATGTTCGAGTATGAAAATAGTTTTTTCTTGAGTTTATTGTCGATAAAAAGAATTGAAAATCACTAGTATATTTAAGTTTAAATAAAATGAAGTAGTGCAGCTGTCTCTGACTGATTTGTAGTGTATTAGTCACCTTTTGACAGTTTTCGTTGATTTGGAATCACAATTCAATTTCAAACCTAATAAATGAACGCTGAGTACCATTAATAACAGTTTAATGATTACATTAATTATTAAGTGATGCAAATGCAGTTTCAACTTGCCGCTTATCGTTTTCGACATTCATTTAATAATTTAGAACAAGTCTAAGTTGAACCGTATGAGAGATCTCATTACTTCTTTCAATATGAAGCGTGTATTAGAATGGAACAGCGTAACAACGATGGAAGAGAGATACTGCACATCACGTCACTGCAAATACATTCAAATAAATTTGCAATTCTAGGAATAAACAAGTCTCTCCTGAAGGAATATCAAAGGAATATCTTGTAACAAGCCAAAATAAGTAGTGTTCTTAACTCGGGAGAGGTCGCATATGCTAGACATCTTAATGCGGTCGCTGTGGGTCAGGATGACTCGCAAATTTCCTAGAACTTTGTCTAGATTTTAAATGATTTGTATTTTCAGATGTGAGACTTATATATCTTCGCGTTATGTATCATTATAACTTATTGTCATTATGCATAGTGGTTTATTTTTAATAATAATATAAAGTACATGTTAAATATTTGTACTATTGCTGTGCGTGTGTCAAAATTGAGAAATGATTTCAAGGCCAAGTATCAGGGAACAGGTTTTATGATGGATTTTAAGAAACAATTAAATGTACTTCACATTTATACATTCAGTTTCATTTAAACACATTTCAGGCAGTCATCACAGGTGTCTCACATAGTGGGCAGTAGTTGAAGGTCTCCTTGCCAGTTCTTGGACACTTAACACATCTTTCTTTTTCTAGAACTTCCTTGATATTCATTTGCATTTTGACGACACGCAACTGGTTCCTTTAGTAGTTCAATAATGCCATTTCTTAGTTTTCTGTTGAGCCCTAACTCAAACGAGACTTGACATGTAGTTTCACTATATAGAAGCGCAGCTACTTCAAATACTTTCTCCTTATTATCCCAAATTCCCTTCTTTGTTATTACATGCAGACATGATCTACGCATTCATTGCTCGTGTATTTGGAATATTATGGATCACTGCCAAGGACCATCTGTTGCTCCTTCTAGCCACAGAAAAATTATACGACACTAGTAGCGGTTCATGGCGCTGTTGCAGCGATGCACAACAACCAGAAATTTTCGGCCTATGTCCCTTAACATTGAAAGTTGACATTAAAAAGAAATCATTTTAATAACGTGCGAGTGATCTGCCTTCGAATGAACTTATTATCTACAAGCGTTAACAGACGAAGAGAGGCCCCAGCGAGCGTCCGAGTGGTGAATTCATCGATGTAGTTGGATTTCAGCTACAACCACCGGGTGTCCTGGCGTACAATACGAGCCTAACTTTGTACTATCCCATACTCTTCCTAATGTGTTGCAAATGATTCGCAACACGGACACGTGGTGCAGCACCTCTCAAGCCCGGATGGATTTTAGCCACCGAGGTATATGGAATTAAGAAAATAGACGGCACAGTTGCCAATACTGGTATGCCTCGTGGACGAGTTATGCGTGATTGCGTGAATTACGGTGATTAGACGTAGTCAAACGTCATTTATTATATTACACAAAGTATTAAACAAGAAAATACTCAAAATATTAATTTATCAATATAAAATTTGCCCAAAATATGTAATAACATTTGTTTTGACGCAAATATTTATTTTTATGAAACTTAATCAATATCTGTTTTAGTTGATGTGCAATTTGATGTACGAAAACCATTGGGTGCTTCTTGAATTTCCACCGAACTTTAACCGCTCAAGATTAAAGGGGAAAAATATGTTTTTATCTGAAAGTCCGAGCCCTAGGAATGACCCATGTCTGCAACTACCTGGTTCGTGCGGCACCAGCCACCACAGCCGGCGACTGTGTCCACTCCGCCCTTCGTTGCATCGTAGAACGTTATAGTCTTTGGTGTCCTCTTGTCTCTTTCACGAGAGTAATTAGTTTGTACAGTTTCAATGTAAACGTTAGTGTAACCCACTATCTTCTGGAGAAAAGCATCCGGAAAGAAGCACTGCCTTGCCTCCAGTGGCATGTTGATCTTCGCGTCGCCCTTGCAACCTGGAAGATGAGTAATGATGTTATGTCTCCTGGTGCGCAATGACCCAGATGGTTCGGCCATTTTCCATTTAGAGGTATCCTTTCCAATGTAGCAACCCCTGTCATTTAAAGAGAATGTCAACTTCTGAAGTCGCGTAATCAAAAACTGCATTTTCATCGTCGCTGTCGCTGTGTCCTGTGTCGGTATCGTGATCTTCATTTTCTCGGTTTTCTTCTTCGCACACATCACTTCGAAGATCACCCTCTTCACCACCTGAAGCATGTCACTGTCTGATGTTACCTCGGCCAAAATGTGAAGTATTCTATCCACCTCTTTTCGATTCATTATGAAGTCCAAATGCTTCACAGTACGGTCACGCACTGAAAAGACAGAAAATTATTGAAATATATGTAGAAACGTTAACGGTCGTGGAGGGTCACAGTGACCAGCAACGACGGTTCCCTACTGCCCTGTGAAAGCAATCTGAGAAACGTCCACGCAATAATGAAGGGGGGGGGAGATGGTAAGAAGCTACTGCAATCGGCACATCTCTATTGTAACTGACCAGAGAAACGCAGAGAAGGAAATATCAGCTACGAGTCTTGCTAATCCACGCGACCAGACCCAGGTTAAAGAGATTTTAAGCAAGACCAAACAATGGGTTCCCTCGTTACTTAATAAATTGAACATATGCAACTAATTTAAGATGAAAACCTATTAAATTTATAAGTTTGAAATTAAAATAAATTTACGAACTAAGAAAACTTGTTAAAAATGATTAAGAGCCCTTGTTCAGCGGGGGCTCTAAATACAGGTACGTGTTCATTATTGCAACATGATACACAGGGAGAAATGTTACAGAAATATAGATTAAAATTAATGTGAAATAGTATTATGAAATTAGTTTATGTTGTGCATTATTGCATAAGTACTGTTTTGAAAACGAGCGACTTTAGGAACGAGTTAGGCAGTGATAATTATAAACGAGTTGCATACGCTATTTTTTTGTGCAACAAAATTATATATTTATAAAATAACCCAAATAAATTTTGGAAACAAATTTCGAAAGCAATTTTGCAATTGGCTACGTAATATATCGGTATTATGACGTTACGAGGGCAGGGAGGGCAGGGCAGAGGGTGAGCGCTGAGACCGGGCAGGGAGGCAAGTGCTGAGGACGGGCAGGGAGGCTGTGCCATAAAATGTCCTTTTATGAACGACTTCTTGCAAAGGAAACGTCCGTTTATAATGCTGGTATACAAATAAGGCATGTTCACCTGCGTTCGTATACTATTCTAAATTTATTGGATGTTTCAAAATGCCTTCACACGCTACATGCTATCAGCTTGGAAGTGCAATGCGGGCTACTAATGCAGGAATTGATCTCTATTTAATATAGTTGGGGCCTATATACAAATTCGTGGCTACATAAAGAAAGCTGTAAGCTGCATTTGTTGTTCTATTAAAATTTCTTGTGCCATTTGAATCCGCGAAAACTTTTGTGTAGTCGCCATAATCGTACATCATTTGTATATTGATTTGGAGTCATCTAAAGAAGAAATTGCTGCTTTGCATTTAAAACATCATTACTAGGGAACGGATTTTCATGTAATTGCATATTTTTACAGGAACTAGATACCCGCATTCAATTATATTTTCTAGAGTTTACAAGACATTCTGAATGAATTGGAACTATTTTTATTTTACATATTTTTACATATTATACCTATTACGACACATTTTTACATATTTCGCTACATTTTAATATATTCATACGTCGAAACGGAACATTCCAGATTCGCGTTTGCAATATTTGTTACGGAATCATCTTTCTTACAAATCAGAAGTAATGCTGCTGCGCTTCTATTACCACCATATCCCCCCCACACACACACACACACACAGCTTACTGCGTACTTGCAAGTCAAGGATGAGCGGATTTTTATGAACAAAAGTAATTTCAACCGCATGCTTGCTCACGTTTCAAACAGCAAATTCGTTACTCGATAGAAAACTAACAAATATTTTTTACAGGAAATTGTCTTACCGCGTTGTTCAATTTGGAGGGTGGGATATATACCCTTTAACTCGCTTCCCTAGGATCCATCACTCGCTATACGGTACTACTATTCACTTATACACTAGCTCGTAAATATTGTAATATATACTATGAACGTATTTTATATTTCGAATAAAATTCTTATATGTGGTGAAGTCTAGTGTACAATTACTTCAGTAGAGACAGAACCTACTTTCAATCACTCCAAATCCTTAAGAACTGATCGCAGACGTCCTATGGTCGGAAAATGCTTGTAGAGAAAAATTTTAAACACAATCATGAATATTTGTTTTACATATTTTCTATTTTTCTTACATGTTTTGGAAAAAATAAGAACATGTGTGTACATATTTTACATTTTTTATTATAATAAAATCTAGTCATTATAATTTAATTTAATTCTTTAATTTAATGTATAATTCACTGAAATTAATAAATGTATCCACATTTGATTGTTACGTCGTTCTGTATTTGGAATGGAATTTGTTAAATTTTCCTTTATTAAAAAGTAGCACAATTTTTGCCATATTTTCGGAACTATTCAAACGCCAATTTATTGAAAGAAAAAAGATGCCGATATTTGAAAAACGGTAAGTTTCTTGTTAGATGCCTGTTGTATGTCAGATCGTTCGTACGGTTGAACCATGGTAATTGGGCCGTTGCGCTTCTCTAGATCTCAGTTTTGACATGAAAACTGCTTGAACTACGAGTGATAGTGAGGCGCATCACGCGAACCGCCTTTCTACTCATTAGAGAGCGACATGGATGAATCGCGTTGGAAACAACTAAAGACATCATAGCGGATTGCGAGTAGCCGCAGTAGTTCGTCTGGGCGAGTGCGACCTCAAGTGTGAATGGGAGCGTAACAGAACTTTAGCTCTCACTGAGAATTAAGCGATTGGAGCTCAATGGTGGCTTGTGAAGAAATGTTCATGGCTGTCGTAGGCATGAGGTGAAGCAGAGGGCCAAATGGATTAATTCTAAAAAATAAAGTAAAACACAAATAATCCGTAGTATACTACAGTGAGTCACCTAAATAATATATTCATGAGGTTTTTTTGAATAGTAATAAGTTGTTTCGTAAATGAACTGGCGGATCTTACGTAAAAGTGCTTAGTGATTGATTTTAATGCAGTTTTAGTGCATTTGGGGAAGAAATAAAAGAAACTAGTGGTGCTGCAACAGTGCACCTGTCTCGCATTATTGTGAACGGTTATGTAAAATTAATTTGATTTGATTTTCCATACGTACAAAATACCCAGGAAAATAGACGCAAACAAGATACAAGGAGATACCCTCGAACTTACAGGAGCGAGAAAGTTAACTAAAGAAAACAAAATTGACGAAGCGATTGAAATAGTCATAAAAAAATCAAGAAAGCAGTAGACATAATCCCCCCAGCCAGAAAGTTCGCCAAAAAATGGTCCAACAAAGAGTGCTACAAAGAAAGAAAAAATGTACTAAGTGAATTACTTGCTTACAAGAGAAAAAAACAAGAACAAAGGCACAAGTATGCGAAGGCTCGAAAAACATACAAGCATCTTTTCAAGGAGGAGAAAAAAAACACCAAAAAGAGGAAACGCTAAAACTGGAAGAGGAAGCTAAAAATAACCCATTCATCGTTCTGAACCTAAAATACAAAACCCAGAATGGATATATACCAATGAAAACATGGAAACAATACTTTAAAAGAATATCAGATCGAGAGGGAACGCAACAACCACTAACTCAAGAAACGCCTGTAGAAAGTACAGAACCATGGGAATCAATCACAAAAGGAGAGGTGAAGAAAGCAGTCAAGACCTTTAAAGACGCTGCAAGACCAAACGAAATACGCAAAGAACACTTGATAGAATCATCCGAGACTCTCTGTGAACTATGGACAGACATCTTCAACAAATGCGCGAACATAGGGACCATCCCGTCAAGGTGGAGAGAGTCCACAATTAAAGTCGTATACAAGAGAGAGGGGACTGCAGGGACCCAAATTCCTTTAGAGGGATCGCACTGAAATGCACATCTTTCAAAATGTTAACCAAACTAGTGATGTAAAGAATAGCAAGCACACTAAAAGAAAAACTACCCATCAATTTGGATTCCGGGCAGGAACATCAACAACAACCCCAATAAAACTGCTTATAGAAGATGCAAAAGAGGCTCAAACAAAAAAGAAAATGGTCACCATTTCCTTGGATTTCTCAAAAGATTTCGACTATCTCATTAGAAAATGGATAATAGATAGACTAAAAGATACACTACGAGAAAGAAATGTATGGACACGACTAATAAATGAGATTTTAAAATTCAATATCATCAAAATAAATGATAATCTCTCGAAATCGGAACCAATAATACAAACCAACGGAGTTCTACAAGGAGACCCGCTAAGCCCACAGCTATTCATATTAACATCTGCAGCGATAACCGAAATACCCCGAAGTAAAGAAGTAAAATCGTATGCATTTGCTGACGACATAGTAATAGGGGCAGATAACATAGAGAACCTCCAGGAAGCTCGCTTGGAGCTCATAGCGAAGTCGCTAGACTTTCACCACTGAAGTCCAGGTTCGGTTCCCGTCGATCTCATGTGAACTTTGTTCCAACAAAACGAGTTTGGCTGCTTCACAATGGTTAGTCTATCCCCTGTGAAGTGTCCTAAACCCTAACCCATTCTATTTCCTTCCCACTTCTGGCCGCTGGGTAGTGACGTATGAGGCGCGTATACGAAGATGCTACCTGGCGGTCCTCTTGACATCTGACTGCGACGAGACTGGACACTAGATGTAAAATAAAATGTTAACAGAGGATTACTCCACAGAACAAGCGCTCAACGCTCGTTAAGGGGATAGAAGACGCGTTGCGTCAACATAAATGTAACAATTAAAAAAAGCCATGAATAACATCGTAAGTTAATGCAAAAACCACAACTTCCAAATAAACGAGGAGAAATCAAAAGCTATACATAAATATATGATCCCTTTCTTAGTTGACTTAATTTACAAAACATAGTAAGACATTTTCACATTATTTGTGTTTATTTAATTCTTCAAAAAACGTTTCGCCAATGTTCACGTATTGGCATCATCAGGCTGTGAAAATAATGACGTAACAAATCAATTAAACTAAAACAAGACAACTAATTACAATCTTCAAATATTAAAATATGAATACCTTACTAACCTTCTATAATGAATATAGTTTCAAAAGTTTTCAGAAGTAAAAGTATTTAATTTAACCGCCACAACTGTGGACACCATTGATAAAAATTTACGAATTCTTAGATGAATGACACTTGTTTACAAATCTATACAAAAACATGACCTTTAATTACAAATAATAATAATAATAATAATAATAATAATAATAATAATTATGGATGCAACGGGAGTACGGTGAAGTAAATTTCTTTCTCTCACAGTTCCTGACAGGCCACGGCTACTTCAGAGACTATCTCTACCGCATGGGGAAGGTTACATCACCCCACTGTAATTACTGCATAAATGAATTAGACACCGCTGAGCACACCATTTTCCAGTGCACGAACTGGGAAAGAGAACGCGATAGGCTGGAGGAAAAGACAGGTAGCCTCACGCCAGAAAACACGGTGGAAGTCATGATGAAAGATGAGAAGTCCTGGAGCGCAATCTCCCACTTTATAGAGAGCGTCCTGCGGACAAAGAAGAACGAAGGCTGTCTAGACAGTAGTGTATAAGAGGGGACAAACGCAGTGACACCCATCAAGAAAGGCCCCAACCCGAAGTAATGCGAAAGCGGTTCCAGGTTGGGGTCAGAAGAAGAAACAGGTGGTTGTTTTTAGTGCGGTCGCCTATCATGAGGTAATCCCACACTGTTGAGCAACCGGTTTTGCTCTTCGCCATTCGAAGGTTTTTTTCAATCTGTAAAATATATATATATATATATATATATATATATATATATATATATAATAATAATAATAATAATAAAGCTCACCTTTAAACTCAAACATTTCTTCCATATACGGACCAACTTCGTTAAAACAAATGGTCACTTGACCACTGAGCCGCAAACATTTGGTCGACCAAAAGCGTCATTAGAAGGGAAGGGGAAACAGAGCTGAGGTGATTTCAAATTTTGATGAGAGGAGCTCACAAGTAAAACCAGAGCAATTTTTTTTAAATATAAATTTCTGGTATTTAAGTTGTTAAGCCAATACAGAAAATGTTTGTAATTATAAATTTGTTATTAAGTATCATTGGTTTTATTTGTCTTTTATGCTAGAAAGAATACTATAATACACATTTGTAAATTGATTGGATTCTACTTGTGTGTTACATACATCACTGAGTGTAATATTTAGAGTTTCCATTCTAAATTCAATATCTTTGGATTGACAAAATCTATGTTGTGATCCTTCTTTATTCTGTGCTGAGTTAATGAATTTGGTTGGAATGGAATGTTCTGATATTCTGTTTCAAATTACGTTTTGTTTGACCTATATATTTCACCGAGCATTCAGAACATTTTAGTAGATAAACTGAATTTTGTTTTTCTGATAATGGAGTAGGGTCTTTAACATATCTGATGAGATTTTTCTAATTTATGACACTTTAGTTTCTAATAATTTTTTGACTTCATGATTAATGGAAGATATGTATGGAATATTAAAAAATATTTGATTTGAATTGTTATCAGTATTGTTGGAGTCAGAGTTAAGCTTTGAAGAATTTCTGTCTTGTGACTTACTCTTTAACCTCCTGCAAATATATATTTCTATACATTTTTCAAAGGATAATTGTTCTTCATTAACAATCTAAATTCTTTTTCTAAATTGGTTGAATAAAATTACCTGTGTGATAATACATGGACTTTGTGAATTAAATTGTTAATTATATATATATATATATATATATATATATATATATATATATATATATATATATATATATATATATATATATATATATATATATATTTATTTATTTATATATAGGATGATTTGATTTGAAGTTAAGTACTTGTCCTGAATATATACTTTTAGTGTACCAGTCAGTGATAACTAGAGCTGTGATTTACATGCAATAAAAACAGAGAAATATGCACATATATATGTAAATATATTTGGAAATATATGCAATTAAAAAGGGAAAATATGCAAAATTGTATAATGTAATGTTTAAGAGTAAAAATAAATAAAAAGTGTAATGTGGAAAATATGTTTACAGCAAAAAAAGATACAAAAATCATAAAAATTGTTACAAGCGACAAACATTAATTGAAGGGCTTAATTTTGAAGAACACTCATTACTTAGGAAAATAATGGAATGCAGTTAATGTACATTTCACAAAATAAATAAATAGGTATTGCAACAAAAATATAACTTTCTCTCAATTATAAAAAAATCTAGACCACAATAATCAAATACCTTAAAACTTGAAAATCTTGACTTGATGTGTTTCACTTGTGAGCCAATGATATTCGGTTAAAAGAGAAATGTTAGTAAATTGGAAAAAAATGGGACTTACCTTGAACAAAGTCTATTGATCACTTGCAAAATTATTGCAATTACATACAACCACCTTTTTCAAGTTCTCAAACTCGAATGTCTCTTTGGCCTCAAAATTGCTCTAAACCGGCTGAATGACCGCTGCACATCAACAATCAACAGGTAACTAAGACAGAACATCGTTTTTTAGTCAAAGTAGTTGGAATAGTACCTGGCTTCAGCCAAGTACCTCACCTTGTGACAACTGGTTGGGAAGGTAGAGGTCAGAGAAACTTGTCTTAAAAACATCCACACGACTTGGGGCTTTCAAGAATATTTTCTTGGCAGTTGATATCAACTGATGAATATCTGGGAATTGAAATCCCACAGTTTCTGCAACATGATGAAAAGCGTGAGCAAGGCAAGTTGGATGAAATTTAGGGGAAAAATCTTTTATCGCAGTCCTTGCTTTTAACATGTAAGGAGCACCATCCGACAGAAATAGTAGAACCCTTTCATGCTGAACTCCACTTCGTCAAAGAACACTCATCAATTCATTGAAATACTTCACAATGAGGGGTAAATATTCTCTATTTGCAGATGAGGGGTGAATATGCAACAAAAATATGCAAATATGACCCAAATATGAAAAAACATGCAATTATGGTGATATATGCAAAATAAAAATTGCTTAAATTGATTTTAAATGCCTCAAAACATATACAATTTGTTGAAACAGGATGTATTCGTTAACAGAAAAAATATACACATGCATATAAATCACAGCCCTAGTGATAACACATGAGTCTGTCCTAATTGCAGTGAAATATTAAAGAAAGTAATTTGTTATCTTTTTCTGTTTCTAATGTAAATTTTATAGAAGAGTGATAATTATTGAAACAAGCAAAAACCTTTTTCTATTTCAGTGTTTTCTAGTATCAAAATTGTATCATCAATGTAGCTGTGATAAAATAAAACTTGTACCTCTGATAAACAGTTTTTTCTTATTTTCTCATAACTAGCTCCGCAAAAATAGTGCGTAAGTGCTTAATGGCCCTCCAATCAGAGTACCTTCTCTTTGCATAGATGTTTTTTCATTAAACTTGAATACTATATTATTTAATATTCACCTGATTGCTATTTGTATCTCATCTTTTCGTATTTTACTTTTGTCGTATTATCGTCATATAAGTAATCAAGTACTTCATAAATCAATTCACGAGGTATTGATGGATACATACTAACTAATGGCACTAATCTGTGTTTTTCATTTAACTTCAATTTCGTAATATTTTCTAATCACCATATGATATGCAAAACAAACAAGAACGATTCTACAAACCGAGCGACACTTGTGTCTGTAAACTGTGACCAAACCTGCAAATGATACGACATTGAATTGTGCAGGAAGATAGGAAAAACGATTAGCCAGTACGCCCAGGAGTGCTGGAAAACTGGGAACATAACCCAGACCTAACCAAATGCAGACTGCGCATGCAGCTCCGAATCCCAGCGACAGCTGTCAGTGATAAACAGACTACGGGCCGCGCGCGATCTTTCCTTCCTCTTCCTTAACCTATCCTCATATCTTACACACACTAACACTACACTATCACACACGTTGGGAGACCAGTCGGGATCTTAGAGGTTATCCCGACTTGGGCGGTGCGCCACTGGTGGGAGATACCTGGTTGAGGAAAATTCCTGCAAGCCGACGTAGGTCGGTGCCGCATCTCGCCAGCCAGTAGAGTAAGATCACCGTGATCTCCTACGATAGAACATGAACTACATTTTACGGGACTAACAATCTCATCACTTGACGCGCTCGGAATCTCCAATCAATCAGGAGGAGGGGGACAACTATATCTCCAGGACGGCCTATCCATTGAACATTTTATTCACACAAGACATTTTAGTTGTACAACAATTTTCTTGAGTATTTGAAATCAATTTTTCACCGGTTGTAGGATGAATCGACTCCATTGGCTGCATTTTTCGAGGTATTTTTGTACATTTATAGCTATGCAATATTGGATTTTTTAAGCATTGAACATGTTTAAAGAATTTTCAGGGCGTTTCTATAAAGGTATCCTGTCTAAATTAGCCACTTTAATTTGAAAGCCTGTACCCCAAATTCCTCCATTAATGTAAAGGTATGCAAGGTCCGATTTCCATTTTTTGCGTAGTTTTTTATTAGTTTAAGAATTTTTTAAATATTTTTAATTAAATTGTTTCTCGAATGTCGGAATGGACGCTCAAAATAATGCCATAGGTCTTATTATCGTTAAAATCCCTGATTTTTCAAAACTTGCAAAAGTTCAAACTTTTTTTCGGCGTCTTTCTACAACTAAGAGTTGTAGAATGTACTATGTACTATTTGTACTTGTACTATGTACAAGATTGAAAATAAAGACATTTTTCGTTAATAAAATCTGTTTTTCAAAGACATCTTAAAATAACACCATGTCCAATTTTTCGAAAGTATTAGTTTCCGCGTAAGTTTGTATGAAATTTAGGTAATTTTTAAACAATTATTTTCTCAAAACCTACTCAATTGGTTTTCTTAAAACCGACTAGATTGGATAACCTCGTACCTTAAACATCGATCTCCGTACTGGCACGAACACCGAATACCGTTCTGACACGAAAGGATATTATTTACTTATCTTTCCAATTCTTTGCCAATTGAAAATGGGTACCCACAAGGTTCGATCTTTTAGCGTTTTCCATTCGCCGCACTTGGTGCGCACCCAGTGCGCACTTAGGGCAGCTTTCGTGTTCCATTTGACCGCTAGGGCGCACCAGTGCAAAGAAGCGTATGGTCCATTCGCACAATCACACGGAAACAGGGCTCACTCGGAGCACCTTAAACTGCACTGGCGATCACGTCAGTGCAATCCAGTGCACCGGGTCATTGTGAGGTTAGGTACGGAAGCTATCCATGCGGATTTGGATTCGTGGTGAAATTGTGAAGGCATTTGAGGATCTTCTGTCACGCAGGGATACTTCGAATAATGGAGTATATATTTTGCAAGAAATGTCTTAAAATAATTTTTGTGACTCGCGAAGTTCGGAAAATCAGTTTGTGTTTTCCGAAAATTTAAGCTTGAATAACTTCATGTTAACAAATCCAGTGCTATTGAGAAACCAAAGTGTAGGTACGTCTCAATTTCGAAACGCTAATAAAATGAAAAGAATAGTGACCCATACAAAATCATTCAAATACATGTGCCAAGAAATGTTTCTCACACGCCCATACATATACCAGCGGAAATGCTCATTCAAATGAATAATATGCAATTAGCTGATGATATATAACACAATTTCTAGGTCCCTCAATTCAGTCAAACCTCAAATGGAATGCACATATAACAGAATTAAACAATATTTTAAGTTCGTTATGTTACGCATTCAGAATTCTTTCAAATTCTGTCAGTCTTCATGCAGTTTGTTGCGTGTATTTTGCAAATGTACGTTCCCGCCTGAGGCATGGCATAATATTCTGGGGAAGCTCATCCTTTAGTACCCAGACACGTAGATTGCAAAATAAAATTATCCGAATAATTGAAAAATGCCATCCACATGATCCCTGCAAACCTCTTCTCATTGAGCTTGGAATTTTACCGTTGCCTTGCCAATTTATTTATGAATCTGTAGTATTCGTCAAAACTGACTTTCTTAACGGTCGGAACATATTTTCATGTAATACTGATATTTATAATTACAACACACGTCGTGGAAATCATGTTCATCAAGTGTCAGTATCAACAGCTCACTACAAGAAATCCACATACAATACATGTTCGTTACTTTACAACGCATTGCCAGATGCATTGCCAGATATATTATATAAAATACCTGATTTTTTATCAATATCGATTTTCCCCGAAACTTTTTTGTGTGTAACTTTTTTGTATAGGTGGGCAAACTATAATTTTTGGTGGGCAAACCTGGGCAAACGATGGGCAATCGATATGTCAAGTTTGGTCGAAATCCCAGATTTTTTCCGGCCAGCGTGTAGTGGCCCGAAAATTTGTTTTGCGTCTAACATTTTTTCTGGGGGTGGGCAAACGATATACCAAGTTTGGTTAAAATCCCAGATTTTTTCCGGCCAACTTCACGGAGGTGTAGTTTTCGCGTAATTTCTGCTAGAAATTAATACAATTTATAAAAAACTTCAAATACCGCCCCAATTTTTTCTTTCTCCAAATATTTTCCAATTCTTCCAAAACGCTCCAATTTTTTCAATTCTTTCTTCAAATATTTTCCATTGCTAAAACTAAGGAAACTTAAAAGAATGGCGCGGTTCTAATTTTCGTTGAACTCTCTGAATCGCGAAAATTAGAAATAATGCGAGAAAATGTGTGCCGTTTAGGCTTCACTATTTTCTTCACTAAAAGGATTTGTTTAACTAGTATAGTCAAAGTAGTTCAGGTAGTACGCACTGGTTTATGTGTAAATTATTATATTTCGCTTTCATGAGCCATTTGGTGTACTCGTTGTTTGTTTTGTTGTTTTAAATATATTTCTCATTCAAAATATCTTTACAATTTCTTCCCGAGAATCATGGCTGTAAAAATGTTGCTACTTCTTCGTGGGAAGAAACCCCAAACGTAGATACACCACCAGAACAACGTTAAGCGGATTTTGAATTAACAGTCGTTCACAGTTGGCTGATAATGAACGTGCTGTCCAGCGCCATTTAGTCATGTATTACATTTCATGTTTCACATCCGCGTTCTAATAGTAAGGAAATAATCCAACCTTCAGATATGATTCGTACCTTCAATAAATTGGCTGAGAATTGTGTTTACCTCTTGCTTAAGTAGACTCTGAATTTTTTAAATCTATTTTAAGCTCACTTTAATTAAGAGTACTCTATGTAGCACTTTTTTTAATACGAATATATGACCCCAAGTGAGAATTATTCCTTCCGTTTTCGCCTCCATTTTCAGATGATGTACTCAGGTGATGGTGACTGGTGAGGTAAATACAGTCAATGACATAGACTAAATATGTAATTAACATACAATTACGCGCGCGCGCCCACACACACACACACACACACACACACACACACACACACACACACACTAACGGCTGGTATGCCTCAACGGCATCATAGTTACCTCCGCAGCATCGTTTACCAGGAGGTCCTAGGGTTCGAGACCCAATAGTGGCGAATTTTCGTTACAAGCTGCCTAGCTGGGTTGAATTCACGGTGAAAGACCCTGTCGAATTCCACCCATGTTTGGAAGGAATACGGTTTTCTACGGGCCGACTGCTCTCATTGGTACTTTTTCATGGTTTCTCCTATCATTACCAAATAAATGACGGAGCAGTACCCTAAGAAATGAGCCACGAACCCTACCTTTCCTTTCCCCTTGCACACACACACACACACACACACACACATTCACATGCACTACACTGACATAGATAGAGAGGCCAGTCAGGAGCTTAAATTTTGCCTTGTCTCGAGTGGGGCGGTGCCAAGCTCAAGGAGCTACCTGTATGAGAAAACCATAAGCCGACGTGTAGGATGGCGCCGGATCTAGCATTCCAGCTGGGGAGGAACACCACTATACCCCTGGATAAAAAATAATAAATAAGTAAACAAATAAATAGATTGACGCTATAATTAAATTACAAAAAATATCAAAGGCAATATCACGAAATATATCTGTAAATTCCAAAGCACGAGTGATATTTCAGAGGATTATTTCACGAATGAAAACATAAAAATATAGTTAGTAATAAATCTTAATATCATCAATATTTTTAATTATTACTACTACGAACACCAACATATTAATAGAAGGTACAGTAGCATCGGGCGTGATGTCAAGGCCATCTGTACAAATTAGCCAAAGTGAAATCAGAATATCACGCCAACAATGAAAAGTATTCGTTTCTTAAATTAGTAACATTTTTAGGATAATTATTAACTCACGAACAAAACAAAAAATGAATTTAACACCTTTATTAATTTTATATTTAATCAAATGAGCACCCCCTGAAAAGTGCAGTTATTGAAATTATACGTTGCCGGTGAAGTTTTATTGGATTCTAGAGCTGAATTTGTGGGTTTCTGAGTTGCGTATTTTGTTCTGAATTGAAGAATAGTATTCCTTATTTAATTACAAATACCGTTTTAAAGACGAGGCATTCCTCGTGACCCCGTATTGTAATAGCTTCTTGTTCTTGTATTCCGATATGGACCACATGTGGAATATTATTGTCGAGCAACTTAAATTGTTAATAGTTTTTTTTATGTGTGATATCCAAACCAACTTTTTGAGCAGAAATATTGGTTCATTTAGAAACTCATTCCGAGTAACAAGACAATTCCAATGCCACAAAGTAGATTTTAGGCAAGAATGATTAGACATGAGAAAGAGACGATCCGTTTTCACCTACCTCGTTTCTCTATCAAAAAATTGTCAAGACGTACAGGACACCCTCGTATGTAGATTATATAAATTTGGAATTTTTTTGGCCATGTACTGGAAACAAGTGAATGTCGCAGTGATAAAAGAAAACGATAAAATTGTTCAGGTAAAATGTGACTGGATGAGCCAGATGTCATTCTTACTTTTCATTGGTGGAATCTCGTGAGTGAAATAATCAAAATAAATCCTTCATTTTCAGCTTGCATAGCACTTAGAGGAAAAGGTGATAATATGAGCCTCCACTTTTATTTTGACTTAAAAAATAAATTAAAAGTCATTTTTACAAAATATAACTTAAACTGCAACATTTGTATAAACTGTATAAAAATTATTACCTTTCCTAACTGTTCAGAAAGTAGGTGAAAATCAACAATTCAAAATAAGTCATAGTCGAAAAAATAAATTATGTGCTGGTATTATGAGCCCCCTTTATATAATAATTAATACATGGTTTTAAAGATATTTGCATATGTAAATGCTATTTTATTACAAAATCCTGGAAACCAAAAAAAATAATTTACAAAAGCCACAACTGTAAATGCTCTTTTCGTCCCCAGCACAGTCATTGTACGCCTACATTTCACACAAAATAATCTAGACCCACTGTTCTCCACGGTGGTCTTTTGAAAATAGTCCATCTCAAAACAAAGCGTTTGGTCACCGCCGGGACTTTCAATCTTTACTAATGTTTCCAAAACAGAGACTCCTGAATTGATAGTGCTCTACTTCTTCTGATTCCTCACCTTCAAGAAGTTTCCGTTTGAATCCTTGTTCATGAGTGGTTTTAGTTTTCTTACCAGTCTGTTTTGTGCTTTTCTTCTTTCTGATTTTTAAATTTTATTTTATTTATTTGTTTCTGCAGGCATCTGTTTGTTTTCTCCAGCCGCCAACAGAGATCTCCTTGTAAGAAGATGCAAGCAAGCCGCCTTCTTGCAAGCCACCTTCTCACTGCCTCCACCTTGAAGCTAACGACGTGAGTGCCGCCGCGAAACTCGGGGTACGGGTAGCCATTTACCATCCTCCACCAAGAATCGTGACCTCCGCAGTCGATGGTTCCTTCCTGCGAGGACCGTAAAGGACACTCTTTTGGCTAAAAAAGAATGTCATATTGTCGAGTTGGTGACCCCATAAGGTTTCTATAGCGGCGCCGATTTCCACGGGCCGCCATGTCAGAAGTGACGTCTCCGAAAATTAACTTCATGTAATGGAAACGGGACCTCTTCCATATTGTTCGATTGCATGGATGTACGTGATGTACAGGCGCGCAGCGATTTCTTCACTATGACAAGGGAGACCTAAAAATATTCCGTGTAATGTGATTGTAAACCTAAACGAAATAGTTTACTGGCAGTGTATTTGTACTAAAAGAAGCTCGACTCACACCCAACTTTTGCCATGGTAGACAGTTTGATTGGCATAAAATTTTACCAGTTCGCACAGTACGATTCAAAGTTCTTATAGTAGGTGTGTAATTTTTCAAGTTCTTAGTGCATAAGCCTAACTTAAGAACAGGAGAATGACTCCCTCTCCTGCACCTTTGAGCTTTGTTGAATTGTCACAATAATACGAAAATGTTTAAATATATGTGAATATAAATGTTATAAACTATATAATATATTTAAATTCTGGAATAATGAGTGTATGGAAATCTATAAAAAACATAATAATGCAATAAAGAATAACCCGAAAGAGGTCTCCGTTTCATTCTACTAAATAATCTTCAAACCTTTCTCTTAATCTCAGCTCTTGCGATTCAGCGCAGTGGCGCGAGAAAAACACCCCCAACCCCATGGTCATCTGGCCCACCTGTGGGCGGCGAACTTCAGCTCCAAGATGAAACGGCGTTCACACGTCCTGGGAGATTACTCAACACCTGATCGAATTTGTTTTCCGTCGACATGCTGGCATTTTGGTGAAGGAGACCCAAACCTTACTCAGTAAACATCTGGCGCAA
Source organism: Teleogryllus occipitalis (assembly GCA_011170035.1). Classification (NCBI taxonomy): domain Eukaryota; kingdom Metazoa; phylum Arthropoda; class Insecta; order Orthoptera; family Gryllidae; genus Teleogryllus; species Teleogryllus occipitalis. The sequence goes on along the minus strand of BLKR01000831.1, from coordinate 49,915 downwards.
GCTATATTATTATTATTATTATTATTATTATTATTATTATTATTATTATTATTATTATTATTATTATTATTATTATTATTATTATTATTATTATTATTATTATCATCATCATCATTATACGTTTTCTCAGCTATTTTTACTGGTAAAAATGCTCACCTTCCCCAGAGTTGTTTTGGGGACAGGTTCGGTCACAGAAGAAGAACTTCATCTTATATTTGGACTTAAGATAAAATTTTTCTTACGATATGGGCTGTTTGCAACAAAACTGCGCGCTGTCCCATGTTCAGAACGTTTTTGGATAGTTTAAGTTCTGTTAAGTTTATAAGGAAGTTTTTACTGACCAGGCCTTCCGCCGATTTCACGAGTGGGTATATTTTGGTAGCATTTAATTTCCAAACATGTTTTAGTTCATAAGATAAGTTTTCATATTTCGAAATTTTTACCGTTTCTTTCTGTTTGATGTTGTGGGATAATGGTACTGCGATGTCTATTATTACTCCTTCTTTCTTCTTTTTATCTATAAGGAGAATATCTGGCCTATTGTAATCGACAGTACGATCAGTTAAAATCGGTCTGTCCCAGTACAAAAGGATGGAACTTGTTTCCAGCACTGGAGGAGGGGTGTACTTATAGAATGGCGGTGTCGATTCATCCAATAATTTATGCTCTATTGCAATTGCCCTGTGCACGATTTTCGCAACTTGATTATGCCTTCCTAAGTAAGCACTGTCTGAGAGGGAAGAGCATGCAGCTGTGATGTGTTCTATAGTTTCTCCTACAGCTCCACACTTCCTACATTTATCCACCACATCTTCTTTTAAACAATGCTTTCGATAGTTTCTGGTCTTGATAACTCTGTCTTGAATTGACATTATAAAACCCTCGGTCTCAGGATATATTTGCTTCTCCAAAAGCCACTCCACCGAGGAACGTCTGTCTACATCATCTCGGAACAAGAGTTTTGGGTATCTTCCATGTATTTCTTGTTGTTTCCATTCATTAAAGTTCGACTGGTGGGTAGAGATGTTTAAATCATAATTTCGTTCATGGAGGTTCAACGGAGTGAAGCCGCGGTCCTCATTAACAGTTAATTTCATTAATATGTCGGTGGAGTTTAAAAGGACCTGTCGCATTTTTTCCTCTTGTCTCAGGCAAAGTGTTTTTATATTAACCAACCCTCTGCCTCCCATCGTTCGAGGTAGATATAATCTTTTTACTGAGGAGTTTGGATGAAGACAGCGGAATTTATATAACAGTCTTCTCGTTGATCTGTCCAGCTCCTCCAGGTCAGATTCAGTCCACTTAACAATACCAAAGGAGTAGGTTAGGACCGGCACAGCCCAGGTGTTGATAGCTGAAATCAGATTACCCCCTGATAAATAAGTGTTTAACAACTTTGTTAGCCGCTTTTGATATTTTATTCGAAACTCCTCCTTGATACGATTATGGTCCAGTCGATGGTTCTGAGGGTTTCCCAAATAGCGATATGTTTCTTCAGGTGGTATCTGTTTAATATCACAGACAATTTGGTTTGTGTTTTGTACATTTCCTTTATGAATATTTATTATACCACATTTATCAAGACTGAACTTCATCCCGATGTCATCGCTGAACATTTTTGCTACACTTATAAGCGATTCTAATTTATCATGCGTTTCGGCGTAGAGCTTAAGGTCATCCATGTACAGTAAATGGGTTAGTCTTTTGGTGTTTTTCATGTTTAATCTATAGCCACATTAAGTGTTGTTCAAAAGAGTTGATAGTGGGCTTAGATCTAGGCAAAACCATAGCGCTGATAGGGAATCGCCCTGAAATATACCTTTTCGGACATCAGCTTTTCCCAAGATATTACCTTGGAATCGTACATTCGTACGCCACTTATTCATTAGATGTTGAAGAATATTTCTTACATTTGGACAGATTTTATATATTTCTAGTACTTCGTTTAGCCATTTGTGAGGAACGGAGTCGAAAGCTTGGCTGTAATCAATATAACAGATGTGGAGATTTCTTTTCTTTGTTTGAGCTTGCTTTAAGACCACAGAATCAATGATGAGTTGATGTTTACATCCCATAGCTCCCTTAATACAACCTTTCTGTTCTTCTTCAAAGATATTATTATTTGCACAGTGGAGGTATATTTTCTCACTAATAACAGAAGTGAAGAGCTTGTATACGGTTGATAAGCATGTTATTGTTCTATAATTCATTGGAGTTTGTTCATTTCCCTTTTTTAAGATTAGAAAAGTGTCTCCTTCACTCAGATAGTCAGGCATTTTATCAGGGTTATTGAGCACTTCAGTGAAACAGTGTGCAATGCTTTCATGAGCATGAGTAAAGTACTTCAACCAGAAATTTTGGATCCTATCTGGTCCAGGAGATTTCCAATTTTGGGTCTTTCCTATGGCACTCGCAATGTCTTTAGCTGTTATTTCTTTTAAATTCATTTGGGGCAGGTTCTCGTGTTGTTTCTTAATACTTTTAATCCATGATCCAGATTCATTGAATCCACTGGTTTTAGCCCATTTGTTTGTCCAATACGATTTAAAATCAGCATTTATGTTGACTCGCTGCTTGTTTGAATCAGAGTTCAACTTTCTCAGAAATTCTTTTTGACGGAATCTGAATTCTGCGTTTTGTGCCTTCCTTTTCGTGATTTCATTGTATCTACGAAGTCGGGCACATTTCACTTTCATCTTTTGTCTGATGTTATCTTTCAAGTCAACGATTTCTTGCCTGTTATGACAGTGTATATCAATTTTATTTTTAGCTGCTATAGCGTTTACTTTTCGGAGGACCTTTTTTGATTGGTTACCTTCTAAATATTGCGAGAGGACATTACCTTGACTTCTCAATTCATCAATATTGTTTTCGAGTCGTCTTTCCAGGCGGGTTTTCTCTCGTTTAAACCTCGGCATGGTTGTCTGGGATGGTATGTCCTCTGACCGTTGATTTCATTTGCTGTAACTGCAGCACTGTATAAAGCGAGCTGAACTTCAGAGAGATTTCGCTGTATACTCAAGTGCTCTTTCAAGGCGTCATTAATTTGAGAAAGAACTTGTTTGGCTTTATTTACTTTACGTAACACTGGTATTGCTGGTCTATTTAAAGGATCAACTTGACTGTAGTAAGCAAGAAGACTGATGAATTTTTCTTTCACTTTGTTTGTCTCATCCTCTGGATCTACGTCACCTTCGGTGTTCAGTACTCTTTTATTGCTTTCTGTTTGTTCATCTGTATTGGCAGTCAGTAGCCAAGAGTTTTCGACTTCTTGCCTCAATACTAATTCATTTGTTTCCATTCGTTCATTTGTATTGACAGATAGTCGTGACGAGTTTTCAACTTCCTGCCCAATTTGCTCTAGTTCCACTTCAGAGAGGTAGCACCTTCTAATTATGACATGTTTTCTGTCAGCTACATTTTGTTCTGTCAGATGAAGTTCTGGGTACCGTTTCGTGAATTCGGCGTGAAGAGCTTGTCTCCATCCTGGGAGTGGATTAGATTGACACTGGTTGATGTAATAGAACGCTCTCATTATTTCAATGTTCATCTCGCGCGTCCATCTCTTACGCCCAGCATCTTCTCTCCTGCTGGCAGCCCTCCTCACGGGTGGCGAGCCAGCAGACAGAGGTACATTTGGTTCTTCTGTCCTTGCGGTTAGATCCACATTGTTGTTCCTGTCGTCGTCTAAAGGCTGACTATGATTCACATCGAGGGCAGCGTCATGGCTCGATGTGTCCGAGGCATTACTTCTTTTCTTGTGTCTCTCCATAAGTGTATGGGTATCGCATTTTATACCTAACTGCCAGGTGAGTATGTCAGAAGAGTCCATCCACCAAGTTCACCATTGGGGCTCATTGTCCCTCATCTGCTGACCTTACTGTTCACTCTTTCTGTTTGCAGCCGCCTACTACTTGTCAGTTGCTGCATTGTGGATGAAATGGGATTAAGAAAGGAATGATCAGATTAGGAAAATTTTATAGGCGAGGAAATAGCTTGTGTTTAGGAGACAGGAGAAAGTGAGCTGCTCAATCCACCCACTAACTCCTGCTGGAAGGGGAGAGTGGGATGTGAAAGGGAGGATGTCTAGGATAGGTCAGCGGTCAGCACCCCTTTATTGGTAGGGAAAACCGGGAATAAAAAGTTATTATTATTATTATTATTATTATTATTATTATTATTATTATTACTATTATTATTATTATTATTATTATTACCGTATTATTATTATTACGGTATTATTTTATTATTATTATTATTATTATTTGTTATGTAACTGTTTTATAATTTATATAATATTTCAGTAATCCAAATATTTTAAAACCTGATTTAAATGAATACATTTAAAAGTAAAATATGTAAAATTGCTTCTAGGAAAATATGTAAAATTGCTTCTGATGGGTACAATTTTTTTCTTATTGAGTCTAATTATTGCATTTTCTTATTATCATCGTCGTCAATGGCCCCCTCTGGGTTTGATTCCCTAGGCAGCTTATGTGACTCACTCTGTATAGTCATATTTATATAGTTTTCATAGTGTTTTCTAGTTTTAAAAATTTCGAGTAAGAGTTGTTACAAGATATAAAAAAGAATGTGTGGACACTAGGATAATGTTTACAGACCAACGGGAATACAATGCAACGGAAAATTTAGAGAAAAATGTCTCTTTCTAATTTTCCACTGGTGTTCCAACAACATGTTCCAACTGTGGAAAAGTGAGCATAGTTGTATAAAATACATTTGATACTAAAACCCTCTTTGAAATTTTGAAGTTGACTGTGAGTCAAACTTTTTCAGCAAGTGCGGAGTTTTTTATTTTCTCACCCTTACTTCGTACGAAAACATGGCGCTCTTAAAAATAACGTCGCAGGTCTCATTTTTGGTAAACTTTCGTTGAATTTTCGAAAGTTGCAATAGTTAGAAACAATGCGAGAAAGGATGTGCCATTGTAGCACAACTATTTATTTTGCTTCAGCGCAGTCAAAATTATGTAACAGATCAAGGACACATAAGGAACCAAAATGATTTAATGTAAATTCATCGCCAATCACATTGAGGAATATCTTGAAGAATATGGGTGAAATATATCATTTTATAAAATTGTTTTATGTCCTTGCTTCTTTTCAGACTGTTATCAGATATTTAGTATATTGATTTGACCATTCTTAACCCCTTTTTGCTATTTATTATTCTACAAATGTCAAGTCATATTTTTATTTTTTCTCGAATATCTATCGTTTCCTATATTATTTCAGTAGTATACGAACCTTTTTCCACACATCGTAATCTACAGGATTAAATATTCTTGGACAGTCCATAAATTTTTGCCTGTTTGGCGCTTATCGATACTACGAATACCACCTATACATGGAGGAATACAGAATATATTCCTCCATGACCTATATTTCAGCCCTTGGTGCTGGTGGCCATCTTTGTGACGTCACACTTAAGAGGCTTAGATTCCTCCATCTTATATTTAGGCATTATATGTACACTGTGGTTTGCGCACACTGACGAGGTTAATTTGGATCATTATTAATTCACGATTTTCTCTTGCGGAAATAACAATAAATACTTTTAATAGTTGCGTCTTACCGATGAAGGTTGTTTCTTATGCGCGTAGTGCAACCAGTCATTTAACGTTTTACCGTGGTCTACATGTGTTGTGTACATAATTGTGGGGGGAACTACGATGGAAACGGATCACATGTTCCCATGTTTCAGTTTCACGATACCCTTAGGAAAAGTTAGGGTGGGATTTAACATGCGAGAGTTATCGCACGGGTACGCTAGTTAAGTTTATTTTTAGATGATTTAGCTCATGTTTTATTTTTTTTTTAAATTCACTTCTTGATCTTCGGTAACCATTCATTTTCCTGTGTCACAAAATATTCCACATATTTAGGGTGATATGTTTGATGAAATAAAGAGTTAATTTAATTATGGTAAAGCAGGCATGTTAAGATTGTGAGCGGGATAAGTAGCTTACTCGAGTTCGCGGGTTGTCCGTCCAAGCAATTGGCGCGAGATTTAAAAGTGAGCGTTGTACATTCATTGATGGGTTAATGATTCCGGGCACATCAACAGCCAAGGTCATTAATCCCGTTGGAGTAGTATATGTTTCATCGCGGGAGGTGGCGGTGATCTTTCACCGGATGGTGAGATACGGCACGGACCTACTCGTCGTCTAGCAAGTTTTTCCCAACCAAGTGTCTCCCACCAGCGGGTTACAGTCGCAGCCGCGACAAGGTCTAAGCTCCCGAGTGGTCCCCCGGCATGTGTGGTAGCGTAGTATATGTAAGTGTGTGTACGTAAGGGACAAGGATGACGAACGAAAGATCGCGAGCGGTCCCTGGTCCATTTGTTGGGACTCCATAGCAGCCTTCCACCACATTTCTCCTCCAGACAGCGGCTGTATTCGACCTAGCAAACTAGCTAGATAGATCCCTTTGTAGATTCTGAAAAAAGCCATAAAAATTTTTTGGGTTGTTTCAAGGTACTGAGCGTGGTGAAACGCTGTGAATTATTACAATTACAGCCTCTCCGATATGCTGAGAATCCCTAGGTCATGGTTCATACGACTGACCATATTTATACTTAATTATGTGAGGAAACAAACATTAAAAAAAAGTATTCTGTCAATGAATTACATCCATTGAAAAACCATTCGTCTTCTAACACTTTCAAATGCTAAATGAAGATTTGGTTATTAGGACTCGATAATGACATTGTAGGTCAGATAATGAAATCTGTGTTAATTATAAGTTACGTTGTTTACCGTGTGTAATAATTGGTATGTATTTTATAGTGTCTTATTTTGTATTTATTTTACGTCAATAACACTTAAAAACTGAGTGTGACGTGCTATTGGGAGAAGTATATTCTGTGCACGTTTTCTTAATTTAGGGATCTCTACCCTAAAAAATATACATGTTGAATTCTGAATATAGAAAGAAATCAGCGTTTTTGGCAAGAATTATTATTATATTCGCTCGGATGTAATAAAATATATTTTCAAAGGATAATCAGCTATAGATTTGTGTTCTTATCCTTCATAATGTTCTTCGTGAAGGAAACACTTGCCGCGACAACATGAAGGACGATAATTTGAATAAGTATATTTCCCACTGAACTCTAGAAAGGTGCACAGAAAATGAAATTACATTAATGCCCAGAAGCAAAACAAGAGGGCCATCTCAGTATTGGCTCAAGGAATCAGGGAAACTGGACGAAAAACCTGATAGAAATAGAGGTCATTGACCCAGAAGCCGAGGTACAATCCTCGTTGCAGATTGTTTAGAATTATACAGTCCAAATAGTTAATAATATATTAAATATCACTGTTAAAATTAATATTAAATTCCTTTCTGATACTCAGTATAGTTTCCAATTGTATAGAAACAGTACCGCAATAGAAAATATTTTACTTGAGACTTAAACTTTTGTATCGATTTTAATCGTTTAATGTCATGTGGCAAAATGTAAAATAATGTACGTGAATTTTTTGTAATGAGCTGTAGACACTGTCACCTGATGAATTTGATTTCAGCGTCAAGCGTTGTAGATATCGTCGTTTGCTGAAAATGTATTCCGGCCCTTGAGTTTTTGACAAAAACCACTGATTCGTAAATCAAGAGACAAGATAACGATAAAATTCCTAGATTAATAATTACAAGAATCACGTGGGCGAGATTTGCTTATTATTCGAACAATTCTTTTTTTTAAATCTATAAATCTTGGAGCTAAAGATGTATTTCCCCATAATTTTATGCCATATATCAAGCAGGAATGAATATTCACGCTCGAAACTTCACGAAATATACACAACGAGCAGGATGAAAGCTGACTGAAGTTGAGAGAATTCTGAACGCGTAGCATAATACATTTTTTTCGCTTTGTACTATATTTCCTGAACTATTTTCTGTAAAGTGTATCTACGATATGAAGACTGTTACGTGTTGGGTATCTTCATACTGAGAATAACATTGTCAAGTAATGGTGACTTATTAGCAACACCAATGTTGAAATTTAAGAATTTATGGGAACATAGATACCCCCGGATGAGATGGTAAAAAGTTCCCCTAAACCAAATGACATATGAGTAATAACATTATAACTCTAATATAAAATAAGATTTGGTTTTTGAAAGGTTTCATAGCCCCCGTCTCCCGCCCATCTATAATCATAAATGTGTTTGTTTCTTTTTCAATTTTTTCGTCAACCAAACATCATGTGATTAAAAAAATATGAAAAATAAAATAATTTATACTATCTAAAAAACGCGTTTTGCTATTTTTCTTAGTAACAAATTCAAACAAAAAAATATTTTGGAAAAAGTAACAATTTTTTTGCTGTTTCTTAGAACCCTGGAACAGACTCGAAAATACCTCAGAAGCTCCTTTCAAAACACGAATTGGGACTTTTTCAGTTTTTTTCGACTGCTGGGCTGCAGTTAAAAAATAAAAAATAAAACATTTTAAGCCTTTAAATATCCTTGACTTGAAGAAATATACTTTGAAAATACCTGCCACAGTTCTGTGCATTTATTTTAGTGTTTACATTGTATTGTTTACATTTGTATACATTGTTGTAGCATCCAGTAATAACTTTGGAATTTAGTTACCAATTATCATGTTTTTAAAGCTTGATAATCATTTGTACAAGTATATCATACGCTAAGGAAAGATGAGAGTTTTTGGCATTTTTTAAGAAATCATCAACAAAAACCTGTATGTGTTCTACTCATGGATAAAGAATTACACTCCAATCCTCCCAACAGATTTTAGAAGAAAAAAATAGACATTTGCAAATTACTGCATACAATTGAAAGTACACAAGTTCAATTATTGAGAATATTCAATGCATTGTTTGTGATATTTGGAAAATTTGTTTTCATTTAATATTAAGTTGGTTGATTCAAAACGTAGATTTGATGAGTTCTTTGTGTAAATGTGGCCGTTCTGAATGGAAGTCCCTTAGTGTCTCTCGGAAGCCAGTGTGGCTACAGCTGGCCAGCACCGGGAGCGGTAGCTCAGTGCATCAACTGATGTCACAGTAGCGCTTCTGTCCGGGAAGTCCTAGGTTCGAGTCCTGACGGCGGCAGGATTTTCAACACTAGCGTTCCAGCTAGGTCGAATTCAGTCGCTGTCTGGAGGAGAATTCTACCGGCCGACTGCTCTGATCGATAGTTTTCCGTGGTTTCTCCGATCAACACCAGGCCAATGTCCGAGCAGTACCCTAACAAACGGGCTACGGACCGCGCGCGATTTGTCCTTCCTCTTCTTTGTCCTATCCTCTCCCCTTACACACACACTTACACTAACATACACTACACTACCACATATTCCGGGAGACCGGTCGGGAGCTTAGAGCTTGTCCTGGCTGGAGCGGTGCCCCACTGGTGGGAGAGTCCTGGTTAGGGGGAAACCCCACTAGCTGACGGTAGGTCGGCGCCGGATCTCGCCATCCAGCGGGGGAAGATCACCGCCATATCCGGAGAAAAACATGCACTACACTAACGGGACTAATGACCAAAGCAGTTGACGTGCCCGGAAACACGAAAAAAGCAATCAATCAAGCTGGCCAGTGATTTGCGAACATTCTTGTGAATACAAATGTGTGTCGAAGACTTTCATTATTGCCAAATATACCCGAGTTTTAGCACCTGTCCGAATTGTATATACTTATTTATTCTTGTACCAGAATAAACACTTAGGTATGGGAAAAGATAACTCTGTAGTGTGAAACAACTGGAGTTGTGAGAGAATAGGATTCCGCTGCCGGAGTCAGTTACTTGTCTGTTCGGGAGACGCCTCTTGCAAGGCATATATGACGTTTCTCCCGCCATTCTGCGACATTCCGCCTGGACGAAGGTCGCAGGTGCCTAAGACACGGCTTTTCCCGGACAGGTAGTTAACTACAGATGTCTTAGTTACTTTAAATATTGCCCTGCAATTGAAAAAAAACTGAACAATTCACGACGAAGTTTTGAGATTTTTTTCGTGTCTGAACCAGAGTTCTAAGACAAAGCAAAACAGTTCTTGAAAATCAGGGTTCAACGTTTTCTTCATTTTACCACATGTTTCTTTACCACATTATCCTTCACCTGTGCCCGGATTGTTTTTTATAAAGTACCAAAATTATTATCTTTCCTTAGCACATGATATACGTATACAAGAGATTATAAAGCTTTAAAATCATGGAAATTTGTAATTACATTCCAAAGTCAAAGTATCACTGGGTGCAACAACAATGTGAACGAATGTAAATAATACAGTGTAAAACGCTAAAATAAGTGATAAACAATAACTGAACAGAACTGTTGCAGGTATTTTCAAAGTATAGTTAAAATCTAAAGCCAGGAAAATGGTAAAGACTTTTTTTAACTACAGCCCAGTAGTCGAAAAAAATCACACAATCAAATATATCTTTTTTTTACTTTTTTCAAAAATAAATAATCAAAAAAACCTTTAACGTTTCATAAGTTATGTCACAAATCATGTTCATTCATTTTTCGAAGGAAAAAGGACAAAACTGATGAAATAATTCATATAAATTATTTTTAAAATATTTTTGACTTTGTGAATAACAAATCCTACGTGTAAGCATGTTTAAATTATGACATGTGCCACAAATAATTTTAAAACTCATCCCTGCCCTACCGCAAAAAATGTTTATTCAAGGCAGAATTTGAAAAAAAAGTTAACATAAACAAGTAATAAATAGTAAAAATTACCATTACTATTCAAATCTCGGTTATTTTATAGAAGTAAATTTGACATCATGTAGCCTCTCTTTCCGTCACGTGCCGCTTGCGCGTGACCCCCCTTTGTGCATGTGGAGGGGAACTGAAGGAGTAGTCAGGGGAAGTAGCATGTGTTCGGAGAAGCGCCAGGCTTCCCAGGAGGGCAAATACAGATCTTTATTTTATCTCGCGACCCATGTCTGTAAATACCTGCTCTAGTGGTGGCAAATTGGCAACCTCGGGAAATACATTAGGCATCGCTTTCACATTTAGCGACCCTCCGGGAGTCGTGGAGGGGGGGGGGAAGAAATGTGGCGATTTTGGGGGGAAAAAGAGTTCTGTCCTTGGGCAGTCATTCATTCTCATTACATCCTCGTGAAAAGTCACATTTAGCAAAGAAGAACAACCAACATTCTCATTTCAAGGTACTATAATATTTTTACTCATTATTACGTTCAATAATTATTAATTTACTACTTATATTTTACAATGTTTGGTTTAATTTTATTAAGATTTCCTTGTTTCATTTCCAGGTTTCAAGCCTTGGAGCAACGGGCGCGGTGGAATTAAGTGTATCTAATAATAATAATAATAATAATAATAATAATAATAATAATAATAATAATAATACAATTATTATTATTAATATTATAAGTAAAAAGATTGGCGATGATGTTTCACGGGATATATTTCTCATTTTATTTATGTATTTATTTTTCTTTCTTTCTTTCTTTCTTTATTTAACGTCCAGAAACATTTAAAAATATGTGTGATGTACTATGAGACAGTGTATTCTGTGCACGAATTATTTATTTATTTATTTACGCCAAAAAACAGTTAAAACTGCGTATGACGTGCTATGGAGAGAAGTGAATTCTGTGCACATTTTCAAAATTCTGTGATCTCTACACTGTCATATAATACTTGAATTTTGAATGAAAAAAAAATGAATGAATGAAAGCAAAGCTCCCATGTAATAAAATCTATTTTTAAGGGTAAATAAGCAATAAATTTTGGGCTCTTATTCATGATGTCCTTCGTCAAGGAATAATTCCAGCCCCGACCACATGGAAACGACAATTTTGATAACTATATTTCCCACTGAATTCTAGAAGACGTGCACATATAATGAAGTTACATTTATGTCCAGAAGCAAAATAAGGGACCATCTCAGCATTTTCTCAATGAATCAGGGAAACTGGACGAAAAACCTCATCGAAATATGGGTCATTGACCTAGAAGCTGCGATTCAATACTAGAATTATTTAGAATTATACACTCCAATGATAAATAATACATTAAATACCACTGTTAAAATTAATGTTACTTTCCTTGTGATGCTTAGTAATCTAATAGTCTCTAATTGTATAGAAACAGTTATGCAGCAGAAACGATTTCACTTGGGATTTAAACTTTTCTATCGAATTTAATCGTTTAATGTCATCTGGCAAAGTGTTGTAAAATAATGTGCATGTATTGTATGTGAATTTTTTGTAATCAGCTGTCACCTGATGAATATGATTTCTACGTCCAATGTAATAGAGCAGTGTAATAGTCCAGTATGTAGTAATAGACATCGGCATTTTCTGAAAATATATTCCCGCCCTTAAGCGAGTCATTTTTGACAAAAAACACTGATTCGTAAATCAACAGACAAGGTAATGGTAAAATTCCTAGATTAATGAAGAGAGTCTAACATGAATCACGTGGGTGGGATTTGGTTATTATTCCTACAGTTCTTTTTTGTAATCTAAAATTCTGGGAGCTATAAGATCTATTTCCCCAGAATATTATGCCATATCTCAGGCGGGAATGAACATTCGCGAAATATACACAACGAGCAGTATGAAGGCTGACTGAATTTGCAAGAATTCTGAACGCGTAGCATAATGAACTTAATTTTGTGTTCAATTCATTTAAATGGACGTTCCATTTAAGGTTTGACTGAATTGAGAGACCTAAAAATTTTGTTGCCTTAACATCAGTCAATGGTACCCCGTTCCTTTTCAATGGAGCACAGAATGGATTATTTGAAATGGAAAACTGCATTAAATCCGTTTTCTTTTCGTCTACTATTAATTTGTTATTTCGAAACCAATTTGAAACATCTGATATTATACTATTTACGGTTTCATTATTGCAAAGAGTTGTTCGTTTCATCCGCAAAGAGAACTGTTCTTCCGTTTTGAATCGTCGAGGGCATATCGTTTACGTATAGTAGGAACAGAATAGGGTATATAATCGATCCTTGAGGAACTTCATGTGCAATGGGCAAAAAGTCGTAAAAGTGCGTAAGTAATGTTCCAGTAATGTATCTCCACATTCTTAGATCGTTGTTTAAAGTACGAACATAACCAATCTTGAGCAATACCACGGATTCCATATGAAGGTAATTTTGAAAGTAAAATGTCATGATCAATGACGTCAAAAGTTTTTGAGACATCTAAAAATATTCCAATAGGTGCCTCGTTTTGGTCCAATGATGAGGCGACATCGTTAAGAAAAGAAAATGTAGCTGTTTCTGTTGATTTTGATTTTCTAAATCCATGTTGGCAATATGAAAACGCGTCGTGTTTACTGAGTAAGGTTTCTATTCGTACGTACGAAAGTCTCTCTAATATTTTTGAAAAAAACTGATAGAAGAGAAATAGGCCGATAGTTTTGAATTTCATTTTTGTTGCCTTTTTTGAAGAGCGGCTTAATTTTAGCTGTTTTGAAAATATCTGGAAACGTTCCGGTGCATAGCGATGAATTAAATATGTGAGGTAACGGGTGTATAATGACATACGCACAGGTCTTTAACAAAGAATTCGGGAATTCATCTAAACCGGATGAATATTTATTTTTTAGTTTACAGATTATTTTGGGAATTTCATAGGAAGAAGTTTCGGAAACGAGCGTCGTGTCTAAAATTTTGGGTGAACTGTCTGTTATTGAATTTTGTGGCTGAAGACCATTAGTGAGATCGGCAGCAATTCTCGAAAAGTATTGGTTAAAGAGACTATCCACTGTTGCCGGATCGTTCACATTTATATCGTTATATTTTAAAACAACGTTCTCTACAGGGTTTATAGTTGATTTGGTCGTTTTTTTTATTCTATTCCACATTTCTTAAATTCTCGGACCTCTCTACACTGTCCTACACACAAATTGTATTATGAACACAGGTGGAAACGAGTGCTTTTAAGCAAGAACTGATAAGAAAATATTTGCTTCCGTGTAATAAAATCTATTTGCAAAGGAAAGAAGCAGCGTCGTGGCGGCGATGGTGTAACGGTTAGCGTATCGGACTGTCATACCCAAGTTTGCGGGTTCGAACCCGATCGAAGCCGTGGATTTTTAAGGGCGAAAAAATCCTTCGTACGCCTTCCTTCGGAGGGGAAGTAAAGCCGGCTGTCCCATGTTAGTAGATTTACTGCATGTAAAAGATCATCAAGCCTAAATGACGCCTCTGAGCTAAATCGCCTGTTTCGTCGCCCGAGTATAACCTTCTTTCTCCCATGGTTGGTGAAAGGAGCGTAGCGGAATTTGCGTGGTCAGACGGAAGAGCAGGCCTCATGGCCTGAGTCTCGCCACGTAAAATAAGGCAAATTCAATTCAATTCAATTCAAGCAACAGTTTGGCAATTAGCCCACATTGTACCTTTCGTGAAAGACTCGACTTACTGCCGCGAGAACATGGAAAACGATCATTTGAATCACTATATTGCCTAGTGAACTTTATAAATTTTGTACAGATAGTAAAGATACATTGATGTTCAGAAGCAAAACAAGAGGCCATCTCAACATTCGCTTAAATGATCAGGGAAACTGGACGAAAAACCAGATCGGATTGGAAGTCATTGACCCAGAAGCTGAGGTACAATATTTATTACGGGCATACTTATTCTTTAAACATTATGTCTAAATGGTAACAAATACATTATATATTATTGTCAAAATTAATGTTACTTTTTAAGTACAGATAAATCTTGAATTGTTATGTCACATGAAATTAACAATAAAATAAAAATAGCCTTATATTTTTGAAAATCAGTAAGGTAAATTGTGAAAAAAGTCTTTATTTTAGAATCACAACGATTCACGTGAAGGTTTCACGCATTATCATGTGTGTACTACATAAAATATATGACATGTTTTCATCTGAAAGTAAAGATGACAAACAGAGTTTTTTAAGGTATTGAATACTAATTTTTAAAATAAGTAACAAAAAATCTACATATTTAAAAAAATAAGGTATTCTGAAATGGCGTCGTTTAGAGCTTCTATTGAACCGATTGTAGTATTTTTTCCTCTAAATGAAAGAATGTTATCTCTAGATGTGTTATCAAATACTGTTAGTTTTGATTCAGCAACATTGACGGTGTAAATTAATTAATTATATCATTCTTTAATATAGTACGCTTATCAATAGTAAATTGTTCTCTTTCAAAGGGCTGCTGTTTCAAAATCTCTCTCTCTCTCTCTCTCTCTCTATATATATATATATATATATATATATATATATATATATATATATATATATATTATATATATATATATATATATATATATATATATATATATATATATATATATATATATATATGAGTCCACGCTGCTTCATGGTGGCGTTGCTTGATGTTTTGTTTCGATTGTTGAGATTTGTTTATAAATCGTCAAGGTTTTGTTTCAGTGTAATAATTGCATTGTGGCGTTGACAGCATGTATTTGCTTTTGTGGTGTATTTTGTAGAGAACATTCGGACAGTGGGTTTTGCTCGGTTGTACTTAAGTAGTGAAGTTGTACACAGGTTATGTCGAATTCAAAATCGTTGCCGGCGCGCCCCAAAAGACGCAAACGTACATTAAGTGGACGCAGGGAAAGAGAAAATCAGTGTAGAAGTCGTGTTAGTGAGGTCATTTCGTTCTCTGTGGGGTCGTATATGAAATGTCAGTTTTGTTCTGCTTTGTACTTTTTGTGAGAGAAATTCTGCAAACGAGTTTACTCTGTGTTGCTTAAATGGGAAAATAAGTTTGCCTTCGAGCAATATGCCAGAGGAAATCGAAGTTGTTTATCGGAGATGATGACACATCAAAAATCTTTAGAAATAATATTCGTCAGTATAATCCTCTTTCTTTTGTGTTATTTGGTGCCGATATTGCATTGCCACCTGGTCATGGGCCATACATGTTCAAAATTTTGGAAACTCCACATCACAAAATCTTCATTATACTCTGAAGATCCAAACAATGCAACATATTGTGAACATTAGTCTGGGCACAGTATTTTACATTTATCTCAGATCTCACCGTCAAATTTTGACGGGTTCTCACTAGTAGACAATAAAAATCATTAAAATTCGAGTTGAAGTGAAAAATTGTTAGTAATAAACAGTGAATATAAATTAGATGGGAGAGAACTTGACCGAACATATTTAAATAAGCCCATATTTTATTTGTATCTTTTATTATAACTTCAAGTGCTTTTACAGATGGTATTTAAAGGAGTAGAACTATATCTTGTTATTTTCGCAAAATTGTCTAAATTTCCTGAAATCTTCGATGTTACCAAATTGCACTTTGAATTTATTGTTGTTGTATTTGACTTCAAAATTTTCAATTTAATTTTTCACAGTATTCTCTTTAAGCAGTTTATAATTGAACAATTCATCATCTCTTTTATTGTAATTTTGATTAATAATTGGGGAAAATTTTACTGCCTTGAATTCAGTACCATTCTCATATCAGAATGTAGAGATATTCTGTAAGGATTCAAATCTATTTCCTACAGGTACATCATAAAGCGTTTTATTTACCTCGGTTTGTGAACGTTTTTGTCTTTTATCACTTAACACTTCACTAGAATCACTGTTTCTTTTTACGATATATCTACCTTTCGTGGTTGAGGATTTGAAAGTACGTTGATTTGCGCCCTGTCCGGGCTGCTCCGAGTTCTTTGTGGCGTGTTATTGTTCCTGGTCTGGGTTTTTGGTGTTCCGGGTAGGTGGAAGATCCCCGGCAGTACCCTGATGCATTTGCTGCGGTTGAACTGCTTCTGGTTGCGTTAAATCTTGATGCTGAGCTTGCATAATGGTTTGCTTTATACCTTGCTGTGGCAAGTTAGCACTCAAAAGTGACTGGAATGGTACATAACCAGCATGATATATCGGCAACAATTGACCATTTTGAAATGTAAACGTAATGTTATTTTCAATTGAGCTCGTGTGGAAAGTCTCTTCAAAGGTTACTTCATCATCATTTGTTGCATCCATTGCCATTTTTATATGTTGCCCGTACCAGGGCAGCCATTTTCACACATTGCATTGACCTAGTGTTAATAGATAATTACATACACGTAATAAATAAATAAATAAATAAATAAATAAATAAATAAATAAATAAATAAATAAATAAATAAATAAATAAATAAATAAATAAATAAATAAATAAATAAATAAATAAATAAATAAATAAATAAATAAATAAATAAATAAATAAATAAATAAATAAATAAATAAATTAGGGGAGATTATCGCACTCCTTTCTTTACTCCAAATGTGTCTTCTTCACTTTCAGTTTTTAGCTTTGCGTTATTTTCTACATATAGTTTTGCCAAATGTCTGATATATTTTCTTTGAACGCCTTGCTGTTCTATTGCTTGAAATAATACTGTGTTCAATACAATCATATATAAACGCTCTTGTGAAATCTACGAAGGCAATATATAATTTCGAATTAAATTCTTGTATTTTCGATCATTTGATTTATTATCATTGTATTGTATCCTGATCTGAACCCTGCCGTATTCTTGTTATTTGTCTTAATATTTTCGGCAGTATTTTGTAGAAATTTGACAATAGGCTGATTGGTCTAAATTTTTAAAAGTATTTCCTTGATTCTTTTTTACATATTAGTGTTTTGTACCCATCGATCTGGGAATTCTTCTGTTTTTAAAATGTCATTAAACACTGTGGTAATTTTTTGGATGACTTCACTAGGGCAAGCTTTTAAAAGGTAGATTGTCACACCGATCTTCTCCTGAGGTTCTGATTCTTTTGAGTTCTGAGAACGCTACTGTTACTTCGCTTTGTAATATTTGTGATACTTCATCTTTGGCATTACTGTAGGAGTGTATATAGATTTCAATATTTCCTCCAGCTTTAATGTTATAAAGTTTGCGATTCCCGCCTGAGATATGGCATAATATTCTGGGGAAATACATCTTATTGCTCCCAGACTTTTAGATTACAAAAACGAATTGTACGAATAATAACCAAATCACACCCACGTGATTCATGTAAGCCTCTCTTCATTAATCTAGGAATTCTACCATTACCGTGTCTATTTATTTACGAATCAGTGGTTTTTGTAAAAAATGACTTGCTCAAGGGCGGGAATATTTTTTCAGAAAATGCCGAAGTCTATTACTATAACACTCGACGTAGAAATCATATTCATCAGGTGACAGTATCAACAGCTCATTACAAAAAATTCACATACAATACATGTACATTATTTTACAACACTTTGCCGGATGACATTAAACGATTAAATTCAATAGAAAAGTTTAAATCCCAAGTGAAATCGTTTCTGCTGCATAACTGTTTCTATACAATTAGAGACTATACTGAGCATCACAAGAAAAGTAACATTAATTTTAACAATGATACATAATGCATTAATTACCATTTGGACTGTATAAATAAGTATAAACAACCTGTAACAACTATTGTAACACAGCTTCCGGGTCAATGACCCCCATCTCGATCAGGTTTTTCGTCCAGTTTCCCTGATCCATTGAGCAAATGCTGAGATGGCCCCTTGTTTTGCTTCTGGACATAAATGTAACTTCATTTTCTGTGCACGTCTTCTAGAATTCAGTGGGAAATACATTTATTCAAATTATCGTTTCCATGTTGTCGCGGCAGGAAGTAATGAGCCAAAATTTATTGCTTATTTATCTTTGAAAATAGATTTTATTACATGGGAGTTTTTTTTGTTGTTTTTTTTCTTCCTTTCAAAATTTAAAATTTATTGCTTATTTACCCTTGAAAATAGATTTTTTTACATGGGAGTTTTTTTTTCTCCCTTTCAAAAATTCAAAATTTAAGTAGTATATGACTTAGTGTAGGGATCACAGAATTTTGAAAATGTGCACACAATTCACTGTTCCCCATAGCACGTCATACGCAGTTTTTAACTGTTTTTTTGACGTAAAATAAATAAATAAAATAAATAAATGAATTGTGCTGCCACCTCACATATTTCAATCCTTGATGTTGTTTTGGTTTGATTTTTTAATATACAACATCCAAAGTTGTTTTTTATTTTATCTTGCGTTTCATTTTTTTGACTAACTCCTGGATTATTTTGTTTACAACTTTGTGATACGGTTCCTAGAATCTTCTCGTTTGTACTTGTTGAGGTTTTCATACTCATTTTGAAATTTGGATTGATGCCTTAGTAGTTCCATTTTCTCTTTCATTTCCAATGGTTTTGTATTTTTGTTTACTTTCTCTCGTTTTTATTTCTTGATTTTATTTTCATTTCTTTCCCTGTTTTTATTAAGTGCTGTTCTAAGTCATTGTATTCTGTATGAATGTTTATGATTTTGTTTTTGACAGGACGGACGGACGGTTTTGCCCAAAGCAAAATCATTGACATTTCCTTTCTTCTATTTTTCATGTTATCTTGCATTATTTCGCTAAATTTAATAGTGTCTTCTACAACTACTATAGTCTTTTTTTTAAAAAAATGCTTCTATCTCTTTTTTTATAATTTCTGAGAATAATATTGTGGGATCTGATGAGTAATTGAAGTCGTTTTTAATTTCTGTCTTAAGTACTCGTTTGAAGTCATCCATCAGAATAAAATCTATTTTTGATTGTTGTTTTTTCCGTCTGAGGAATTCCATGCCCATGTATCTTAATATTTCCATTTAAAAAATATGTTCCCGAGTTTTAGTCTTTAACTTTTCGAGAATTGAAGTAGTCTTTCGCCTCTATCACATGATTCCTTCTCCATAATGTCCGCAAATTTCTTCCGCTAAGGATTTGTTTCAATTTTTGCGTTAAAATCGCCGATCACAAAGTTTTTCTGACCTCTGTACTAGTTAAAGGCAGTGTTCAGTCTTTCGTAGAAGTTATCCAATTCCTCTTCCAAACTTATGGTAGTGGCAAATGTTTGTGTAATCATAATTTTGATATTTACAATTTTTTGTTTTAATATGAAAATTGTTTCAGATATCCCAATCCCAAGACATCATATTTACTTCGCTTAAAAAGATTTTCCGAGTTCTACATCAAGTTCTACATATCTAGAATCAAAAGTGATGAGATCATACTTTGAGAGTTATTGTTGAGAGTGAGCAGTCATCTCTTTCTGCTCTTTCGCAATCTTTTCTATTGTACGAGTTGTGTATGTTTTTACGTTGGTTTGTGAATATCTAGTTTCTCATTTTTCATCGGAAGAATTCTCTTGCTCCTAATGTAGCGTTGTTTGTTGTGTTTGTTGTTGCAATTTGTTGTGCCTGAATTTTATTCTCTTGTAGTTCGTCAGTAGTGTGGGTTTTGCCTGAATTTTGGAGTTTGTTTGCTGTCCAATGCTCTCTTTTGCCATTTATCTGAATTTCAGATAATCACATTCTTCTTTGGTCCTGGAACATATGATACTGAATTCTTTCCATCATTAAGTCGAACAAGCAGCTGAATTGTTTTTCTTCCTTAAGTAGCAACAAATTTTGATGGCAGTTGCTTTTTACTTTCGTATATACGTAGTGTAGAGAAAGTTATGTGCGCGAAAAAACAGCGGATTGATGGCAGAAAAAATTAATTGCTGGGCCCTGATCACGAAAAAATGGAAAATCCAAATACTAAATTAAGAAAAAAAATCCTCTAACACGTGGTGTAGACAAAATCCCAGTTTTCGGGGTCCTTGATACCGAAAAACCAATTGAACGTCCGTCTGTCCATCCGTCTGTGAACACAACTAGCGCCTAAACCATGCCTACGATCTTTTCCAAATTGAAGGAACCCCTGTCCATCTGGCTCGAGTCAAAACTTTGAGATTTTGAAAAACATTCTTTAAAATTTGGGGGTACTTTACATGAAGCCCCCGGTCATTTTCAAAATTTTCTCAAAAACGGCTCCGTATTTTTATTTCAATTTCTTCTAAGAATAGAGTAATTACTTATAAAGGTAGCATAGGTCAGTTTTTCAGGGTTTATTCTAAATTTTCTAAAATTGCAAAAGTGTCACAAAAGTTTCTAGTTAGTCACTATATATATATATATATATATATATATATATATATATATATATATATATATATATATATATATATATATTGTAATGGAACGTCTTGCCTACTTATCCCAAATCTGTATGTAACCGCACCACGTTGCGGCGACAATATGTAATAAAACGACTATACCTTGAATCTCTCTACTCTATATAAAATCTATACAAATTTATGCCCTGCTAGCTTTTGCCTCCTTTATCTAAAACTGTGCCCGTTACTTAGCTACTCCTTCAACGTTATAAAACTACTGGGCGTGAGGCTGTGGTTGGCCTGTACAGGAGCCTAACGAGATACTTGGACACTTGGGCGTAGGTCACTGTTTAATACAAAATCACGAAATCATATCATATGGCTTACTGTCGAACCAAGTACGTCCGGCATTATTTATTCTTTTCTGGTTTTCACTCTCTCCACACTCCGCTGGAGACATAACAACAAAAACATACACAAATGCAACACAATAAACAACAAAACACAATACCTGAAATACATAAAATCACATTCACACTTACTATTTACACAATCGACAAAAAAACAAAACAAATCATTCACACTTGAATGCGCATCCCCTATTCTGTCTGAATATAGCCTATTATTATTTCCACAAAAACTTGGTCTTGTACATTAAAACCTAGTCTGTTCTTTCTTCCCATTTATCTGAACTATTAAATTACGCAAAGTTATTGCACTTTCCTTTCGTAGAAATCGGCCATCCGCGTAACGCCATTGTTCCATGTCACCTCCGTAGTATACACGCAGCATCCATTAATTCATCTCCCCACAGCATCCATCCATTTCCACACACGTTTGTTAACGACAAATTTACTTTAAATGAAGAATATCCCTGATTAAAACTACTCACTAATTATTATACTAGTTTTTGTTAACTGCGACCGACAATATGGCGACAGTGTTCCGCGAACACTGTTTTCGTGAAATATATAAATATCTCTTCCACGTTTTATCTTTCCATTAACTCGACAGTTACTAAACACGATATATTTCACTCTATTCACAAACTGAACGCAATTTTCTATTAAAAATAAAAATTTTTGCGGAGCGTTTCAACATGCGTCCGTATTCAAGCTACTTCGACCGCGCTCCCCTCGTCATTGTTGTGTCCGGATCGTCAGCTCTTTTTTTCTTTTAACATCACACGATCGCTGTCGCTTCTCCTACAAAATATTACATCATTTAATTTAATTCACATTTTCTGTTCTGGCGTAGCCCCTCGAAGTTTCCCAACGTTGCGACTGTTACCATAATTTTCTAAATGATTTATTCTATTGGTTCTTAAAGTTTTGTTTGTATTGCTTCACGCGTTCTCTTAATTTTCGCCACAAACACCTTTTGATTTACTGAACCTTAAAGCACAACAATGGCTATCATGTCTGTTTACAAGCTGGAATTTATACTATACAAAAATGTTCATATCTTTCGAACGCGTGATGCGATTTCCTTCAAATAACTTGCAAACGACTTCGCTACACGAACGCTACTGCCCTATCTTGTCCCAATTGTGAATTTGTCGCGTTTTCCGTTTACTTCTCAAAAACTATCGCTACGCGACATCGCCTTCATCTGTTTTTACAGTTCATGTTAATGTTATGCATTTTCTATTTATTCTTTGACTTGTGCCTTATTCTTGGGGGAATCATGGAATATTACAATATATATATATATATATATATATATATATATATATATATATATATATATATATATATTCTTGAACTTTGTCTTCTAACAAAAAGTAATTAAATTGACTCTTTCTATGCTAGACTCAAGAATGCGGTGAAATGTACCATTGGGATACATTCACTAACAAATTGTCATTATCAACTACAAATGTTTGATCATTTAAAAATTATTTTTAATGTAAAATAGATTGTAAATTTATCTTGTTCAGAATAAAAAAAAATCTTCCTATGACTACAAAATAAAAGAAGAGATATTTTCCTTAAATGAAATTTATTGTCTATAATTAATTCTTTCATTAAGGTCATGTACATTTTTTTAAAACCTTTAGTAGTTGTCGCACAATATTGTGTGTAATTTTAAAAAATAACAAGATTTTCTCAAAAAACGGCTCCAAATATTTTCTTTAAACTTTTGGTAGGGATAGTGCTAAGTGTACTCTATAAGGTGACATAAACGCCATATTGCTATATTCTCTTGTTGTTGCTTTTTCAAAAAATACAAAAATGCAATATTTTGACTTGTCTCCCACGTCGTTAATATACACATTAGCGCCAATTCCATCACTTTGTTATATTTACTAGTGGGAACCCGTCAAAATTTGACGGTGAGATTGAAGATAAAAGAAAAATATTGTGCCTAAACCAATGTTCACATAGGAAATTCTTAAATAGAAAGAAGAAAGAGCAAACTTCTCTTATTTAATGCTAATTTTTTCATCGCTGCAAATATTCATTTTTATGGTCAGAATGATTAGATATTATGTAGCACAAAACACTCAATTGAACACATGTGGTCCATGATCAGGTGGCAATGTAATATCAGCACCGAATGACACAGAAGGCAGCCTATAATTACAATGACGGATACTATTTCTGAAGATTTTCGATGTCCCATCATCTCCCATAAACAAGTGTTTCATTTCTGACATGTAGCAAACTTATTTTTCCATTTAAACCACACAAAGTAATCTGGTTTGCAGAATTTATCTCACACAGGACGTACACAGCTGAACAATACAGACATTTCATAGATTAAGACTCAACAGTAAACGAAATTACTTCACTACTTCAGTAAAATCGAATAACGCCTATGTCTGAATTTCTCTACAAAATACACCACGAAAACAAAGTGATGCAAACAGAGTTACCACCAAAATGCAAATATTGCTCCTGAAAAACAACCTAGATGAATTGTAAAAAAATACACGCATCAAGCGGCGAGGACGTACATCTATCGATATACTCATATCTATCGATATTGAAACACAGCCTTTGGAAGAAAACAATTGACTACTGATAAGCGTAATATTAAAGAATTATTTATTTCATTAATTTACACCGTAAATGCTGGTGAATCAACACCAACAATAACTAATAACACATCTAGGAATCACATTCTTTCATTTAAAGGAAAAATAAATGTAATCGGTTAAGTAGAAGCTCCAAAGGAAGCCATGGCTGAATAACTAATTTTTTAAAATATATATTGATGAGTGCATGTGCTTTAAACAATGTCGTGTAAAGTTTCTCGAAAATTCAACACTTTTCAGAGAATGTGAGCTCGAATTTCCTCATTTTCAGAACGCTGAAATGACATTTTCTCAAAAATGACTCCAATTTTTTTTATTTAAACTTTTTCAACAGTGCCAATTGCACTGTTTAAGTTAATTTTGGTGTAGTTTTATGTCTTTTCAAAACTTACACAAATATATTTTTCAAATATCTCTCACGCTGTTTATATGATCATTTCAGCACCTTCTAAATATTATTGCATTTGTGGTTCAATGTGCTTCAAATAAATTCTAATGAAGTTTTTTGAAAATTCAAAAAAAAAAACAAAATCTGTGAAAAAGAGACATTTCACATTTACAGTAACCCTTAAACGCAATTTTCTTACAAACGGCTCCAAATTTTTCAATGAAAATTTCCATTTAGGACGAGGTTTTAGTCTTCTGTAATGGTTTCAAAGTAATATTTCGGTAGTACACCGAAAAATTGAGAAAATGTAAAAAGCAATGTAATTTGGTCGGCGATAGATGGTAGCTGGCAAGAGTAGGTGGCAAGACCGAAGAGAACAGACCAAAGAAATTAGAAAACGAACTGGTACGAGAAAGTCTGTGCCATTCTGCAGCACCACTTGTTATTTTTTGTGATAGCCCCAACATAAGAAATTATTTTCTTTTTCAAATCAGCGACGAGCTCCACGTCAGTGGATCAATTGTCAACGGTTTTGTTGCGACCAGATCCATATAAGGGCTCAGCCATTCTCATTACTACGTCAGTTGGCTTATTGCTGACGAACTAGGACCTTGCAGGTTGTTTCTCAGCATAAATTGCTAGATTATAGGTATAACACATTTGTGCATCAGTCAGAGCATAGCATTTAATACCATTTTTGGTAGGTTTTGACAGTATAAACTATCGAAATGAGCATTTTCTTCGAAAACGCGGAAGCATTTCGTCAGTGGTGACATTCTCCCCAGGAATGTAACTCTTCTGACAATTTTGCACACATTTTTGAAAAATATCACGGACTGCAGCAAGTTTATCTTCTTTTTCTTCCTTCCCTTGTATTTCGATCGTCAAAATCAAGACAACGGATAACAGTTTTGAATCGTTTGATATTCATCACTAGTCCGAATTTTTCAATGCCTTAACTCTCTTTCCCCCAAAGTTCCTCGAGACTTTGCCGATTTCCTATATAAGCTCCAGGTAGATAAAATAATCCAATGAACGTTCTTATTTATATAACATCCGTGTGACTGATGTCCCTTTCTCTAGCATATTTGTCCGTAATTGGGTCCATGCATCCGTGATTTTGTCCATTTTAGCATTCCTCCCATTTCTTTTGACTCCAGGTACATGAATAATCATGTTGTGGGATGCCTAAAGTATACTTCTTGATGGAGGATTTTTTTTCCTCTCTGAACTTTTATTTTTTCCAAAAATACTTAAATCATTCTCATCTTCATCGGTTACACCCTTCTACTCTGTCTGTGTTGCCATCGCGTTCTTCTACCTCATATTCGTCGTCACTTTCCTCAAAGTCCTCGTTCCAGATTGGATCACTATCACCTTCCTCTTCTAGCAGGTACATTACGTTGCTTAAATGTCTAAGATTACTTAAGTAGTAGGTATTGCGAGACAATTTTTGCAGAAAGACTCTAACAAAATGAAAGAAAAATAAAATATTTACGTGTATGGGCGCACTATGCCAGAAAGGTCAGTCTAACAACCAAGATATTTTCGCAAAATTATTTATAAATCTCACAATATTTTGCGTTTCAATAAGTTAAATATATAATTGTTCTTCAAATATTTTGAAATTACGCACATTAAACAATGTAACGCGGCTTCGGGCGCAGTATGCTGCTCTGAACACAATTTTAACAAGATGCATTCAGCAGGTAAAAAATAAAAGCTATTGGGAGGTCCGGTCACTACCGCTGACTGGTGGCTGCGTAAGGAGAGAAATGGGCGCGCTCTGCCTCTCAGGTCTGATGCGTCCGATGGAAGGGTAAGAAGAGTGAACCGATGAGTTTGAAATGTCGAAACGAAAATCCCTTAATGTTATAGAAAAAGTGAACTTGATTAAAGTTGTGAACAGTGAGATACACAAAAAAAATTTAATGGTGCAGAAGTATGGAATACCAGCTAGTACAGTTTCGACTATAATGAAAAAAAAAAAACGAAAACATGTTCAAAAATCCTGAAACTGTAGGAGGAGATCTGAAAATTTCTACATATGAATATTTTCGAATTTTTATATAATTTTTATATAATACCTTTAATGATACAATTAATAAAAAAAATTGATTCTTTATTTAACCGTTTACGGGGTTGCCAAAGGGCTTAGAATGCATCTTTCCCAAATGTAAATTCACTAAATTGTCCGGTTAAAAATGGGAATATGGGGAAATTAACATATTTACGGAAATAAAATAAATTATTAGGAAGGACAACGGGGTTCCTTTGAGGCCACAGCCAAAAGTTTTCTGAAAAATAGCTTCAAATGATTTTTTGCTCACATAGACAAAACTGCATTTATGAATATAGTGTAACGATTGTCGTTAAATCTCAGAAAATTTGAAAAGTGCAGAATTTTAAATATTTTTCGAACTTGCCAAATATTTATTTTCTCTTTATTTCTGGAATTGTTATTATATATATATATACATTTATATATATATATATATATATATATATATATATATATGTGTGTGTGTGTGTGTGTGTGTGTGTGTGTGTGTGTGTGTGTGTGTGTGTGTGTGTGTATGTATGGGGCACTGTAGAGTTTGCACGAGCATTGACTCTCATTTTAACGGTTAATGAATCCACAGATATTTATTTATTTATTTATTTATTTATTTATTTATTTATTTATTTATTTATTTATTTTACATCAAAAAACAGTTAAAAACTGCGTATGACGTGCTATGGGGAAAAGTGAATTGTGTGCACATTTTCAAAATTCTGTGATCCTTACACTAAGTCATATACTACTTAAATTTTGAATTTTGAAAGGGAGGAAAAAAAATAAAAAAAACTCCCATGTAATAAAATCTATTTTCAAGGATAAATAAGCAATAAATTTTGAATTTTGAAAGGGAGAAAAAAACAAACAAAAAAACTCCCATGTAATAAAATCTATTTTCAAGGATAAATAAGCAATACATTTTGGCTCTTATTACTTCCTGCCGCGACAACATGGAAACGATAATTTGAATAATTGTATTTCCCACTGAATTCTAGAAGACGTGCACAGAAAATGAAGTTACATTTATGTCCAGAAGCAAAACAAGGGGCCATCTCAGCATTTGCTCAATGGATCAGGGAAACTGGACGAAAACCTGATCGAGATGGGGGTCATTGACCCGGAAGCTGTGTTACAATAGTTGTTACAGGTTGTTTATACTCATTTATACAGTCCAAATGGTAATTAATGCATTATGTATCATTGTTAAAATTAATGTTACTTTTCTTGTGATGCTCAGTATAGTCTCTAATTGTATAGAAACAGTTATGCAGCAGAAACGATTTCACTTGTGATTTAAACTTTTCTATTGAATTTAATCGTTTAATGTCATCTGGCAAAGTGTTGTAAAATAATGTACATGTATTGTATGTGAATTTTGTGTAATGAGCTGTTGATACTGTCACCTGATCAATATGATTTCTACGTCGAGTGTTATAGTAATAGACTTCGGCATTTTCTGAAAATATATTCCCGCCCTTAAGCAAGTCATTTTTTACAAAAACCACTGATTCGTAAATAAAAAGACACGGTAATGGTAGAATTCCTAGATTAATGAAGAGAGGCTAACATGAATCACGTGGGTATTCATATATCTCGCGCGAAATCTCTGTGGAGACATACAAGAGCGAGTAGAAGAATTTAAGTTAAAATTTTCTTTTTTCGTAATTATCTTAATTATTTGGAAGAACTACAATTGAATTCACTTAGAAATTAGCAATTAATTGATTTTTATCGTCAAATTCTACAATTTCCACTGTTACAGGGCAAGACGAATATTACACCATATGATACATCCTTTTCCTTTTTAACAACTCCATAAATTATAATAACGTAAATATATGCCTAAATAATCATGTATTGTTTTGTATATGTATTGTATATAATCGTTAAATGAAGTTGTATTCTCACTCATATCCATGGACTCAGTGATGTATTTTATTAACATACTCGTATGTTAATGAAATAAATAGATCACTGAGTCCATGGATATGAGTGAGAATACAACTTCATTTAACGATTATATACAATACATTACGACTATATACAATACAATACAAACATTTCGTATTCTACAAACATTTATTCTTTATACGTAATATAGTGTTTTGTTAATTATATTATTATTCCGATCCTTCAATTATTCGGTTCTTATCATCTTACACCCCTCATAGCCACGACTACCAATATGTATCCAGCGGCAATGGCCACTATATCTATTGGCCGAGAAACAAACTACAAAAAGGCCGAAGACTCCTCCCTACGTAATGAGAACCCAAGCGAAATTCGGGTGGAGATCATCATCCCCAGCTCCAAAATATAATGGTAATTTTCAAAACCTTCAGAATCAACAATTAGATCATAAATGGGAAGACGCGTGAAACTTTTAAGGCTCTGCACAATTATTGTGACACTAGAAACTATTGTGGCAGGTGCGAAATTTGCTCAGCGTCGGTCACTGAAATCACAATGTCAAGATGAACAAGAACATAATTACGATGAATTTCCTCTTTTGCAGCCGCGCCAATCATTCAGCGAAATTTTACAAGCAAAACTAGCTAAAATTGGAAATTATAATGTTTAATTTAATCACAGTGAAGGGATTATGACCAATCTAAGTTCAAAGAAGGCCCCAGGATTTGATTGAATCACCGGACAAATATTGAAGCAGTTGCCACATAGCCATGCTGACATACCCATATAATGCAGCTTTTAGACTAAAATATTTTCCTGCAAGCTGGAAAGTGGCTGAAATTATTATGATACCCAAGCCAGATAAACCACCTCACAAAAAAGGAATCATATAGACCGATTTCGCTTTTACCAGTAATTTCAAAATTATCTGAAAAACTCTTCCTTAAAAGATTAAAACCAATTATACAAAACGCTAACTTGATTCCTGACCCTCAGTTTGGCTCAGTTTGTCTAAACAAAGATACTCGACAATAGACCAAGTGCACCGAATTACAGATGTAATTGAGAGGGCCTTAGAGGGGAAACAAGTCTGTTCTGTATTATTCTTCTATATTTCTATTATTATTCTATAATTCTGTGAAAGCCTTTGGCAAGGTCTGGCATAAAGGATTACTGCATAAATTAAATTAAATTCTACCCAAACAATATGCTGAAATCCTCACATCATATATATCGAAGAGAATGTTTAGAACAAAGTAACAAGATGTTTACTCTGACCTGAAGGATATCCAAACAGGTGTGCCACAGGGTAGTGTTCTTGGGCATGTATTGCACCTATCACCAGTGATATATCAATCCCAGAACAAGGAAAATTAGCTGCTTTTGCTAACGACACAGACTTGATAACAACAGCACGAGACGACATTAGCTCTACCCGACGGCTACAAGTAGCAAAAAAACATCAAGCAGTAACGCCGTTTATAACTGGATCAAAAAATAAAATATAAAAATGAATGAAGAAAAATCAGTTCACGTCAGTTTTACCAATAGAAAATCAAACAATTCACCACCACTAACTATAAAAACTATAAACGAAAAGATAGTTCCTTATGAAAATAAAGCTAAACTAGTGAGAACACGTCAAAATTTGACGGTGAAATCTGAGATAAATGTAAAATACTGTGCCCAGACTAATGTTCACAATATGTTGCATTGTTTGGATCTTCAGGGTATAACGAAGATATTCTGTTGTGAAGTTCCCAAAATTTTAAACACGTATGGCCCATGACCAGGTGGCAATGTAATATCGGCACCAAAAGACACAAACGAAAGAGCACTATTATACTGACGGATATTATTTCTTAAGTTTTTTTATGTGTCATCATCTCCTATTAACAACTTTGATTTCTTCTGGCATATTGCCCGAAGGTAAACTTATTTTCCCATTT
This sequence comes from Teleogryllus occipitalis, assembly GCA_011170035.1. NCBI lineage: Eukaryota > Metazoa > Arthropoda > Insecta > Orthoptera > Gryllidae > Teleogryllus > Teleogryllus occipitalis. The sequence goes on along the minus strand of BLKR01000831.1, from coordinate 19,575 downwards.
AGCAAACAGAGTAAACGCGTTTGCAGAATTTCTCTCTCATAGGAAGTACAAAGCAGAACAAAACTGACATTTCATAGACAACGAACCAACAGAAAACGAAATGACCTCACTAACACGACACCTACGTTGACTTTCTCTTTCCCTGCGTCCACTTCATGTACATTTGCGTCTTTTGGGGCGCGTGGGCAAAGATTCGGAATTAGACATAACCTGTGAACAACTTCACTACTTCAGTACAACCGAGCAAAACCCACTGTCCGAATGTTCTCTACAAAATACACCACATAAGCAAATACATGCTAACTGTCAACGCAACAATGCAATTATTACACTGAAACAAAACCTTGACGAATTGTAAATAAATCTCAACAATCAAAACAAAACATCAAGCAGCGCCAAGCATTAAGCAGCGTGCACTCACATATATTGACTCATATATATTGAATTTGAAATAGCCACATTTGGAAGAAAACAATTGACTATTGATAAGCGTAATGTTAAAGAATGATTTAATTAATTAATTTACACCGTAAATGTTGTTGAATCAACACAAACAATATCATAACACATCTAGCGATCACATTCTTTCATTTAAAGGGAAAAAATACTACAATCGGTTCAGTAGAAGCTCTAAACGAAGCCATGGCAAAATACCTTATTTTTTTAAAATATACAGATACTTGGGTATGACATCGGACACTAAACTGAAATGGAAAGAACGTATCAAGAAAAAAAAGGAAGAACTCAATATAAAATTCGTCAATATAAATGGCATATAGGAAGATATTCCAGCTTATCGTTATGTAATAAAACACTAATATATAATCAGATACGTAAACCCGTATGGCTATATAGAATTCTGCTATGGGGATGTGCGAAAGATAGCAATATCAAAATAATACAAACTTATTCTTATATTGTTCTTATTCTTATTATATTGTACTTATTCTTATACTTATATTGTTTTGGACAAAGTTCTGCGAGAAATGGTGAATGCACCATGGTATGCAAGAAATGCTGATATCCACGGGGATTTATGAATACCAACAATTAAAGAAGAAATTAAAAGGTTCGCCAAGAAGCATGAGGAAAGGCTTCGCCTACATAAAAATGCAGAAATTCTTCAACTGCTGGAAAACCAGCACTTGTTCCGAAGATTGAAGAGGATCAAACCATTTGAACTTGAGTAGTGTTGTCATCATAGTAGGACATTGTTCAAGTGATAGTACCATTTTTAACAACCAGACTAACTAAAGGATGTCATTGGACCGAATTTAGCTTATATGTACGTTAGAATTAAGATATATCAAAGAAAAGTTGATGATTGGACTATCCAGACCAGTTTTGACATGTAAACACAAAAGTGTTAATTTAAAAAAATAATGGTGAAAAGTTAAAAAAGGTCTCTTTATCCGCAACGAAGGACGGGAAAATTTGCTGGTTAGAATTCTATTGTTTCACAAGCTTAGTTTTTCTGGAATAACACACTTCTAATGCCCTTTCAGCCGGGGGCGGTGTTACAATGCACCAAAATTACTACAAACTAAAGAAATTATTACTAACTTATCGTTATCACATTTATTATGCTAATTTATCGTTAACAAATTTTATGAAATATAGAGAATCTGACTCTCAATTTATAGATCAACGTATTGCTAATGATGGACATTCTTTCATCTCCCCAACAGATAAAATAATTAATTTTATTTCGACTATCCTCCAAGCTGGTAATCCCACGATTCCTAAATATACGAATAAGATACGAACGAAAAAGCTCCCCTCGTGGAACAATGACTGCCAAATAGATCGTCAACGTTACAGACATGCTTTTTGTACGTTCAAGAGACATCCCACAATAGAAATCATTTAATACGAACGTCTTCGGTCCAAAGTGAGAAGAATTTATAAAAAAATAAACAACTTTCTTGAATAAATTTTATTTCTTCGATACCATCAGCATTTGACACTTCCGAAAGCTGAAAAAAATCAAATGCATCAATAGTTCACATCAAACTAAATATCTCCCGAAATCAAACTAAATCATCATCCTTTGTAACAACCATTTATTCACTATTAATGAAGATATATCAAATATCCTCGCCTTGATCTTTATAAATAATTCACATGATAAAAATTATGACAAAGAATTTAAAAAATTCAGAGCTGATTCATCCGTTGCAATTGGTAATATTCTTAAAAAGTCAATTTAATCCAGAATTAAACCTATCAATTATACCCCGTTAAAAATCAACAACCTTTGGACTAAACTACGCAATTCAAGTTCTGGAACGATGGTACCTATAATATATTTCTACGAGAGCTTTCTCCAAAGCAATACAATACATTACTTTCTTATTTAATGATCTCTCTACTGTCTCTTTTCCCCACTCTTGGAGAGAATATCTATAAAAATGGATGTTGCTATGTGTCAGAGCGATGAACTCAGACACCGTGTAACCGATTTCCATGAAAGTTGACACATCTACGTGTCTTATCATGGAGAAAGTTTTTATGCTGTTCACTTTGTTGTAACTGCACTAGATGGCGCTGCAGCACAAGATGGCCCTTCAGTTTGATGCAATTCCCAATTCACCTGAGAACCCAGCTTCATTGTTGCTGGGCGTGGCCGTGTGACGCGGAGCGACGCCGAGGAGGACACGAGGAGCGGGCAGCGCGGGATGGAGAGAGAGAGAGAGAGAGAGAGAGAGAGAAAGAGAAACGGAGAGAGAACGAAAGAGAGTTAAAAAGAGAGATGGAAAGGGAGAGAGGGGCAAAAGGAGAGAGACAAAAAGAGAGAAAGAGAGGGAAAAAGAGAAAAAGAAAGGGGGAAAAAAGATAGGGGAAGGAGAATGAGTGGGGAAAGAGAGGGGGAAAGAGGGAGAGGTGAAAAGAGAGGGAAAGAGATGCGAAGAGAGAGAGAGAGTACGGGAAAAGAGGGAGTGACAAAAGAGAGTGGGAAAAGAAAGAGAGCCGAAGAGGATAAAGGAGAAGGGAAAGAGAGAGGAAGAAAGGAGACCGAAAAAGAGACGTAAAAAAAGAAGAGAGGGGGAAGAGAGATTCAGAGAAGAGAGTGAGAAAAAAGAGAAAGAGGGAATAAGTGCGATGGAAAAAAGAGAGGGAAAAGGAGAAAGGGAGAAAGAGAGGGAAAAGGGAGAAATGGGAGAGAGAGGGAATGGGGTGAAGAGGAATGAGTGAGGGTGGAAAGGGGACGGGTAAAATAGAGAGGGGGAAAAGAGAGAGAATAAAGAGAGAAGGAAAGGTGAGAGGGGGAAAGAGTCGAGAAAGAGGCAGACGAAAATAGAGAGTGGGAAAAGAGAGAAAGAAAAGTGAGAGGGGGAAAGAGTCGAGAAAGAGGCAGACGAAAATAGAGAGTGGGAAAAGAGAGAGACAGACCAGGAGAACGTCTGCTGGGTTCTGCTGGTTAAAAATGACAATCCTAACCTTCCTAGCTGTTGTCGACCAATTTTACTTACTTGTACTCTATGCAAACTACTGGAGAAAATTATATGTAAAAGACTTACATGGGTTGCAGAAATTAACAGCAAAATTTCATCGCTTCAAAGCGAATTTCGACATCGACGCTGTACTATTGATCACCTAAGTAATATACATAGTGATATTTGTAATGCCTTCATTAATCATGAACATCTCGCTAAAAGGCTTGATATGGAAGAGGCTTATGACGGTTTGGAGAGATAGAATTATTAACACATTACTCGAATTGGAAATAACTGGTAATATCTTTTACATGTATAGCAAATTTCTTTAAAAAAAATAGATCTGTATGTTTTCAATTTCATAATACATTATCTAACACATACTTCCAAAATCGCGCCCCTCAGAGGTCTGTCATTAGCGTATTATTGGTTTTAATCGCAATCAGCGACATAACTTTGCAAGGTCTTCTACCCTAAAATGTATGTTTATTTGCCGATGACGTGACTATAAGAGTTAGTGGCAATAACATAGCACCACTCATCAACTAGCACACTCAACCCTCAACAAACTTATAGATTGGACCTATGAAACAAGATTTAAATATTCCACTCAAAATCCCTATACATTCTCTTCAATAAAAAGAAACACTTAAATAATTATTTATACCTCACTTTAAAATCTTAACTTATTCATTGTTGTAACGAAATAACAATTTTAGAAATGCTTTTTGACAATAAATTAACCTGGAAATCCTATATAAGGAACTTGAAAAAAGAATGATTTAAACAAATGAACATCATCCACCATCTTTCGTCAACTTCCCGGGACGCCGATACAAAAAATTATTATTCTCACATAAATGTATTAATACAATCAATATTGGACGACGGATATATTGTATACCCGTCAGCAGCTTCATGCGTATTAACTCTCTACATTCCTCAGATTATAGATTAGCATGGAATGCCTTTCGATCTATTGTATTTATACATAGACTAACAGTGAACCTCTCGAATATCGAAGAAGAAAATTATTTTTTAGATATACAAGTAAACTTTCCTAAAATCCAAGTCACCCAATTTACAACTATAAATTTCCTGATCATTTTTTTAGAAATATAAAAAGAACTTTCCTAAACTAATATCATGGATACACTTCAAAAATTTAACATTCCTTCCCTGAAAATACATCCTACTCATCCGCCTTTCATGGCTTGACCCAGTACTCAAAATAAATACAAGTCGCAACTCTTTCGTCAAAGAAGACACCAACGATACTGTGTATCAATCCCTATCCAACGAACTATAAAATAAATATAAAGAATATCTACAAATTTATACAGATGGTTCTCTCCCAAGTTTGGATCTGGGATCGCCGTCAAAATTAACGAAAACATTCTTCGTACTCGTTTACACAATATCTGCTCAATTTTCTACTGAGAAGCTTATGCTATCCTTCCTGCACTCAAATACATTTAAGAAAAAGAAGATAAATATATATTTGCTGATTCATTGAATGTTCTTAATTGTCTAATTAATTTAATTAACAATGAAGCAATTATAAATGGCATCAATATTTAGAGTGATTTAATAATAATAATAAAGACATCATTCTTTCGTTTCATAAAGGAATGAATCCAAGGTAATATCCTGATAGACTCATCTGCTAGGGAATCAAGAAAACTCCTTCAAGGAAAAACAATTTCACATAGCGACATCAATAAATCTCCATAGATGTAATAAACTCCAATGAAACACTACGTGATATAATCATCCTAGTCACCTCGATCAAATCTGAAGTATCTTTGATAATGACGCTCCTTCACTTCAAACAAGAAAAGAAAAATCTACTCTCGCACGACTTTGCATAGGACATAGCCGTCTTACCCACTCACATCTCTTTAAGAAAGAATCTCCATTACTTTGTATATTATGTAACATAACTTTAACAATTGAACATATCTTAATAGATTGCTAAGTGTACTCAAAATTATGTAAGAAACATTTACTTTCATATTGCCTTTCCAAATTACTTACTAAAACATCCCACGTATATAATGCCTTCAAATTTCTAAATGATATAAAATTATACGATGCTTGTAAAGAGTTGTACATATGGTCGCTAATGAACTTGCAGTTCATGCAAACAAAAAAAAGCTTATTTAAAAACTCACTTCCACTTAATTTGAGGCAAAATTATATCGTCACAAATTTTAAAAAGAATAGCATTTCCTGCAAGTTCAACAAGTTGGAAGCTTCTGAACAGGTAAGGAGATACAGCGCCGTGATAATGTGAAAAAAGGAAATGGACGCTGAAAGATATCATCATCGCTTAGATATGTCATTGGTTTTAACCGAATAAGTTCTTTTCTGTGCAGTTGAGTGCAAAATGCAAAATATCAAATATTGTATAGGAATAAATATTGTATAAGATTCATGCCATATATTTATAATTACTTTCACCAGTGCCGAGGAATTTTGAATTAACGGTTTTAGTGAAAGTTGACTAGGAATTATATATCAGTGTCTTGAAATGTTTACTAATTTTTTTACTATTTATTTACTCTAAAGAATATTTAATATTTACAGATATTATAAACATAAACAGTTTTGACTCCACCAATCTTTTTTTTTTTTTTGTTTATTAAAGTCGCATCAACAACTGAGGTCATTAGCGACTACTTTAAATACAACTTTACAATATTAATATAGCAATTTAACAGAATATTACACTAGATATATACAAATTTGTGGAGACAGACATTATATGTATTTTCAATGTTACATTGTTAGTTACCAGTATCTATGCTAGTACAATTAGATTTCTTTAAGAAAATAGCTGTCTTTACAGAATTGTATTATTTTATTTTGGAATTCGTTGGATGATAGGATTAATTCGGAGTTTGGCTCATCTTCTAGGTATCTCTGTCTGCTGTGCTGAAACATAGGGCATTGAGTTAAGATATGTTGAAAGTTAAGAGAGGTATCACAGTGCTGGCAGGTAGGTGGGGGATTTCCAGTTAGTAAGTGTTGATGACTGAACTTGCAATGACCAGTTCTTATTCTTGTTATTGTTACTTGCTCTTGTCTTGAGAATTTTTTGGAAGTTTTCAGGGAATAAAAATTTTTAACTAGTTTGTGTAGAGGGCTGGATTTCATGGTTTTCCAGAGGTTGCTCCACTTTTCATCCATTACTTTCTTGATATGTGTCCATAAATCCTTGTATGTGTGTGATATTGTTAAAATACTTTCAGTTTCAGGTCTTACATTTTCCTCTTCAAGGCTCATTGTGTTGTGTTCAGGCATTGTTTTGTAATCTGGTATCCAGGCAATTATGAGAGTCTTTTTGGATTGAATAATGTCTTGATATATTTCATGAATACTGTTTATCATTGGTATACCTGGGTAGTTATTGTGAATATTATTTATTGCTTCAAGGGAAGTAGAGAAAATGACAAACTTGTCATGTCTGAGGTTTTGTGACATTTTGAAGGCTGTCATTATAGAGCATATTTCAGCTGTAGTAGTACTAGCGTAGGAGAGCAGTCTGTTTATAACTTTAACATCTTTGGTAAATGTAGCTGCATATTTTCCATCACTATTATTGATAAGTTTAGTATATATTTTAAAGGAATCTTTGTATTTATTTTCTATTTCTTGAAATTGTATTTCTTTATCTTTTTTAACCATTTTGTTTATTTGGATAGTGTCCAGTATTATATCTGCTACTATATCAGGAATTGCCCATGGTGGTATTCTGTTCTTTCTTTTTTCCATTAATATCTTTTCTTGAAAGTTTAGCTGTCTTAGTAGGTTTTTCACTTTGCTATATACTGGTGAAAAGCATTTTTGTTCTTTGTAGTAATTTTGAAGTTTTGGGTATATATCGTGGTAGATTATAGGATTATTTGACTCAGCTGTTTTGATGGCATATTTGAGAGTAAGCATTTGTCTACGATGAGCTAGAGTTGGTTCTTTGGCTTCTATTAGAATGCTGCCAATGGGGCTAGTATGAAAACAGCCAGTGCTTATTCGTAGAGCTTTATTGTGTATAACATCAAGTTTTTTTAGGTCTTTTTTGCTAGCTGAATCATATAATATGGATCCATAGTCGATCTTGGATCGTACTATTGCCTTGTAGGTCATTAGCTGGAGATGTTTATCTGCTCCCCAGTTATTATGGGAAATGCACTTGAGTATGTTTAGTCTTTTCTTACATTCTTCAGATATAATTTGTATATGTCTTTTCCAGCTCATTTTTGAGTCAAAATGCATGCCTAAAATTTTAATAGTTTGATCAAACTTTAATTCATGTAGGTCCATTTTTAATATGGGCAGATTCACAATATTTTGTCTCCACCAATCTTGTTATTCAAGGAAGCAGCTGTTTCGTTCGAGGGCTGAGAGCAAGTGACAGTTTCTTTCGCTAGAGTGTGAAGGACACTGCGGCTTTCTTTAGTTTCCCATTGAAAATTACGATGTCGTGATACGACAGCCAACGAAACTTCACAACTAACCGAGGAAGAAAAGTGGACGGAACAGCCCTTCCCTTTTTGTGGTACTTCCACTGTAATTCGGTCCAAACAATTAGTAAGATTTAATATCAATCTGAGTATCGAGCACGGTGAGTGTTGCAGGTTAGAATCTTAGTCTCAATTTTAAAACACATCTTCACTACAATATCTCTAACATAAGTTTCTGCCCGAGAAAGTATCGTAAAGTTTGAGTAACTGAAGCAAGATAGAAAAACGTTTTTGGCATATTAATACTTACGGCTTAAGAATATGTTACGAAAAAATATTTTTTGACGTAAGGAACTTAAGGAATAAAAAAGTACAAACTGACCGGGACGCTATAAAATGTGGTGCTATTGAAATAGCATCTGCCGGTAAAATTCGGTAGTTTTCGTGGCAAGAATCCGGTTTTGCAGTTTCATTACCGGAGAGGAGGCAATTACTCTTGTGAGTTTGTGCAGTAAGACGGAACTGACGCACGGCTGGGCAAACTCACGCCTCGGAGCTCGAGATCTGCTTAAGCAGAATCCGCGGCGTGTTTCTGGCATTATATTCGTATAGTAAGAATGCAAAGAAAACATTACGTATGAATCAGTAACACCGAACGCGAGTAAACAAAAAACTCTCAACGAACAATTCAAGAAACACTTTTGAGTTTCATGATCAACTAATCTACAGCTGAAGCTGCAATATCAACAGCGCAAGTACTGTTACTTGTTATCCTTCTTTATTGCTGAACAGTGGTGTGGCGGAAATATATGAATATTGTACAATTATTGCAGTTTAACGTGCAGGATCTTCGCAGAAACACCGATTTTATTTTGTAGAGTTTGATCAATATACCCTTCTGCAACAGAATTTCATTTCCAACCCCGATGTCTTTTTATCGTTAATAAATCAGTCCCCGCATCTGCCAAGAAACTTGCAAACGAGCACCAAAAGTAATGGCCTGTATCCATATTCTCATTTGGCAGGTTTCCAAATTTCACTATCATCATAGGTATCTTTCCAAAATAATTTGTTCCTACTGGTTGAACAGTACATTTTTGGTTGTGAAAACTAACAAAATAATGCTTATGACTTGTTGTAGGTGGACGTAATGACATATACTTCCCCACTCTCTGCAATAATTGATCTCCATTTTCATCACCAATAGTGAACATTCGTTCCGTAGTCTAGGGGTTTTGGTTTCAGGAATGTTTACTATAAAAACTAAATCTTTGTCCTGCAAATCGTCAATGGCCATTTCGTATAATTTATTTATTCAGCATTCTCAGTATTACAACATGCGTAAGAAAGAGCGTTTGAATATACCGTAACATATACATATACATAGTTGAATACATATACTTAGTTGAAAACCAACCTTCATCAATAAATTCTGATCATCACAAGTTTCTTTAGCAAATCAGTAAAATTCAAGCTTTGTAAAAGTTTAAGATTTTTTTGGCTCGTAGCTTTTCCTCTCTCTCTTCAAAAATGCAATAAATTTACAATATCTGTAAATAAGAATATTAATTGAAGTGTTAAAGACGTATCGACAACAATTTTTTCTAGAGAAATACGTACGTACGAGAGAGTGGGGTTCATTTGGACACGGGGCACATTGGGTAATCAAAAGTACCTCTACTGTTTGAGGAAGAAAATTTGCTTTTGTGATGACAGCTATTTGTAATACTTCTATTATTCTGTGGAATCATACTGCCTTAAAATATTCTCCAACTGATGATCTGTACAGGGAAATATCCTTGTAGACATTTGCGGTTAATTTGGTTCCTTTACATTGACAAGTGGATTTCTGTATCGTCGTAATTGAAATTGTAACTAACAATATATTAGCGCTGCCGCACTGGAGACATAACTCTTCCTCCTTGGGAATAAAGCTCTACTAAAACTTCTGATTATATAAGTAATCATTATTTTTAATTCAAAAGTATTACGGAATGAGTCATTCCCTTCATTCCATTGACTGGCTGCTGCACAGATAGTATTCACGGTGATAACATGATTACGAGGAGGGAATTGGCTGTTGAATGCAAAAGGTAATCCGTAGACACAATGACTACACCGATACAGGAGATATCTCGACGGACTGGAACCCCGAAATCAACAGCACCATGTTATTGTAGGCTGTATTAATGAGAGGAAAACATTACACAACAAACACCGCAGCGTTAATTCTCTAGCCTTAAGTGTGCTAGTTGTGCGGATCATTATGTACATTGAAGATTAATACATGGACAGGCGCCACGGCCTTGGTGGCTGACCATCTGGATAGCGGGAAAAGAGTTTCACATATTACTGTACGCAATGTGCAACAACACAATGGACTCATTATCCAAACGATGTTTTGAGAGATTAAAGTGAACAGGAAGATAAACCTAGCATTTCCAGAAAATCATGTAATTTGGAGTATGACGTCCGGAGTAATGTATTTTCAGACGACATACTTTTCCATTTTGGTGTCAGATGGTCGAAGGATGGTATAAAGAATGAAGAATTCAAACCTAGAACCGCGAAACTTAATTCCCACCGTCAGACACGGCAATGGTTTGGTGCCCACGCACGTATAAGTGACAATGGAGGAGGACAATTCCAGATTGTAATGGAGTGATGAATCAATTCCTTGAATTCTAAAGTCACAGTAATAAAACCACTGTCATAAAACTCACGAATATGAGTGAAAGCATTGAAGCTCGCCACTCAGGCTCACGGCAACTCAACAGGACGCAGCTGTATATATTCTCTTGCACAGCGACAAGCAGTCCTATACTGAAAGTGAAGTGCATGTTTTTTCTCGGCCGGTACTGGTGATCCTCCTCTGGCTGGTTGAGATCTGACATCAACCTACCGTCGGCTTGCGGTTTTTTCCCTCAACTAGGTATCTCCCATCAGCGGGTCATTGCTCCAGCCGGAACAAGCTCTAAGCTTCCGACTCATCTCCCGACATGTGTGGTAGTAAAGTTCACGTAAGTGTAGGTGTGTGGAAGTGAGGGGTTAGGATAGGACAAGGAAGAGGAAGGAAAGATCGCGCGGGTTCCGTGGCCCATTTGTTAGGGTATTGCTCCGGCATTCGTCTGGTGTTGATCGGATAAACCATGGAAAACTACTTATCAGAGCAGCCTGCCCCTAGAATTATCCTCCAGACAGCGGTTTAATTCGACCTAGCTATCCAGCTAGTGTCATACATTGATCTAGTAACAACGACGCGACACTGCGACCTTATTCATTGTAAATATGCGAGCACTTCACTAATTTACATATTGCGACGTTTCTATATACAGTTCAACGTACAGTAAAAAAAAATCCGTTGAATGAAAAAAATACCTCATCATGGAAGAAAATCGAAGTACTTACAGTTGATGTTTTTGAAGTAAACTCTGCATGCTTTTCTTAGGTGATGGGGTAAAAACAATTCAATTATTCAATGGAAAACAACACTTTTGATGAGGCAGCATGTAACACGATGAGCCTACTTCCTTCACCAACAGGAACAGATTTTGTTTCTGACACGCTCCCTCCATTGTCATCACTCCAGCCTTTGGAAAGAGTGTGCCGTGCGTTAAACCATGTTTCATCAAGCCATAAGCTGTTGTAAAAATTTACTGAATTGGGGTTTCTGAGATACGTACACGTCCATGCAACAATATCGTTGCTTTCCATTAAAATTGTACGTCCATTGATGTGCCTGTACTTAAATCCTAAATCATTCAATACTTTCCGAAGAAAAAAACTTACTTCCTTTAAAAAGAGGATCTTCCTCAGTGACACCAGATTTTTGCTGAAGTCGGGTGCTCCTTTATCGTGTAATACGAATACATATGACGACGAATAACATCTCTCTGAAAGTTGTCAATGTTTTCTTACGAGGACATATTTTCTCTGGCGTTTCTGTGTTCGATGGACGTGCTTCACTATCCTCCTTTACATATTTTTCTTTGCTAATGGAAACCACTATATTTTGGCTCATTTTTAAAGCAGCAGCAGTGCGGAGAACCACTCGAGATAAAGGGAATATTGGTCCGCCTTTTTCTTTTTCGAAATTTTCGCGCAATGAACACACAAATTCACGTGGTTGGCTCTTCAGTGGATCACCTTGACGAACACTCCGCTTCTTCGGTTTCATTTCATGTTCGTGACATACGCCACTCTTCGACATTGTCGATAAAACAAAAGCATGCGTAAGACGAAATATACAAAGCACAACTACTGTAAAGAGTTTTCCAAAATTTACTTGAACAAATATATTTATTTTACCACTCCGGAGACACCTTTGAAACACAGTGTCTGGGACCGACTTGGTGTGTCCCGATGCATATTACTGAAACTTATGGACTGAGCTCTTGCCTAGCTGTGTGGTTGAGTGAGATTCCAGTTTGAAAAGATAAGCTTCATCGTTTACAATCTATCAGAGCTTATGTTCGAGGTTCAAGAATGAGCGCGGCGCCCCACGCTCGTGACGCAATTGTACCTTTGACCGTGCACGTGGTGAAGTGTACAATTCATCGGCAACGTGTGTTGGCGGATGGTGACGTAACTGACACCCGATTGGCCCAGCGCATGCTGTCGCCATGGAAACGTGGAGACGCCACCCAACTGTCAATACCAAACTCTCATTTACCACAGTGCACTCACTTCTGCGTCCTTAGAATCTCGGCTGTTCTGGAGTTTGTGAACACGCCTGACCAAATGCACCATTCGAATTCTCAGTAAAACCTTGTGAGTGGAACGGTGAGATTCTTTTGAGTGCGCTCTGATTTTTTGTTTTTAGTACATTGTATGGATCTATTGGAGGGTATTTATTATTTACGTTGTCTGAGGAAGTGTTAGGAGGGTATTAGGAGAGTATTTAATGAGAAATGCATGTCAGCTTATATTCAGTATTTTAGATTTGATTTAATTTACGTTATAATGTTGAATTATAAAAGAGAATAGTACATTAAATTAATACTAAATAAGAAGTTATAATTATGGTTCTGCCTTATTCATTATCAATAGCTGTGTTTGTTATAATAAGACAGTTTACATATTATTTTTGATTGCTTACATAAACAAAAAGTATCATAATTTTTACAAACGTATTTTATGCGACAATTTTTTGTTCCTTTTAGGGGGGCTGTTGCCTATTTTTCTTCTATTTTGTGATTCAGAACGGATTTTATTTTGACTTTCTGGTTTTCTCTATTTAGTCATGATGTATCGAATTTTCCCTGGAAGACTAGTAATACCTTCTCTGTAGCTGCTAGTGTAACAAACTTCGATCCAAGTTCTTTATGAAGATATTCTCGTTGATGCGAGTATGTCAATTTGGAAATAAATTACTCTTCCATTTATTGCAACAATATTTTCCAGACGAGACAAAATCACCATCGGTCATATATTTATCATGTGAAATGTTTTACCTATGAAAAAGTGTCTTCCACAATGATACATCATGATATTGTTCTAAATCCTCTTTGCATACTACATGATCCTCATCGAAATTCACTATCTTGACATTTTCTTCTGATTCACAATCGGAAATTTCTTCGAAATATCGTCTTCTCAAAAAAGTTATCGTGTCTTTCATACACCCTCTGCAATAATGGATCAAAACGATTACTCATATTGAGAATAGTATAATAAGGGAAATATATCAAATTATTCTAACAACTACATGCCTAGAAGGCACGCATGTAAGCTTACTCGCAAGGAGAGTACACAAAGCAACGGCCCTAAGTCTTGCTGCGAACTGCATGTGACGTCATTAGGCGCACGGGGTCTGGAAATTCCACGCGTCGCGAGCTAAAGGAAAGAGGAACCACGTGACATCTCCTTTTGACTTTTGTGTTGGTAACCTTGCCACCGGTTGCAAAATCATTCAACACAGAATGTCATCAGAACTCATAACATTACACCTTCAACTAGTTATGAGGTTTGTAATTGACTCTGTGGATGTGTCAAAAATCTAATGAAAATAAAAAGCGAGGCCAACAAAGGACGTTAGTAAAATTTTTGCGTTTCTACTGGATTTTGTTACGTAAACGCTGCAAAAAAAGCAACAAATGTCAAAGAAAAAGGTTCCATTTATAAAAGAAACTACAGTCGACTCCGGTTGTAGAAACTCGGTTGTAGAAACTCGGATATAGTGCACCCTGGGTTAATGAACTTAAGTCACTGGTCCCGTTTCTCTTATATTACAAATAAGAATAAGAAGATTTGGTTATAGTAAACCTGAACCTCGTCTACAGTGAACATAGGAAATACATCGTCCTGGAAATTAATTCCCTTCTGGAAAATAATAATAATAATAATAATAATAATAATAATAATAATAATAATAATAATAATATTTATTCCCAACTTGTTTTACAGAGATAGTGTACATTGTTATTTCTTGGAATTACTAACCATCGATAATCAGTTGTGATGCTTAGCAATACTGAATTTATAATTTATTATCTTCTACATAGTATTTTTTTGTGTGGCGTGTTTTTTACAATATTCTTATTTTTTAACATTTACAATATAAGTTTTTGTTAACATACAGAATAAAAAACCTAGCTTTAAATCATACAATAAGTGAAGATTTACAGAGATGCAATAGGTATATTTACTTAGACAAAATATATATTTATATAAATGAATTTATATTTAATTTATACACCAAAAAAGATTTTATTGCAATATTTCAGTTAACTTGTTTATATCATTATCATCCTGTTTTAAAATCCAAATATTTATCTTGTGTTTGAAAATATTTAACGATTTACTATTTTTCAGAGCTAATGGTAATTGATTATATATTTGAGGCCCAATGAACACCAAGGTTCTTGATATTAGAGATTTATGAATTTTGGGCTTTTTAATTTGATTAGTGCCTTTACTACGTGTACTGTAATTGTGAAATATTCTCTCAGTTAAATTATTTCCGCTTTTGACATAAAATATTTGTAGTACTTTATATACAGAAAAGATGTTGTAATGGTATAATATTTAGTTTATGAAGAGGAAGTGAAGAATCAATCTTATATTTTTTATAGATAATACGGATAAATTTGTTTTGACTTATTCTTAGTTTCTTAATATGTCTTGAATGTGCCTCCCTATATTTAGATTCCATATTGCAGTTTTGAACTAACTAGTACGTAATATAGAATTCTAAGTGTATGTACATCGCAAAAATTTCATCGATTCAGATCCTTGCGGCACGCCTTTTTCGACTATGCCTGAATTACTGTAACAGTTATCTATTTTGACTATTTGTTCCCGTTCAGAGAGAAACTGATTAAACCATTCTAAGGCTACACATCTTATTCCTATATTCTCCATTTTTGAGAGAAGAACTTTGTGATCTACCATGTCAAATGCTTTTCTAAAATCTATATGCACGTTTGTACACTTTCTTCCATTATTAATGTGATTATATATATTTTCTAGAAAAGTGTTAAGTGCATCTTCTGTGGATTTACCTTTTGTGAATCCAAACTGATGTTTGCTGGAGAAATTAATATTGTTTAAGTAATGTAAAAGTCTATTTTTTCTTACATTTTTCTACGATTTTTTAAAACACTGGTAAAAGGCTTATTGGTCTAAGGTTATCCAGATTTATTTTACTAGATTTCTTGAGAATTGGAATTACTATGCTCTTTTAAATTGATTAGGAAAAATTCCGCTACAGAAACTTAGATTTATTATATGTGTTAATAATGGAGCAAGAATCGATGTGCGTTCTTTTACTATTTTCGTAGTTATTTTATCATAACCGCTTGATGCTTTGTTTTTCAAACTGTTGGTAATTTGAATTACTTCCTGTTCGTTGGTCGCTTCAAGAAAGAAGGATTGATAAGATGTTATATCTCGGTTCCGGGGTAGAGTTACATTACACGTGTTGTTAGTAATCAACTGCTTCTGTATACCGAGAAAGTATTCGTTTATCTTACAGCAGATTTCCAGTGTATCGTCAATGACGCTACCATCTTCTAAGAAGAGATGATTGATTTCACTAGTCTTGTTATCTCCTACCAGTTCCTTAATTATTTTCCATTGATGTTTCGTGTCGCCATTATGTTTCATTATCAAGTTCCTATAATAATTATGTTTTGTATAATCAATTTGGTTTTTAAGCTTCTCCGAGAAATTACAGTAATATTTTTGAAATGCTTCGTCGTACGGTCTTCTAAATTTAATTTTATATAGTTTTGATCTTAAATTTATTTTATTTAATATGCAATCAGTTATCCACGGACATTTTATTTTAGCTTTCGTAATTTTATTTGGTGTTTTGTTTTGAGTACTTGTTTGCATGGCATTATTAATTATTGAGAACAGTTCATCCACAAACCTATTTACATTTTGACATTGTAAAATATTGTTCCAACTCGTTTCAACAAGATATTTTTTAACTAGGTTATAATTTATAAATGTTTCATTTGATTTTTTAGCAACATTTATACTCTCATTATGAAAATCATATTTTACTCCTATTAGAAAAAGATCTGAAATTCCTAAGTCATATATGCAAACTAAAAAACTATTGATTGACTTAAATCTGACAAAGACGTGCCCTATACATGACGCAGACAATTCTGTGTATCTGGTCGTTTGATTTAAGATGGACGTTAGTTCATAGTTATTCATTAAAGCTAAGTATTTATCTGTATTTGTTGAGTTTTCCTGTAAGTCAATATTTACATCGCCGATAAAAATAATATTGTTTTTTAGTTGTTTTAAGCGGTTTTCCCATTCGTCTAAAAACATTTGCTGAGAATCATTGTAATATATATATATATATATATATATATATATATATATATATATATATATATATCAACCAGTGTTTATTTATTTATTTATTTATTTAACGTCAAAAAACCGGTGAAACTGCGTATGCTATGGGAAAGTGAATTCTGTGAACATTTTCAAAATTCTGTGATCAATACACTAAGTAATATACTTCTTGAATTTTGAATAAAGAAAAAAATGCTCCAATGTAATAAAATCTATTTTCAAGGATAAATAAGAAATAAATTATGGGCTCTTATTCATGATGTCCTTCTTCAAGGAATAATACATCCTGCCGCGTCAACACGAAAACATAATTTGAATAATTATATATCCCAATGAATTCTAGAAGACGTGCACAGATAATGAAGTTACATTTATGTCCAGAAGCAAAATAAGGGGCCATCTCAGCATTTGCTCAATAAATCAGGGAAACTGCACGAAAAACCTGATCGAGATGGGGGTCATTGACCCGGAGGCTGTAGTACAATACTTGTTACAGGTTCTTTATACACATTTACACTGTCCAAATGGTAAATAATGCATTATGTATCATTGTTAAACTTAATGTTACTTTTCTTGTGATGCTCAGTATAGTCTCTAATTGTATAGAAACAGTTATGCCGCAGAAAGGATTTCACTTTGGATTTAAACTTTTCTATCGAATTTAATCGTTTAATGCCTTCTGGCAAAGTGATGTAAAATAATGTACATGTATTGTATGTAAATTTTTTGTAATGAGCTGTTGACACTGTCACCTGATGAATATGATTTCAACGTCGAGTGGTCTAGTAATAGACCGGCATTTTTAGAAAATATGTACCCGCCCTTAAGCAAGTCATTTTTGACAAAAACCACTGATTCGTAAATCAACACACAAGGTAATGGTAAAATTCCTAGATTAATGAAGAGAGGCTTACAAGAATCACGTGGGTGGGATTTGGTTATTATTCGTACAATTCGTTTTTGTAATCTAAAATTCTGGGAGCTATAAGATGTATTTCTCCAGAATATTATGCCATATCTCAGGCGGGAATGAACATTCGCGAAATATACACCATGAGCAGTATGAAGGCTGACTGAATTTGTAAGAATTCTGAACGCGTAGCATAATGAACTTAATTTTGTGTTCAATTCATTTAAATAGACGTTCCATTTAAGGTTTAACTGAACTGAGAGACCTAAAAATTTGGTTGCGTTAATCAATGTCAATTGGTTGCCTTAATCAATGTCACAGTCAATGGTACACCATTCAGTTTGAGTAGAGCACAGAATTGTTTATTTGAAATGGAAAACTGCGTTAAAACCGTTTTCTTTTCGTTTACTATTAATTTGTTATTTCGGAACCAATTTGAAACATCTGATATTGTACTATTTACGGTTTTTTTATTGCAAAGGATGATCCTATCATCCGCAAAGAGAACCGTTCTTCCGTTTCGAATCGTCGAGGGCATATCGTTTACGTAAAGTAGGAACAGAATAGGGTATATAATCGATCCTTGAGGAACTCCACGTGCAATGGGCAAAGAGTCGGAAAGGTGCGTAGTAATGTTCCATTATTCCAGCAAGGCATTTCAACTCTCTGAGATCGTTGTTTAAGGTACGAACATAACCAATCTAGAGCAATACCACGGATACCATACGAAGGTAATTTTGAAAGTAAAATGTCAAGATCAATGACGTCAAAAGCTTTTGAGAGATCTAAAAATAATCCAATTGGTGCCTCGTTTTGATGAGGCGACATCTTTAAGAAAAGAAATATAGCTGTTTCGGTTGATTTTCAGTTTCTACATCCATGTTGGCAATCTGAAAGCGCGTCGTGTTTATTAAGAAAGGTTTCCATTCGTACGTAAAAAAGTCTCTCAAATATTTTACAAAAAACTGATAGAAGAGAAACGGGCCGATAATTCTGAATTTCATTTTTGTTTCCTTTTTTGAAGAGCGGCTTAATTTTAGCTGTTTTGAAAATATCTGGAAACGTTCCTGTGCATAAGGATGCATTAAATATGTGAGTTAACGGGTGTATAATGGCATACGCACAGGTCTTTAACAAAGAATCCGGGAATTCATCTAAACCGGACGAATATTTATTTTTTAGTTTCGGAAACGAACATCGTGTCTAAAATTTCAGGTGAACTGTCTATTATTTAATTTTGTGGCTGAAAACCATTAGTGAGATCGGCAACAATTCTATAAAAGTGTTGGTTAAAGAGACTAGCCACTGTTGCCGGATCGTTCACATTTATATCTTTATATTTTGAAACAACATTCTCTACAAGGTTTCTAGTTGATTGGGTCGTATTTTTTATCATATTCCACATTGCTTTTGTTTTGTTATTTGAGTTCAAAATATCTTGATCGTTTTTCCTGATTTTAGCCTGTCTTATGACTTTTCTTAACAATGATTTGTATTTTTTAAAGTAGATGAGGAAACCTTGAGATACGTCATGGCGTTTAGAAATGAAAGAAAGAAATTGCTTGTTTTTACAAGATGTCCTAATCCTTTGTGTTATCCAAGAATTGCTTTTCCGTGAAGTATTTAATTTTCTTTTTTGAAGAGGGAAGCGAGTGTTAAAATGAAATGAATGAGTTGAAAAAAAGTAATTATATGTGTTGTGTGTATCAACAGTAATATAAACCGCTTCCCATGACTCCTGCATCAAGTAATCAATGAATAATTTTATTTTACTTTTAGTAAACAATCTAGTCATACGTGTATTATTTATTGTGTCAGTGTTCGCATTTCTTATAATGGGGAGAATTTGTGCATCGTGGTCACTGTATCCTACATCTTTTGCTTCAACTTCATATCGAGTTCATATATTCAATTGCCTTCATCGAATTTTGTGTGATCCGTGTAG